>JAOXNO010000020.1:5444981-5481437 GCA_028565335.1 Limnodromus scolopaceus
CAGACTACAAACACCCAAACAGGACATTTACCCAGACTTGGTTTTGGTCACTTCTTCGCTGAAATTCTGTGTCATGGAGCTGGTAGGAGGCTCTTTTAACCTCTTCCAGAGAAATAAGCCACTGAGAATGAGAAACCACGTGCAGGGAGGAAAAAAAATACATAAATTTTCTTTGTGAACAGGGTGAGTTTCTAAACTTCTGGTCAGAAGCTGGTTCTTCTCAGCATAAACTCCTGAGCAACTGAGCAGATGACCTAGAAGAAACATTATGGACTTGAGGATAAAGCACTATCCTGGAAATTGTGAAATTTAAGCTTTTTTGGAACAGCAATGTCATGTATGAATAGCCTGTGGCAACTCAGGTTTCAGCTGTGAGCCTCAGTTTCCCCTGAAAACTGGTATCCAAAGCAGTTTGGCTCTCCCCACAAAAAAAAAAAAACAACCAAACAAAAAAACCAAAAACTAACCCAAACCACCAAACCTCTACTGAAAGAGGTCAACATTATGGGTATTATTTCAGAAACTAAAACTTTTAAGATGACCAAACTTAGCAGTCCCCTGAGGGAAGGTCTTCTCTTTTTGCTGCATGAAAATGTATGATTTCTCACTCTAGGGTGGGCCCAACCTTCAGATCGTTACAGCTGAAGACACCCCAGTAAAGCTCAGAGTTTCCGTTTCTCTTGGGGTTCTTCAAATCTCCTTTTTTAGTTTCAGTTTATATTTCCTGTCTCACTCCCCCCTCCTCCCCCTTTCATTTTTGGGGCTTCAAATGCAAACAAAAACCAAAAGCAATGCTGACTCAAGATCTTTTTGTATTTCTCTCGTTTTGACTAGAAACCAGAGCAGGCCAAATAAAATGAAACAATGCTTAGATATTACTGCAGCATTCAAAATGCTTTGTAGACCTTCGGAATTACCTTTATCATAGAGGCTGGTGTGTGCTGCCATATCCCTTATTTGCAGAGAGGGAGATGAAAACAGAGAAAGTTTAATGGCTTGATATTTTCATTTTTAAGCAAAAAAATCCATGTTTCAAATTCCGTGGCTTGCATACTAGGTGCCCCTGTTTTTTGAGGTCCAAACGCCTTTGGAACCTAAGCCCCAAACCTTCACGCAGATGTGATGCAGCACATATACTGAAAATATTCATGATTAAATAAAATCAAACCTTGCTGAACAAAGAAGGAAAATACTTCCATTTAGAAGGTGAACAGCAGTTCACAGCTGAGAATCATGATCTTTGCTGCAAGACACGGTTTGATGTTGGTCTCAAATCCGCTTGCCTTTTGACATCCCCAAGCCAAATAAACAATGAGGGAGTCATTAACTGATTTTGATTGACTTGTCACCCTCGCACTCAGGATTTTTTGGCCTGGTTGCAAATGAAGGATCAGCTCTTTAGCAATTGCAGCTACAGCCATTAAAGCTCACTTGCCCCCTGCCCACTGAGGAACACAGAGGACGAGCGCTCACATCTTTCTCCTAATTTCAGCACCTAGGAATTATTCCCCCTACCCTGCAGTTTTGACCTCTTTTTCTTTCAATGCCACTAGCACTCAGAAAGCAAAAATCCAGTCCTGAGGGAATACATGGGATGTTTTACATCCCAGGACAAGACTTTCAACACTTTGTTTTAGGACTGAAAAAGAAGGCAAGACAATCACCTGCTTGAGTGAGCTCTTTCGACGAGGCAAACAAGTGTCACTTTGTTCTCACTTGTGCAACCCCGGCAGCAGCTGAGGGGGGTACGGGAAGGTCAAGACAGACCCGTGATTTAAAGGCAGGAGGATGGCTTGGTGACTGAATGAGTGAGGGGGTTTCACTTTCAGCTCTTGTTGATACAGAGCAGAGAGGAGGCACGTTAGCGCCTCAGTTTTCCCACTGTAAGGTGATGAACGTGCTGCCTGCTCCCATCACAGAGATCCTAATAAATGACTCCTGAATCAAGGCACAAATCTGCAGCGCCAAACAACCCAACATACCAGCCACTCTGTGGCCATACACCTAGAAAAGGGCTATTCCTTGCCTTGCTTGGGGAGCAGGAGTATCACCCTGACCCAGTCACCTGTTTTTCAGGGCCAGCAGTAGGGCCAGGCCAGCAGAAGGGAACCCTGGCAGACCTCAGCATGTCCCACTTGATGATGATCCACAAAGCAAGGCAAACTCTCCTTCCCTTTGCTTAACAACAAAGTTTTTGGACCTGCTGATGAAGGCTGAAGCTTTAATCAAGTCCATATTGACTATATAAAACCTCCCGACTGCCTCTTGGGTATCTTTAAGGAGCACATAAGACTTCGAGGGCCCAAACACAACACAACTTGCTGGCCACGAATGAGATGTACCCCTGCCAAAATCTTACTCTGTTGCAGCTATGGCATTCTCCAGAAAACATTTTGTAAACCAGTGTCCAAGTGTTATGACATGAGCATATAGAAGCAAATGTAAACTCTGATGACCCTCTCGTTGCTTTTTGGCTCAAGGAACTGCCTCTTTTTACATCTTTCTTCCCCTTCTCCCCAGCTCCTTAACTATCCACAGATTTCTAAGAAGGAAATTACATTAATTGAAACCTTTTCAGTGCATTATCAGCTTCAGTGGGAGCAGTAGGGGAAGGGGGAGACAGAAGGCTTAGGGCAGAGGGGATGTGCAGGATTAAATCACCACTTGGAGGAAGATGTCAGGGTGTGAAAGGCCAGCTAACTGCTTTTGGTCACATGAGCCTGGAATTTCCTTCTCCCAAGTGCCATGGGAGCAAGCAAGGGATGCTTGGAGGGATGGACCAAGGGAGGACTCAGTGCAGCTGATCTCTGGTGCACCAGACAATTTCTCTCCCTTCACTTTCACAATGACTGTAACACCTCCCCTGCCTGAGCACACAGGCATCACGCATCAGTTGGGCTTGAAAGGCAGCTAAGTATTGTCCATGCTGCAAAGGGGCATACTCAAGGGTAGAGTCGTTGTCGTGTTTTACTGACACACCATCAAATCTCATCCCCATAATACGCTGAAAACAGCCTGTTCACCTTCTGACCAGCAGATGATAGCTGGATTCTCACAACACCCAGATTTTTCATGATAGCACTTCCATGCAAGAAGCTAGGCTTGCAGACCAAGCCTTCTGTGGCCACAAAAACATCAGGAATGGGTCAAATTCTGCTGGGGAGAGACTTTAAATTCAGAAGGGGAATATTTTGATGTCACAGTTGGACAGGGAAAGTGACCAAGCAAAACGTAAGCATCAGGCTCCAAGGATTTCCACAAATATAAGTGCAAAGGTTTTGGAAACAGGTTCAGCGGGAATGGTGTTTCCACTGAAGTCCGTCCCTCCTTCCCCTCCCCGGCTGGCTGACTTTCCCAGAGTCTTGATTTGCAGCCTGCTTGAATAACACTCAAAATATTTTCTCAATTAGGGGAGAAAACAGGAATTTGCCACTTGTCTGCCTCTATTCTGCTGCCTGTCAGCATTCAGCAAATATTTCAATCGTAGCCCTTTGCATGCTGCTAGCCCTGCTCATTTAACCTTTGGCCCTTCCCTAGGCTAATCCATTGGCCTTTACCTTCAAATCTTTACAGCCAAGGGCTGACTGAGGGCTGGGCTGGCAGGGAGGATGAAAGAGTGAGGGGATAACTTATGCCAGACACAAATATTGCAATTTTGAGGTGGAGGGAGGGGGAGGGGAGGAGGGAGGGTGCAAATCTCTGAAACACTACTCGAAGAATTAAATATATTAGCAGCTGAGATTTGTGCTTCCACATCTGGAAAATGATGAAGAAAATTAACACCTTTAAAAAAAAAAAAAACAAAAGGAGGGAAAGAAGTTCTCTGTCATCTCATCTCTCCTCCATGCGGCTGGCAACATCCTGAGGCAGGTACCTAATTGTCTGCAGAGCCTTTGCTCTTTGTCTCCCACCTCAACTGCTCTCCTCTCTATCTTGCATGTCACCCAGATTAGTAGCTAACGGTTCCGCTGTCAAAAGCGCATGTGATGAAAATAATGCCCAGAGCACAGCCTGTCAGCCTCAGAAGCACCTGGCTCGACTTTGATGGCAGAGGACCCCGAAAGCCTGTGCCTGCCCAGCCTCCTCCCTCCCGGCTGGCCGCTCAGCCGAGCATCCATCGCAGCTCTCCTGGGGCCATGCCCAGCCGCCTGCTCTATGAGAAATCGCTGACCCTTCCATCACGTGGCTGCTTTAATTGTTCACATCGGTATTTTGTTTCTCTCTACTGTAGACAGTTTGCTGTCTGTTATCTGTCCTTCATACGTAATTAATCGTGCTGTCTCCCAGCTCATTAGAAACAAGCCCCTCTCCTACCCTTCCCCCTCTCCCCTGGCCAAGTCACAGTGTGCATTATTTAGGTTAAATCATGTTTAAGTAACTACATAAATAGTAGGTCGAGTTTTCTTTTTGTCTAGGCTGAGATTGTTGCTTGGCTCCTTTCTCAACGTGCCAGACCAGGGACGTCCTTATCGCTGGAAGCTCTTGAAGGGAAACCCTCACTGGGCAGAGGAGCCATGATGCCCCAGGAGCAAGGGAAGGTCCTCTGAGCAGAAGGCTCGTCCAGTAGGTAACAAGAACAAGCTGCCAAACTTTAATAGAGACGTTAAAAGTCAACACTGAAGAGCAAAAATCCTGCCAAGAGGATGTTCAGTGTCTAGCAAGAGGCAACAGGAAGAGAAAGGTGAAGTTTGGTTTGGGGTTTTTTTATTCCCCTCTGTAGCTTATTCTAGCCAGTGAAATGTACTTCAAGTGACATCACTTCACACATCCCAGGTCACCCACTACCATCTGAGTAGACCTCTCTTGCAGCTACAGCATTGAAACTCGGGTGCTCCAATGCAAGTGAAAAACTTCTGAGTTTTCAGTCAATTAAGAGTGAAATGAGAGTTTCTGAAGTGGTTAAAAAAAATAATTGAGGATGTGGATATATAGGTGCAAGCAATCTAAAAACCAACATGAGTCATCACCTCGAACTCAAACAAAACCCGCACTGAACTCTCTTAAAAGGTTATGGTAGTTAAACTAAAGTCTGTAAAGTTCATTTATTCACTTTTCTGGGTCAACACTTAATGTCCTTGTAGGCCATTTTCCTGTGCAAAAACACCTCTGATATCAGTTGTAAAGATCTGGGGATTTATATATCTGCTTCTGGCTGGGAATAACCACTGACAGAATGAGCATGAGAAATCTTGTTTCCTTGAGATTTCCAGCTTAGTTCAAGACATTTAATCATCTGGATGAGCTTTGGGTGAATCACCTGAACTTTTGGATACCAAGTCCAGCCAAGACCTCCCATCTTCTCTATGCGTGCACATCCTTGCTGAAAGACCTGGGCTAGCAAAGTGCCTTAACTGATTGGACTGGGCTCAGCTTTGCTGGTTTTCCTGCACAAAGGTTGTGAAGGGCTTCAGTGAAGACTCCCACAGGAAAAGCACTGGAGACATTTCTGGTGGTGTTATATGAAGCTAAATAACTGCTTGGGAAAACTGCTTGTGCCAGGAACGAGAGGCAATGAAGTTCTCTCTTCTCAGCACAATTTGGGTGCAGACGATGGCAGAACAAAAGCTTTCCAGGCTGCCTAAGACCAATGAATCTCACCAGTGACATGGGAAGACCACCATGAAGAGCTAGGGCATAGTTCAGTTTTCCAGTCTATGTACAGCTGGCCTTCTCCACCACAAGGGCTTATAAAATACAGAGGTCATGAGTGCGTGTCATTCAAGTCACTAAAGTTTTTTTATCAGAGCCCTTCAATCTAAACTTGCTGCCTGGGCTTAATACAGCTGCTGATCTCTCAGGGAAATGTGCTGCTGTTGAGCTGAACCCACCAAAATGGCAGTGTATCTTCCCAACCCTACCCAACTTGCCCTCCTAACACTGCTTATACTACTTCAGGAGGAGATTTTCCCATATCTTGGCAGACAGAAATAAAATATCCACAGCTTTGTTCATCAGAAATGCACCCAGCTTTTAGGTGATGTTGTATTATTAAAAATATATGCTTTAAATAAAAAAAAAAAGTTCTCAAGAAGGAACGAGGAAAGGAAGGAAGAAAGAAAAACATACACGAGTGGGGGAAGGGGGGAAAAAGAACAACAATCTGAGACTTTCAATGGGAATGTCCAAAAATAACACAAACAGGATCTCCCTGCCATCTGCTCCGATCCTCTCTGAATGGCTTTCAAAGCAAAAAGCCTTGCCAAAACCTGACAAACAAAGCACTGAGCATCAGTTTTAATGGAATACCAATACTGCATTCCCCCTTCCCCCCTTTTTGCTACTTATACACACACCTTCCACACCCCTCCAGTTGCCAAATAAATGACACTATGCAAAAAAATTTGCTTCGGTTACAAAGCTGAATAAACAAGGAATAATTTTCCAAGTGCTCCCATATGTGTCTGCTTCTCTGCTTACAATGGATACTAATAAGATTTGCCATAACTAATTCATTCTTTCACACCATTAGCCTGTTCTCTACCTTAAAGAAAAAAAAAAAAATTGAATTCTGCCTATCCCACATGCATTTTTCCACAACTTTCACACAGCTGAAATGCAAGTGTTTCAACAGCAAAACCAATCACAAAGCAGACACCTTATGCTTAGTTCAGGTCCCTCAATGAGATTTAAAGGTGAGTTTTACTGAACCTAAACAAACAAATTTTTTTTATACTTTTTTTCTTTGATTTTCTGTTCCCATTTTTAAAAAAGCAAGATGTGTAAAGGGAATGGTGGGGAACATGGATGCATAGGAGAGCTGCAATCTAGACACTAAAGGCAATGTCTTAGCACACATGAAGTAGAAAGTCTCAACTCTAAAGCCAATGTGCTAGTGCATATAAAGTGGAAAGCAAAATTCATTGGTTGCAAAATCCAGTAACTCTCCTATGTTTCCCCTCGGCTCGGCTAAGCAGAGCGGACACAAAGCAAACACCCATCAGCAGCAACCAGAAATGGATGGAGACTTCAGCCCATGCTCCACTTTCAGCCCTCCACAATTAAAGACAGCACTGGGATGCGGAGATCTTTGTGAAGGCCAGAAACGGATTTTACTTTTTTGTTGGGTTTTTTTGTTGTTGTTTGGTTTGTGTTTTTTTTAATGAGTCACATCTCTCCTGACAAACCTGAGAAACAAAACCAAAATGCTTAAATCCACACTTTTTTGTTGCAGTTTGTTCCTTCTGCTACTGAGATATTTTTATGTTCCAGAAGCACACCTTTACCAGTGCTGATCAAGCCTTTTTTCTTTTTTTTTTTTTTAAACATCTGAAGCCTAAATTACTTGAACAAACAAAAGAGTTTTCCCTCTCTCTCTCCCCCACTGCCAGCCCCCCCAGTGCCGGATCTGCCCCTCCTCCTCCAGCACACAAATGGCCTCACACCAGACAGGACAGAGGGAGGGCTCCAAATTACGCCTCTTTATTAACGAGGGGCCATGGCAGGGAAGGGATTGGAGCCAGGTGGGGGACAGACAGAGGCTACTGGCTCCTTCTCACCACCCAAAATTAGAAGCAGAGGTTGTGGGTAATTGACTGGGAAGGAGCCCATGGACAAGAGCTTTGGGCCATGTGCCAGCCCACCCCATGTCATGGGATGCCATGGTGGGTGGGCACTACTGGTTTGCCCCCATCAGCATGTCTGGGAGAAGGTGGCAGGTAGGACCCACAGGGACCCTGGTTGTTTGTTGCAGCCTGTGGATGGGGAGAGCTGGGTGGTGGTGGGAGCCTGATGGATGCACCCAGCTGCAGGGGCAGGCACAGGGATCCTTGCTGCAGATGGAGCAGCTGAAGACAGGATGCTTTCTCTGGTGGCCCTGTGTGAGTCACCTCTGTCTGCCTCAGCCTTGCAAACTGAGAAGGACCTTAAGAAAGTGCTGAAAACCTTCATTCTTTGGCAGTGTTCAGACACAAGTTATAGGGCACTGCCTTCAATTTTCTGTCTATACCATCCATCATCTAACTTCTTTCTCTGTATGTCCGTGGTGATTTATTTTTTTGATGCAGTAGGAAAGATAGGAGGATATTTTCAGAAAAAGCCATGATCAAAATCAAAAATCTTTCCTTCTCTCCCCTTTTCAACCTCAGGCTACTCTTTACATTCACCCTTCAACGCTGTGGCATCACACTTGATGATAAACTTTCTGAGTCCCTCAGGCCTCTGATTTACCCATCAGACCCTCTCCAACACCACCTGCGTGGCCATCTCCATCTGGCAGAGCCCAAATCCTTCTTTCTCCTTACCTCACTGTTTAAATTCCACTCCCACTGGGCTGCCAGCTTTTCCTTGGAAACAAAGCACAGCCCCTGTGAGCAAACATTTCTACCCATCTGTGTCCAACAGCCACGATAAAAACAGCCCCCCTTACTTGCAAAGCCCCCCCATAATTTTTCCCCAGACCTCAGAACACATTTGACATCTCCCCACTCTCAAAAATTGGATTTGGTTGCATTGTCCATTCTTTGGATTTATGTATTTGTGGACCTTTATCCTACCTGTGTTTCGAGGTAGCTTTGAGGCTGTTTGGGGTCAACCTCTATCTGCGTTTTCACACAAGGGGCAAGGACCATGGACAGGCAGCAAAGCTGCAGGCAAAGCAGAAGCAAAGGGGACTATAAGGGGAGCATAAAGCATTTTGACATTTTCTAACCAAGGATTAACACATGGGTTTTAAACAAGGGGACTCCCTTCCCAGCTGACAGCAGCAGCTGCAGCTTCTGACTTGCTTGCAGAGTGGCAGGGAATCGAATCAAAGAGAAAAGAAGAAAGAGGACAACCCTTCCTTGGGGAGTACGAAACACAATACAAGCTATTCTAAAACCCCCGCACATACTGGCTTGGTTTTAGGTCAGGCTCTCCTTTCCCCTTCTGTCCCAATCTCCCCCCACCCCTCCTTCCCGCAACAAAGGGAAATTGGTATTTTTCGAATTTTTTCTGAAAGCCAACCCAGCAGATGGTCCTTTCCATGCCGGGGAGGGAACAAAAAGAAAAACCTGCCAGGATACACATCACTGAGATGTGACAAAGATGGGCATGGTGGCTGGCCTCTGACCCAGGGATTTCATAGAGGCCTATTAGACTGTGTGTCCAAGATTGAGTTGACTGAGTCAACTCATATCTGCAGCATGCAGCTGCTGTACCCCATAGGCTCGTGCTAAGTTTTATTAGCTTAAGTGAGGCCCAGATAGACTGAAAAATGACAGGGTTTCTCTACGTTTTCATGCTACCTTTTCAGCACCTTAGGACAATCTCCCACCTCAACATCTTAGCAGGTGGAAGTGCAGTTCAACAGCCAAATTCAGAGTGTAATAGTAAAAGATTTATTTAGTCAGTAATTATCAACTGTCCTACTTTATCAAAGTCTTACATACACATCAGCAATATGAACTCCTTCAGACGCAGAAAGCTGAGGGTAAGTCACTGTCAGTCCTTTTGTCACACTCAAATGCTTCAGGCTAAGGACCTGGCTGTCCATCACAAGATTTTCTTTAAAATTTCTTCTTCCCTCTAGGTGATGTCAACAGCCCAATTCCCACTCTTTCCAAGGGTGTCCCAAGCAGACCCAAGGGCTCGACATCCTAAGTACTCAAGTTGCCTCCAAGAATGAAGCATGACTTGGTTATGTGCCACGTCTGCCAAGGAAAGCACAGGGGAGCAACAAAGGATGTGCTGGCCTCCTGCAGAGCTGGCCCGTGCTTCACAAATCCCCATGAAGCATGCTGGCAGTTGCTGTCCCCGAGTGACTAATAGCAGCTCCTGCCCACGCCCAGAGTCAATGACCTAAGGACAGATCGATCCCTCCCCACCACACCCTTCCCAGTTCCTCTTGCAATCATTGTGCTGTAGTCAGAGAAGGAAACAGGCTTCCCCCCCCGACTTGTCCTTCAAATCAGGAATATAATTACAAGTAATGCAATGGAATTAAGACAAGAGAGAGAAAAGGCTGGAGGGAATTTATCCTAATGATTACATAAATTATTGAAGGAAAGTATCCCATCAAAAGCGAGAGGCTGTCTTTGGAAAGAGTACTCAGCTGAGCACTGGTGAATACAACATCAGAAAATAGGCAAGACAAATTAATTATCCTCATCTAACCTGCGCATACATGGTACATAAGAAGTAAAACACGCTGTCAGTCCAGTACCATCAGTTCCCAGTGGAAAATGTAACAAAACAAGTTCCTTCAAGCTTCCCACTAATACAGTTTAGGCAGGATACTGAAGCTGAAAAGACTTTGGTGGGAGACAGAAAAGAGGGCTGATCAAGCCCCTGCTAGTGCTGCTGCTCCCTGGTGGAAAAATACCTGCCCCAGGTCAATTCTTTTTCAGTTTTAAGGGTGAGTTTTCATCAAATCACCCACCTGGGAACACCATAGGTAAAATTTAGGTGAAGCTGCCAAGGCCAGTACAATATTTAGCACATAGTGGGGCGCAGGGGAGACTACTGGAAAAAAAAAAAAGTCTATTTAGAAATTACAGTGTAGACTCTACCTCGAAGGTATGAGGAAACTATTTCCTACGTATCCTCCTGGGAAGCGCTTGCCAAGTGCATTACAGAAGTGCCTTTTCACAGAAGCACCAAGTAGGGAATCAGCAACACTGTCCCATGGTAAAACAAGGGCATGATTGGTGGTGACACATCTGAGTGTCCACTGCCTGGCCCTCTCCTGGCCACACAGAGCCATCAGTGAGAAGAAGAATGGGGTCTGGGCCTCTGGCTCATTAGCTTGTGCCACCACATTCCTCCCAAGAGCATTGGGCAAAGCAAAATTATCCGCAAATCCCCTCTGGGCTGATTCTCATCTTTCAGCCGCGCAGATGGAAAGTGGCTCACACGAAGCTACGATGCTGTGAAGTGCTGAAATTCCTCAATGAACCACCCAGGTTTATAGTGGTAGAGCTGTTGTAACATCGATGTCAATAAAAGATACCATCTCTCTCTACAAACCTTGCCACCCAGGTGAGACAGAGAGCCATGAGAAACTGATGAGAAGATTATGAGTCCTCTGGTAAATATTCCTCATTTGACTCTTATCACATTTCAGGGTTTACAGACTAGAAGGGACTATTAAGGGCATCTAGATCAACTGATTGTACGCTGCCCCAAAACTCCACCCCCCTCATTTCTGCATCAAGCCCTAACTCTTCTTTTAGATAAATTTCAAAGCTAGCAGTTAAGATGCAGAGAGTTAATAATTTTTTTAAAAAATCACAAGTTTCAATGACAAGTAGAAGAGAACTGACTTAAAGAAGGACTGTGCACCCAATGTTTGAAGATCAAGCAACCACCTGGGAGACTCAGTTGTGTCATGGTTAAGAAACCACAGCTCAATAAAAAAAGGCTCAAGTTGCAGGAACCTGGCCTGCAACAGGTTCCTTGAGTGAGTCGCTTAATCTCATTACTCTACTTCACATACTGTACTAAAAGATGAGATGGTTTCATTTCTCCTCCTTTTATTTCTACAGAGCTTGTAAACTTCTTGCAGGAGACAGGCTCTCCTGATGCCTTCATACAGGCAGGGCCTGCCAACAGCAGATATTGATGTACGATAGGAACATGAGGCACAATCTTAAAACGAGCCTCAGAGACACGCTTAGTTCTGCAAACACAGCTGCAGTTGACTGTGCATCTTGAATGACCATGCCCTCATCTCCAGCAATGCTACCTTCCACAGGGGCCACAGTCCAAGCCACATCTCAAATACACGACCTCATTTCTGTAGTAAGACACCTTAGGCCTTCTGCTGTCCCTTTCACTGCTAGCCCACAGCTCCAACCAAAAAAAAAAAACAATGACGACAACAAGAAGTAGTTTTTCTTGGTACCACCCTGGAGAAGTAGAGTGTTTTCCAAGCTGACCATCCTACTTGGAAGCAGTGTCCTGCTACTGGTGTATGCACTATGGCTTGAGAATCCCTCTCCTGATAGCAACCGCCTGCAGCTTGGAGTCCAAATATAGTCACGATGTAGAAATAGCACTTCATGTCCTGAAACGAAGGAGCCAACAGCCACTGGTCTAATTCACGTTAGAGGTCATGGCAAGAAATAGAAAATAACACTCTTACGAAAACAGAGCTAACTGGACTTGTCCTCGAGGGTCACGTATCAAATGGAATCATTTTAAGGTTCAAAAGTTGGAATAGTCATAGCATTAAAAACCAAAACAATGCATGTTTACTCTGGGTATTTTTAGACTGGCTTACTATGGAAACGAGGCTAACTTGATCACTCTGTGTTTGTGTGTATGTGAATGCAAACACAAACTTCTTGCCTGCCTGCATGATACTCTCCTCAATGTTTTTTGGCATATTTTGACCAATTTTGATTAAATTTGATGTAAAAATAGAAATCTTTGAGACAGAATATTAAAAAAAAAAAAAAAAAGAAAAGTTTTGTTTAAATTGTTTGCTGGCCAGAAGAAAGGGACCCCTGAGGGGTTCTCTAACAGGGCTTGGTCAGAAAGTTCACTCATCACCAGACAGCAGAGAAGCCACATAAGAGGAAAGTGGTCAGAAACCAACTTTCACAAGTTTCAGTGCTCTTAGAAAAAGAAAAAGAAAAAAAAAGGGCAAGCTGAGGGCACCAGGTGAAGCTCCTCTTCCCATTCAAATAAACTCAAGATGAGTCCCTCACACAGTCCCCCTGACTATGCAAGGGAATGTGAGCAGTGGAAGTCCATCTGGGAGTGAAACATGGGAGGAATTAGACCTGACTTGAGGAGGCTAGCTAGGTAAGTATGTGTGTGTGAAAAAGGGATTGAAGATGAAAAAGCTGGAAGTAAGTCAGATGGTGTCTGTGGTCAGGCATGCCTGGAAGGAGAGGAGAGGGAGCACTGCATGCAAAAGTTGGTGCTGGAGGACGTGAGCATGTGCATCCCAAAACCTCTGCAAATGAAGACACAACCAGTACAGAGGTTTGCAGTTCTGGGTGCACATGTCAGCACGTCATGTCTCCAGCACATCTCTGTTAGCCTGGAGGCCATAGTGCTTTCGAAATGCAACCAGCGTGCACTGACTTGGCCAAGCCTTTATGAGGCTGCAGGAGGCAGCACCCAACCCCTCCCATGCTTTGGTGCTGGGGACTGCAGGACCTCCGTCTAGACACCCAGCTTCTCTGCGCTGGTCCCAGTTGCTTCCCTGCAGTGTCTCCTCAACCCCAAAACCAACACTGGGGACATTTTGTCGCAATTTGGAAAGAGAGGCACAGCACAAGGAAACAAGGAAATGTCACAGAGGGCCATCGAAACTCAGCCATGGGAGTGACTGCTGCAAAACAAAACCTGTCCTCGACATCGATGGCCTCCACAAGCCCATGTCATATGGCAACTATTCAAATACAGCAAGTCTTCCTCATTTGGCACTCCATGCTAAGCTGTAAAAGCCTGCTTAGATTTCCCCAGCCCATCCCTTCACTGCCAGATGTTTGCTTCTTTAAGAAATACTTGACTACATGAAAAAAAAAAAAAAAGTCACAATTCTTTGGGAGCAGACAGACAGTGAGGGATGAGCATCAGCTGGCTCAGGCAGAACACTGAGCTGGAAAAGAAACTCTGCCTTATTCCTGTCACAAGATATCCACGACACGATGCAAAATGGAATCTGCTCCAGAAGACTTTGTAGAAGGAGTAGGAGCTGGGATCCAGCCCTCTCTGCCCTTCACAGAGACCACCCTCCTCCAGGTAATTATGTGGGGACCCACGAGGACTCAGCTCCCAGACTGTGCAGCTCAGATACCTCCAAGGACCAAGATGAACCTGATCCTGAATGGTTCTCAGTTCATAGTAAAACTGGTTTCTTAAGCTCTGAAGTTTTTTACAGAGAAATTAATTTCTACTCTCTTTCTGGGGGGAGGCTAAGCTAGTTGTGCTAGGAGGGCACCAAACTGCAGTTGTTTCATTTGTGCCTTCAACAATGTGGTAGAACGAAAAGCTAGCCAAAAAGAGACCTGGGATGAATATCAAAGAGCTGAGCTTGTGTAGCTTTGCACCTGGACATTTGTATAGAAAGAGCATAAAGACGCCAGGAGCCTTGTCCCTGTTAGAGCAGCTCTTAACTTGGTCTCTCAGCTGCTCAAAAGCCAGTTTCACCTTAAACACAACTAGAAGAATACTTTCCCACTGTGCTGGCATTTCTGAAGTTCTACCGTTATTCCATAGCTTGGGCAGAAGCTGAGGTCTACACTGCTGGCATGAGCCTCAGTTACCTGCCACCAGCATCATTTAGAGGAACCTCAAGGCTTTGCTAAGCAAGAGTGGGGAACAAACCAGCACAGAAACAGGTCCAGGCTGAAGGGGCTGTGGAGGCTCCTTCCTTAGGAGGAAAAAAAAGAAAAGAAGAAAAAAAAGGCGGCTGCCACTTCAAGCAGGTACCACCACAAATCCACAAATGCTTTCTCCTCCTTGCTAAACTACACACAGACACAGGGAGCAAGCAAATCCCCGAGATGCATTTGGGATCGCAACAGGAAGAGCTGACTCAGAGGACATCTTGCATGGGGATGCCCTTAGCAAAGAGGAATAAGTTTGTACTATGAGCAATTGGATGATCACGCGCACAAATCACCGGGGAGAGGAGACTGGCAGAGGGGTAATCCAACAAGAGCTGCGGATGTACATGAGAACCTGGAGGGAAAGTACAATGTGCAGTCAGCGATGCAAAGAGGGGGGAAGGAGAGGCGGGGGGAAGCATTCTTGATCTTCTGTTAGAGGGATGGGTGGAAAGGGGAAAGCATGCGAATGAGGGAGTTCTCAAGGAAAGGTGAACTGCGGGAGAAAGTTGCATGCGTGGGGCAGAGGAAAGGAAGACGATGCATCGAATTTCAAGGGGAAAAGTGCTAGAACCGCTTCCTGCAGAGAAACAGCAAATACCTATAGGAACTCAAAGGGGAAAAAATGTTGCAAGAAAATCCAAGGATAGTGTTTCCTCTGACTGTACGCAAGGAAGTTTTACTTCCAACTGACTTGCTGCCAGTTATTTTTCAGCAATAAAATACATTCACCCATCCCAAGCTCTTAAAAAACAATAATAATATAAAAAAAAAAAAAAGAGAGTTTATGTCCCCCAAAGCAGGCCATTAAGCAAATGAATGTAGCTCCAAAGAAACTTTGCATGGCTGTGCCTAAAGAAAGAAAGGGATGGAAAATAAAGTGTTTGCAGACACAAGAAAATAGACGGACCAGCAAATGGAGGGAGAGGGGGAAAAAAGGAAACAAAACAAAACCAGGAAAATACTGCTCATCTGGGGCTTGTTAAATGCTACATGACAGGCAGGGAAAGCTGATGGATTGCTTCATTGCATTCAGTCCCACGCTTTCAGTGTCCTTCCAGAGCGACAACGTGTTCTCTTATCTGAAGGAGAAGGCACCTTTTGTGATACTGAGGACTCTGGGCTGGAGCAACCCTGCTGCAGGTGGGATAGCAGCAGCTGCCGGTCTTGCCAACATAGCAGCAGGACATCCTTTGGGCTCCTAGCTTTTTGCTTCACTCCCTCTTCAATCAGACTAAACGAAATGGAGCCATTTGCGGGTTTAGTAGTGGCAAGGGTTCAGCCCACTCCATCCCCAGGCGCTGAAGGGTTGAAATCAGAGCAAACGCTTACAGAACATTTGTGCACTTTCCAATTCCTGCACAACCAGCCGCATGGAGAGCCCGAGCTACGATTCACCTTCTAAGCAGCCCCAGGAAAGGGGTTAGGAAGCTACCTTCATTCTTATTTTCCAAGAAGGGGAAGCTGATGTGAATCTTGGCATGGTCGCCACTTAAAAGAAACCCCCAAAGCTGTTGGGTTGCAGCCAAGCATTCAAGCAGGCAGAGCAGAGGTTCCCAACGCTGATGCTCTCTCACCCCCTGCCTCCCTCCCCGCTCCAGGGCATCAGCAACCACACCCAGCAAGATCCTCTCTTGGATTCCCTCCCCTCCCATTCATGATCGCATAACATCCCCGGGGCGATTGCTCACACGGAAAAGCAACATGAGGAAAGTATTTAATGTATGTTTATGTCTTTTAATATAGTGTAGCAGCTGGAATCAAAGGCGAAAAAAGGAACGGGCCTCAGCACATGAACAGCGTGGCTCTCCACTGAGCCCCCTTCTAATCACCGCCGCTCCCTGGACCACAGCTTTAGAAATCAGGCACTAGCCCCTATTGCCTAATTAGCAGAGCAGTAGAAAGCCTAGGAACAGGCATATCTTCTTCCTCCCTAAGTGGCCACTGAATAAATGCTATATCCCCAGTTCACAGCCCCTTTTTGCATTGCTGGCATTACCAGTCCTTTGTGTACCCACATGCTGTTACTTAAATTGCTTCCATGTTTTCATTAGTTGCCCTCTGTGCTGTGTGTATTGAAACTCCAGCAAGAGTGCTGAAGTGGTATTTCAAAGCACTGGGGACTACTGGAGATGTGGCTGAAATTATTATGCAACAAACTTAAGTGATTTTTTTTTTTTTTTCAAGTCCTGATAGAGTTTGCTCCTCCTCAGGTGGAAAAGATAAATTCAGGTGCTACTCTGTGAGGTGCAGGACAACTGCTCCCACCCACCGGAGACACATGCCTGGCATTTGCAGCTCGGGTTATGCTCAGCTCTCCATCCTCATACACGGGTCTGTGGGGCCTGTATGTATGCCCTGTATCCATAAGCAAGGTCGTAAACTCAAATAATGATTTCCCTTGCGCTCCCACAAGCAAGTGAAATGTGTACATTGGGCCAAACTCTCCTGGCAAAAATCCACAGAGGAAAGTGGAGTGGTGCCAGTTGAAGATCTGCCCCACTGGTTTAAACGTGTTGTTCCCTGCTGCTGGTAGCTGCTTTTCTGGGGTTTGTGCTGATTAAAGCAACAGACAATCAAACAGGCTAACTCTGAAATAGCAAAACCACCAGAATCAGTTAAATGTGACAATCACTTTTTTTTTTTTTTTTTTTTTTGTAACCGCTACCGCAGCTCTCAACAGCTCTGCAAGTACACGCAGAAGGTACCTGCACACTTCTCTCTCCCATGGAAACCCATGGGTGGACCGGACAGCTCAAGCTCCATTCGAGTTCCAACTTGCTGTTTCCTCCCAACTATTTTCCCCAAAAAAACCTCCGTAACTGCCATAAGACACACACATCGGCCATGAAAGTAACCACACTGCCAACACTGGAAGCCTTCTCCCACCGATTTCTCACTTCCCACTCCTGTAGCGCCTTTCGTCACCCCATGGTACGAGATGTTCACAGGCAAGACCTGATCCTGCAGCCCACGAGCTCACAGGCAGCCGTGTGCGAAGTCTCTTCGGCTGTAGGGAAGCATGGCGGTGACGCAGGCTGCAGGTCTCCAGGCATCAGTTCCCTTGAGATCACAGCACTGGGGTCTTCCAGATCCCTGCTGGGGACCTCTCTGCCCCGGCCCCAGCTCAGCAGCTGCTGCGCGGCAGCCGTTGGGTGTTATGCTAATGGATGGGCCAGTGCGGCAGCCCTCTCCCCATCTGCTCAGAGCATCCACCTGCTGGGGTTCGGGGTTGGTTTTTTTTTTTTTCCTCCAGTTTGTTTTCTTTTAATGGCCAGAGTAGACTAGTACTGTCCTAAAGCGCTTCCAGCCTGCACACGGACACAGCACCAGCCAGCTCGGACCTCACAGTCTGAGTGCAGGCTGGATGCAGCCATGTTTGGGCCACGATTTGCTTCTTTCAAATTCCTTATCTTTCTGCAATTTAAGTCTCATCCCGAGCATAACACACTACAAAGCGCTTGTTTGTTTTTTTTTTTATTGTTGTTGGGGTTGTTTTTTTATACATGTAGTTAGCTTTATTTATTTAATCTTTTTGGATTGCCACATGAAGGAATGAACATGCCTGCCATACCCCTCTGACTGGATGATAAATAGAAATGAAAGTTCCGATTTCTAAGCAGTCATATTCTCCATGATCCATGCACAGTAGGTAGTGGTTTGCAAGTCTTTTTTTTTTTTTTTTTTTTTTTTCTCTCTCCTCCCTTCACGGTCATGGAGACATGGCTTGTGACGCCTTTGCTCTCACTGAGCATGGTCTCACACCACCGCTGGTTCCCCTGAGATTTCTGCAAGTATTCAAGGAGGAAAGGGAAGTGGAAATAAGACATTGCTCGGTGCTAAGAAGAGAGCCCATCCTTCTTAATAGGTGGGGAAATATCTTTTCTGTGTATTATAGGGCCAAACCTCTGCTGTGCTAAAAAAAAAAAATTTTTTTTTTTCATGCAATTAGTGTATGCCATTTAGCAGAATTCTAAGAAAAAAAAATGGCCTTGATTTTGGTGGGTTTTTTTTTCAAGTTCAGCTTCTAAGAAAATTAATCTCAAAGTGAGCTATGTTAATCTCCCTGGGCTCTGCCTTGAGTCAATTGGAAATGTTGGTTCTTCAAAGAGTGATTTAGAGTTATCAGAATTTCGGTCTAAGGCAGTCTGCTGAGAAGACTGTCTCCAGGGAGAGCCATTGGCAATTAGCCTCCTCAAGGCTTCAAGTAACCCTTGGAGCATCCATCAACTGTACAAGGTATGGGAGAAACGGAGACCTTCTGCACGGCGGGAGATCCAAGCTGCATGAGCAGGAAAGCCAAGTCATGCCTTGAGCTGTAATCAGTGGACGCTTACATCCTAGATTAATTTGTCCAGGTTTTGGAGGTACTTGTGAGTCTTTCATCAAATCTGGCTTCCTGTCTCAACTCATCATGATGCCTACATGTTACTAAGGAGGCAGAGGTGAAATATTTGTACTGTGATAAAGCCTCAACCTGACCAAAGCTCCTTTGTCTTACACCTAGGACAGAAAACACCACTACACCCAAAATAACATGAGTAATCACCAGGTGTCCCTCCCCTCATCAGTACTGCTTAAAACACTTGAACTAAATTTGTTTTAAATACCAAGTGTAGGGGATGTTACTGAAAAAAAATCAAGCCAACAGCAAAACAAAAGGGTGCTCCTGATAACAGCTCATAGAAAGAAAAGTTTTTCTCTCTTTTCCCCTCCCTCTTCCTCTCCTTGATTAAATGAAAAAATAAAAATAAAAAGATCAATTTTTACGCAAACTTAAAGTACCAAAAATTTCTCTCTAGAAGGATATTTCAAGAAAATGATAGGCATCTGGAAGAAAATGAGACTTATAATGGAAGTATTTTCTGAAGCATAACTATAGTGTTGCTAGCACAATGCTGTAATCAAGAATAATGGAGCCACTTGCCTGGTATACAGAAATGGATTCAGTTGTTCACTGTGCACATACCTATATTTTAAAAATGTAGTCAAAAGCTTTAACTGCCAAAAGACTTGAGCGTTAGCACTCAGACACAAAGCAGTTTAGAAGTGGGCTCCTTCATTTATCACTCATGTAATGATTAATCTTAAATCTCAATTACGCACAAAAATAGAAGAGATCCAGCTGAACTTTTGATCCCTTCCGAACTGGTTCATCCGAAGGGTAGTTCAAGATTCATCCCCACAGCGTATGAAGCAGTGGAGGATGATACCTGCTCTGTATTACCTTTTCCACGGCCATGCAGGGCTCTGCAAGCCTTGCAAAGGTTATGTCTTAGTCACAAACTGTTTGAGCAGGTTTAATCCTACCCTTTCCCCATGCTTTCAGGAGAAAGGGGAAATATGGGAAAGAATAGGACTTACCTTCTTTTTGGAGTGTGATCTGTCCTCCTCTTTAGCTGCTTTGCTATTTTTCCCAGCTCTAGAAAGCTTCTGCTCCCCAGACTGCTTGATGGTGATTTTGATCTCTGGAGGGCAAATATAGTTCTCCAAGTTCTTTGGGGGCTTTTTAGCTCTCTTGGTGGTCTGGATCTTTAGTTTTAGACTCCCCTCTGTGAAATTAGCCTCCTTGATGGAAAATTCCTGCTCCTCCAAGCCATCTCCTGCCACCCATTTCTCACTGTCAGCATTGGAAGTGGAATCCACGTCTCTCCCAGAACCCAGCTCATCCTCTTCCTCAGGCTCCAGCCTCTCACCACTCACCGGGATCCCTTTCCCCGAACCCGACGCAGGCAGCATCGTCTCCCCTGTGCAGCTGGAGGCAGGTGGAGGCTTTGTGGAGGTGATGGAGGTCGGCAGAAAGTCTGCCTCAGCCCCCCTTTGCCGGGAGCTGCCCAAAGTCTCCCTGGGCTCCATAGCAATACCACAACACCCTGGAGTTTTATCAGAGGGAAGGGGAGCACAGGAGGGGATGAGGAGAGCAAGGGCAGGTACAATCCCAGGGAATGAATGGTAACTCTCTGCTGAATTCAACGTCCCAATTGCCCAGAGGCTGCAAGGAGCTCGGAAGAGACCAAATCTGCCACTGTCAAAAGAAAGGAGAAGAAAAAAAGGAAGTTAGCACACATACACATATCGAACACGAGTGTGGAGATGACTGAAATGGGGCATGCTTGGGCTTCCCCTGCAGCATCTCAAAGGCTTTCATTAAAGCGAAATGGGAACCAAGGCTGGCCCGCATTTCGGGGGGCTGGAATTGGTATCACCAAGCAAGGTGCAATAGCCATGTGTACTGCTAAATTGATGAAAACGGATATACAGAAAACAAGAAAAGTGGTGTACGAATGCAACACTGCCTGCAGCCCAAGATGCCCCCTGGGATGCTAGAAGTGCAGAAGGATCCACCTGGGTCTCTTGCATGGCGTATCAGGGACTTGATTATTGAGGGTGATGGAGGAAATTTAACTCAGTGTTTTCCAGAGTTCCTCATGCCCTTGGGTACTGCTTCTTTGTGGCTGACTGAAGCAAAGACTATGTTCTCATCCTTTCAAATACGGGCTTTCTTTAAAACATCACAGATTGAACCCTTCGAGGTGGAAGCACTCATATTCAGCAGCTTACAAAGTTTAGGCCAAAGTTAGTGGGAGAAGCTGTGAATGTTCAACTGGGGCAAAAGATGTATTACTCAATGACATAAAAAGGCTAAGCCAAATTACAAGCATTTAGTTGAAAAAAACCAACATAAAAATACATGTAGGGTGTTTCTAAAGGTATTGAGATGCTCTCGTACACCCTCCCTAAAATTCCTCCTATAGCCACCCTCACACACCCATCACAACAAGCTAGTTTAGGCTACAAAATTACAAGGGAGAAGCAAAGATATTTTCTGCTACTTTAGCAGAAACAGCTCCCTGGTGGGCCAGAGGAGTATCACTTCTGGCATACAGAGAAGGAAACAAGAAGGCACTGCCAGGAGTAGGTGCTGGGGGTGCAGACCTACTCTTTCAGCAGTAGCTCCCTGCTAGATTAGCTCTGCCACGCTGCCAAACCCCACCCCTCCACCAACTGCAAGCAAGATCTGAGCACAGCCAGGGATTTCCCAGCTCATTCTTGGCAGCAATAAACCATAAAGGAGACACAAAAATGGTCTTGCTCTACCTGTCACTAAATCATAACAGCATTATCATAGTCTACTGTAAGGCACAGCTAATCAAGAAAAATCACATCGCCTTGTACCACTGGCCTTCTTTCTGCCTTTCAAAAATACCTTGCATGAGCTTAAAATACAAAGAGAAGTAATAACAAGCACCTTTTATTAGTTATATATTCACATTTCCACTGCAGTGTGGCCACGGGTCACTTCTCTGACCCTGGCACATATGGCTGCTAATGGAAAATCCTAAGCATTCTAGAGCTCCATGAAATCATTGGGTGACCTCCACCCAGGTCCCAGCAGACACATATTCAAATAAAGTTCCCATAAATAGCACAAGCTGACAGCCCAAGCAGAAAAGAAAAAAAAAAAAAAAAAAAAAGGAAGAACCATCATGGAGCTTGATCTGCCATCTGGCCTTAGAGATGGTTTCAGTAGCTCATAGGAGTTAGAAATGCACCATAAAAACACTTATGCTTAAGTAGCACATCTTCTGGCAACAGCGAGGAGACTCATTTCCCAGAGCTGCTGTCACTGATCTCATTTAAGGTGATCTTGAAGAACTAACAGACCCAAGGTCTGCCTCATGCCTGCCTTGACTCACCCTGCGGTCAGAAAGTGTCTCCATTTCCCCACCTGTGAAACAAGGATAATGCTTACCTCATTCAGACCTATTATAGGGTGGGTTAGTTAATGCCCTTACATAGTTTTGAACCCAAGTGTTTACCATGTGGTAGTTGCTAATTACTAACGCAATTAGTACATTAAAGCCACCCAGTTGCAAGGAGCTGCTCCACCTAATTGACCAACCTTGCACCTTGCCTCTCCTTTGTGCTTATGGAGGTGATGGAAGTCAGGGTTACCTTCCTCTTCCAACCGGTCCAATCAAAAAAAAAAAATTAAAAAAAAGGAGCCCGTCCTATTTATCTGCCATTTCACATTGTTAATCTCCTTGGAGAGGGACACAATGTACACACACTCCTGGCCTGCAACACAAACACAAGGTGGTAAAAGCTTGGCGGTGCAGCATTCCAGGGAGTTACTGCTCTGGTATGCACGCATGTACAATGGGCACTCTGTGCTGGCCAGGCCTCCGCCCACAGGCTTTTAACCTCTCTCACTGCTGGTGAAAAAAGAGAAAGCTTCTGGCAGACAACATCTAGTTCAACATGCAGGGCAGCAGGATGAGTCTGTGACCACCAACGATGCAGGGAAGGGACCACAGCCACCAGTGTAATCGACCAACCCGCTTGGGACCCAACGTTGGATGGGAGCTGAAATAAAACTCATGGCTCCGAGCTAGGAAGGGTCTTTCAGGTTTTGACTCATTGGGTAATGTTTTACCGAGGATGAATAAAAAGCCAAGCTTCTGCTCCAAGTTCTGGTTGTGGGTCTTCAACCCAAGCTCTGGGTCATGTTGCCCGAACACTCACCCCTGCTTGGCTGTGTGCCTCCAGGTTAGCAGAAAAAAGCAACCGATGAATAAAGTCATGGCATTACACCAGTGTCGGGTGACTTCATGCCAAATCCACCTTAAAATCCCACTTAAAAATATTGGCCTCCTGTTCTGCTGAGAGCCTGAAGATGATGATATCACCAGACCTGCAGGTAGCAACAAATAACGCTGCACTCCAACGCCACGCAGAATTAACTGGGTCATTGTTTTAGGTATCTCCTTACTCTCCTCCAGGGTTAATAGTTAAATGACTGGGGTGCAGGGACATTTATACTCGTCTTTCTTGTTTGGGCAGGCTACCTTCGCTTTGACTAATTAGGAAACCTCACTTCAGGCTTTTGAACGTGTAACCTCTTTTGGAAACCTCCCCATCTCCCTTCTCCAGGCTGCCTTCGAGCAGAAGCGCTGAAAGGACAGTGATGAACTCTTTTCTTCCAGCAGCTTTTCAGCCTTAGCTGGCAATGTGCAGATTTGGAAATCCAGGGAGAAAGTGGATTCTCCAGGAGACCTCTAGCTCTATTTTAAACGCCCAGGAGATGGGGGCTGTCTAGACTTTTAAGTGCTCACCTAAACTGCCCTTCCAGGCCTCCAAGGCTCACCAGCACCAAGTCCCGTTCAATAAGGAACTGCTGAGGCATTTTACTATCCAAATTAAGCTCCCAGAGGAAAGTGTTACTGCTAGCAGCCTTCCTGCAGTCAAGTTAAATTTGAGGAAGGTAATTCACAGGTGAATGACAACAAATTTCACAGAAGTTGGCATTAGATCTTAATTAGGGAGAGATTTACACTTCCTCTGATAAGTACTGAGAAATAATCAAACGCCTGTGTGCTCAGCCTTTCTACAGCAGCTCACTTATCTCTTATTAGTTTCTCTGGGCACCTCAAACACACTCCTGGAGGCAAAGGCCTGAAGTATGAGACCTCCCTTTGGGTCATACTAGATGCCTTCCATGAAGGGCTCTGAATAAGCTCCCTTCTCCTGCCTCAGGCAGCTACTCAAGTATTCAGATGCCAGGGCTATAAAGTGATTAAACTGAAAATTTTCAGAGGACCAAAACAGAGGTGAGACCAGAGGTGAGGAGAAATCCACCTGTTTGGGATTCTCCATGAAATGAAAGTGGGCGTAAAACCTGGCATGGTTTTTGCCCTACGTGCAGGAGCAGCCACATTAGTAACAAGCAAATGCTGATTAGACAAATGCAGCCCAACCAGGTTCAGCTGCCCAGAGTTTGTGCTGCAGCTCGATTTGCTCAAGCACCAGGAGCACTGGCAGAGAGCTTGGAGCAAAAAAATTAAGGGATGCTGCCCAAATCCCATAATACACTAACTCTAGCCATGACTGTGGCTGCTGAGGTTGTTTTTGATTTATCCATAGAGTCCAAATGCTGTGAGATGAAAAAAAAAAATCTATTGAACAGCTTCAAGTGAGGGGAAACTGAGGCATAAGTCTGAGGGCGTCATAGAGAATGTGAAGAAGAGCCCACATCTTCCCGAACCCCATGCCTGTCATGTTGCCTTTGGATCTCACATTCTTTCATGTGACATGCAAGTTAAATCCCTAATCTCTGCAAAATATCAGAAATCCTGGAAGCCTCTTTACACTCCATCTTTTTAAAACCATTCACCACAAAGCACCGGAGACTATACAGCAATATTTAATGATGAGATATCACCTTTCACTCCAAAGACTCCCGGGTTGCTTCCTCAATTATATATGCCACCGCTGAAATGCAGCTGCCTCTGGGGCAGAGGCCAATGGACAACCCACATTACACCCGAGGGAAAGTTTTGGTTAGAAACCTGCTTTTATGAGAAGTGTCAGTGAAACTTCAGAATCCATCATGGGACATACAAACCCAACAGCCTGGCATGCAGCGAGCTGCACTGAACTCAGTTAACCCGCATTAGAAATACGCACAAAAAAAGCACCTCAAACTATTTCTTCATTGTTGCTTTACAAAAAAACTGGGAAATTCTAACGTGGTTGTGGTCATGGTCCATGCACTGCCAGATGACCAGCAGCATAGGTCTGATGCGGATCAGGAACAGGCATCTGATCATTCTTTTATCAAATGGACCAGAGCATACAAGGGTTAAGCCTTTCTTCATACCAACATAAAAGCAGTTCCAGAGGATGGGTAAAACTAGTGAGCCAGAAAGCCAGTATGGTGCAAACAAGTGACATAGTATGACGCAATACAAAGTCTGCTGGGTTAAAATTAAGTCACTGCAAATTTTTCTGATCAAATTTGAACCAGGAGAATGAGTTTATACTGGATCAGTACCATGCCCCAGTACCGTATTTTATCTGCCACTCAGAGCCCTGGAGCTAGATTTATTGCACCTTTGGACCACAGCCTTCATTACTTCCTGTGGCCACGATGCTCTGAAAGAACAATCCAGCTTTGGCAGGGAGCTGGAAAAATGACTGTGATAGCTATTTTCCATCCACATTATAGATCCCATAGGAAACACCCTCTCCCTTTCACCCACCTTGGGTTGATCAGGACAGAAACAAGGCAGAAGGACTTCCCCTTCAAGAAAAACAAATGAACGTCATCTCTTAATAAAAAAATCAAGAGATAGTCTGGTGATATCCTGACCAGACAGAGCCCTGCGCATCCTGCCTGAGGTGACCCTGTGCACGGTGGACCACACAATCTCCAGAGGTCCTTCCAACCCCAGCCATTCTCTGCTTCTGTGATGTACTTATTTTGTTCTCTGTCTCCAGTGCTGGGCAAATTGGTCTCTCTACTACACGACAATTTTAAACACATTGCTAAAATCCCTCTCTATAAGATATACCCAGACATAGGCATGTATAAAATGGAAGTGGGTATACGATAGATACACTATGAGATCTTTAACTGATAAGAATAATTGCTAGTGGAATGGGTGTATGTGAATGCCTGTAATCCACAGATTGCCTACAAAACAAACTAACTAGTTAACTAACTATAGCATGTGATTCATTACTAGGGTGAGTTAGATGAACACAGCAGAAAGGTCATTCCTCTCCATGTGGTCCCCTGGCCTCCAAAGCTGCTTTTGTTCCAGTCCTTCTATTTCTGCCTCTGATTTTGAATGGGTTATGTTAGGCCTTTCTCTGAAGGGAAGGGAATCTCTCCTAGTTGTGGTTTATCCTCATGAAAACAAGGATTAATGACAGTTACCAGAACCAAAATGTAATCTTCACTCCTTTCCATTGCATTGCCCTGAGTCCAAGTGTTACCAACCCTCAGCACCATCACCAGTGTGACTGAGCAATGCTGACTGATGGCTCTGCCTTGGCATGCCCAACTGCAGCAAAAGGAGACAGAAAAAGCCACACTGGATGGGAAAAGGCAAGATAACCTGAAGATCTCTCACAGCCAGATGAAGCTTCAAGCATCCCCTCCCCAAGATAAAGGGAAGGAAATAAATGAGACCCTAAGCACATCCATAATTATGGAGGCATGTAAGTGTGCACATTACACACGTGTGTATCTGTCTTCTCAACACAGAGATATTAAGAGTAGATTATGGAATCATATTTGACTCTATAATTAGGTTTGAGACTCCATAATTAGATCAGATAGTCACCTTTCTATGTAAGTAACTAACTATTGTACAGCGCTGAAGGGAGGGCCAACTGAATGATTAAACAACTGACATGGCCATAAATCACAAGGCCCATAAAAGCAATACTGCCCAAGGTACAGCTGTGGCAACAGCCAGCGTAGCAAAGCACCCATCTGTGGCAGAAGGAGGGATGCCCATCATGTTGCCCAAGGATTTTTACAAGCTCACGCCTAAGAACTGTGCCAAGGTTTTATAAATCTACTCACTCACGACCTAAAGCCGTATCTGGGTGTCAGGGAAGAGAGTACAGTCATCAGACCTGTAAATGCCTCTTCATGCTTACTTCTGGTCTCTGAAGGGCCAGCATAAGGACCAACCTCCTCCCACTTGTGCCTTCTGAGACAAATTCTGCTGCAGGACGTCTCCAAAGCTGAGCTCAATTCACTGGATTTACACCTCTGAATCAAGGAATAGCGTTTGATCCCAAACACATCAGGAGTTGGCATGTCTTTTTTACCCATCACCCTTGTGAAGATTAGGCCTCTGGGACACTAGAAAACACAATGAGATGCCAACTGTGCTCCAACTCATTACAACACAAAGAGCCAAGCCTATGTCAGGTCAACACCAGGCTGTTGAGCTCCCAGACCAAGCATCATCATTCTTGGCATGATGTATAATCAAAGGTGACACCTGAGATGATAGCCCTGGGTGCAGCAGTGTGTGCTACTACAAGGATAAAACTTATTCCATTAATAACAGCCATAAAACTCTTTGGGGAAAAGCGTCAACATGTATGAGAAGAGGACTTCAAAGGTTTACTCCATTGTAGCCAGCCCTTGCCAAGCGCACCATCCTGGAGGTAGTGGCAGCCACTCAGGATACAAATGGAAAGTTTTATGGGTATTTAGGGAAACATTATTGGCACAGAGACCAGCCACAGAAAGCAAAAGCCTGCACAGTTCCATCATCTGTGTTACCAAACTTTTCTAGATCGACTCTGCCCTTGGAGAGCTGCCATCAGATACAGTAGCCTCCTTCTATCACCGCCGTGGTAGGGCAATAATCTCTTCTTCTCCCTCTGATCAAACATTTCCCCCTGCACCCTGAAACGTGTAAAAAATGATTTCTTTATATAAATCATTAACGAGAGGTTTGTTTTTATTTACTGCTGCTGCCACGGGATTCCTCCTTCCTCCTTTTTTCTTTTTCCTCCTCCATTATTTCATTTTCGCTTGCAAAAGTGCCAAATACACCAGCTTTCCCTCCCTTCAAGAAAAACAAACAAATAAATAAAATAAAACAGCACATCTGATAGGGAATGCACTAGGTCTTGGCTCAGCATCCATTCCTCAGAGCTGTAGGTGATGGCACAAGGAGGACCAAAAGGGCGGCGGCCCAGGATCTTTCCTGTGCCCAGTCTAGAGGCTGTACAAACAACACATCCCATAATACTCGATTCTGCATGCTTCAAACTTCAAACATGCTAGGAATAAGAAAGGTTGGATTTTGTCCATGCAGGCTTGCACTGTGTGTTTCCATGCTGAGTAAACAGTGGCGTCTTGCTTTGTCCTGTATCATATACCAAGCATCCCCAGCATCAAGGGGAGGCTGTGGGAAAATAGGGCATATAAAGGGCATTCAAGAAGAAAAGCAATAATTTGGGGTATTTAGAGGAAAGCATTGAGACTGATTTGCCTTGCACAATGTATCAGTCTTTCGGCTTTGAGGGAGGAGATAATGTCTGGGTCAGCAAAAGAAGGAATAGGTCCCTTCCAACCTAGGTGATTCTGTGAGAGTTGACATGGTGCTGGGGGATATGGTTTAGTGTTGGGTTGGTGTTGTTTTTGTGTGTGGTGTGGGGTTTTTTTTTGGTGTGGGTTTTTTTATATTTTTTTTTTTAATTTTATTTCTGTTGGTTGGACTAGATGATCTTAAAATGTCCCTTCCAACCTAGGCGATTCTGTGATTCTGTGAATACCCTTAAAGCCTCATGGATTGCAGAAGAAAAAGCAGGAGGCAAAAGCAGCGCAGGACACAAGTGGACACGGCTGGATGTGCACAGAGCAGCTCACAGTGCCAGGACAGCGATGTCAAGAGGTATAAGCATTAGTCAGGAGTGTGCCGGTGGGAAGACCCGAGGCCAGGAATAAAGGCAAGATAACCGAGAGCTGCCATGGGCAAGGGAAAGGAGTAGCTTTGCCTCTAACGAGGCTGAAGAGGAAGCAGTTACAGAAGTGCTGGGAGAAGTTGAGTCAGAAGGGAGATAAGAGCCTGCTGAATACCTGAACTCCCGAAAGGCCTCTCCAGTTGAACTACTTCATTGTGCTCTTTGTGAGGCATTGCACACATCAAACTCTCCCCGAGGTGGAAAATAGGATGAGGAGCACCAGATTCACAACTCAACTCCCTGTTCAAGCAGAACCAGGACTTTGGATTGCTATTCCCTTATAACGCCACTGACTTCAGGATGATGTTAAAGACCAGATGCTGTAACCAGCAGGTCGAGGGATGTGATTCTGCCCCTCTACTCCACCTGAAGTACTGCGTCCAGATCTGGAGCCCTCAGCATAGGAAAGACGTGGACCTGTTGGGGCGGGTGCAGAAGAGGGCTATAGAAATGATCAGACAGCTAGAACACCTCTCCTACGAAAACAGGCTGAGAGAGTTGGGGTTGTTCTTCCTGGAGAAGGGAAGGCTCCAATGAGACCTTATTGCAGCCTTTTAGTACTTAAAGAGGGCTTATAAGAAAGATGTGAACAAACTTTTTAGCAGAGCTGGTTGCAACAGTACAAGGGGTGATGGTTTTAAACTAAAAGAAGGTGGGTTTAGACTTGATAGAAGGAAAAAATTCTTTACATTGAGGGTGAAGACACTGGCACAGGTTGCCCAGAGGGGTAGTAGGTGTCCTATCCCTGGAAACTTTCCAGGTCAGGTTGGACGGGGCTCTGAGCAACCTGATCTAGTTGAAGATCCCCCTACTTATGGCAGGGGGACAGGACCAAAAGACCGTTAAAGGTCCCTTCCAACCCAAATTATTCTATGATTCTATGAGGTCAGAGTTTTAATGACTCCAAGGTCAAGTCAGTCATGAGTGTCCCCTCTCTCTGTTGATGACATATAGGTCTCTGTTTCCTAATCTGAATCTTTCATTTAGGTCCCAACCAAGCAAAATTTGGTCTGTGGGCTCCAATGGGTCAAGAGACCCCTGAACTGAGGCATCCCAATCACTTCTCCCCAGATGGAGATGGATGCAGGTTTGAATAGGGCCCCAGCCCCTACCTATGGCCACGCTGCAGCTTATTGTTATTTTAATTGTTGCTCACTCTATTTTTTTCAGAGGTTTTCCTCATGGGCCCTGGGAGGTCTGTTCACTGAGCTAAGCCTGAAGGAACAGTGTGGTGAGTAGGACCCAAGAGGTGATCGTCCCCCTGTACTCGGCTCTGGTGTGGCCCCACCTTGAGTACTGTGTCCAGTTTTGGGCCCCATACCACAAGAAAGACATTGAGGTGCTGGAGCTGGTCCAGAGAAGGTCAACGAAGCTGGTGAGGGGTCTGGAGCACAAGTCTTGTGAGGAGAGGCTGAGGGAGCTGGGGTTGTTCAGTCTGGAGAAGAGAAGGCTGCAGGGAGACCTTATCGCCCTTTACTACTACCTGAAGGGAGGCTGTAGAGAGGCGGGGGTAGGTCTCTTCTCCCAGGTCACAGGAGATAGGACAAGAGGAAATGGCCTCAAGTCGCACCAGGGGAAGTTCAGGTTTGATATTAGGAAAAATTTATTCACTGAAAGGGTTATCTGGCATTGGAATGGGCTGCCCAGGGAAGTGGTTGAGGCACCATCCCTGGAGATATTCAAAAGACAAATGGATATGGTGCTCGGGAATATGCTTTAGTGTTGGTTAGGTTTTTTTCTGGGGTTTTTTTTGTGTTTGGTTTTGGTTTTGTTTGTTTTTTATGGTTGGACTAGATGATCTTAAAGGTCCCTTCCAACCTAGGCAATTCTGTGATTCTGTGATTCTGGCCTGAAAGCCACACTTAAAAGGCAGCATGCTTTAAGAGCAGGTGTGTCTTCAACTCTGACAAAAGGATGGAGGAGCAGGACCTATGTTTCTGTGACTACCTCCTATGACACAGAACTGGGATCTAATGTAAGCCACACTTATAGCAAATGCTTTTTATGACACTATCCAATAAGATTTATAGGGATCATGCCTCTCTCTTTAAACCAAAAGCTGCAAGATCTCCATTGACTTTGGGATGCCTACAATGACACTTCTAATTTGTCATGGCATCAGAAACCATGACCTCCATTTTTTTGTTCCCCTCAAACATCAAAAGAAGACAGAGGCCTTCAACAAACCCTATGTTTGTACCCATTTATCAGCTCAAAGTCCAGCAGGTTACACTGCTGCCTTATTTAAAAGCATGTTGTTAGAATAATTTAAAAGAGAAAAGTGTTTCCTCTTCTTCCCTCACCCTCACTTTTTTTGAATAAATTGGGAAAAAAAGGAACAACTGACAGCTGGAGAGAATTTACTCAACCTTTCAGGAAGAAAATTGCCATCAAGCAAAGAGAAAGCATGACATTTTTCAGCTCATTAGGTGAAGGTTTATGGAAGTTACAAGAATGTGAATATATGGGTTAATATTTTAAACTGTTTTGCAACCTTAGGAATAATGGTCATGTATAATAACACTTTTCCCAGGTGACTGCTACAACACTTTACCTGTATACAATCCAGTTCAAACACTTACTAAACTCCCCCAGTTAAGCTTTACATCCCCAATCCCTTCTGAAAAAGAATTGAAGAATTCAGTAGAGAATTATTTCTCTGTACAGAATTCTATTGAATCCCCACTATAGAGCTCCATATGAAGGCTCCAGAGAGAAAAAAAAAAAACCAAAACTGAAAACAGAACCAAAACCCTACAGGAAGGATTTCCTTGTCTAGCAAACTGATCGGATTTCAGAGGAATTTCAGTGGAAACCCTATTGTATTGTCCAAAGCCAAAAATTTAGCAAGACTCAGGGAGAGGTAGGCATGAATCACAGCACCACTCCAGAATATGCTGGGTCTGGAAACACACAGTGAAGTCAGGCCAGTGTCCGAGTCTTAGAAATCTCATCAGTAGGATACTCAGGATATGTGGATTCACATGGAAGAAAGACATGCTTGTAATGTCTTACACTTTGAGCTCTGGTTTGTGTATCATCATTTTCTCCCTTCCACCTTAAAACTAACTTCCCCATCTGCTAAAATATCAGGACAGAAACAGAATGATTCATTGTATACATATATATCTCTCAGTTTTAAAGGTTAAAGCTAACAAAAATTTCAAAGTAACGTAAAACCTCAGGCTTCCGATCTTTAACCCATCTCTAATTTTGAGGTATTTAAGTGAGTCCTGGGTTACCCCACGCTTGCCTACCTCACATTCTTCTGAACAGCCATCCCAACTGCTGTTACAGGAGATGCTGTGCTATGGTAGAAGAAACTTTGCTCTCATCACTGCCACATTCATACAGCCCTTAACTGCCCAGGACTTTGCAGCAACTCTTACAGAAACAGGAATTCGCTCCTTCAGAAGTAGTGAGAAGCTAAATAAGTCGCCCCCACAACAGCTTTTAGCCACCACCCCAGCATCCTACTCTGCCAGGCATTTGCACACTGATAGGTCATGCACTGCAGAGCCAAGCCTTGGGCCACGCTGGGCTCTAATATTCAGCAGGGCAGGTCAGAGCCTTGCCCTCACCTTCTGACCTCGTGTTTTATGGAAATTGGTGTCCTCCTGCATGGCTTTTCCACACATTGAGCTTGCTGTCAAAAAAATGTGTTAGGCTCACAAGCTCTACATGGGGAGGACAACTGAGGCTAATCTTCACCATTTGCACAACTCCTTATTTTTTCCTGCAAGACCCTTGCGCTGGGTGGACATGTACATGAGCCGCATCACTGTCCCCACTCATTGGCAAGAGTAAACCTGACGCTGGCACTTGTGAGCAGCACCAGTGACTGTATTCCCAGAGTGCTTCTCTGGCCACCTTTCTGTTTTGCCACCTGTGCGTCAGCCCTATCACTTTGCCCTGCGTATCTAAAGTCAACAGGGTCATCATCACTCTGGCAATGGCACATGGGTTTGGCGGGCAGGCAACAATGCAAAGATCATAGAGACAGAGAGACCTGAGACCTTATGAAGATCTCTAGCTAGACTGGGAAGTAAACTGGAGCTGTAAAGATCATAATCAAGCCTGGATCAAATCCTCCCAGTCCTAGGGGTGTTTGAGGTACAGAGTTTCAATTTGGCCTTTTAGAGAGAGAGGTGACCAGCCTGAGAACTCTTCAAAATTTTCAATTTCATAAAAGACAACAAAAGCCTAAATGAAATAATGTTGGAAGATTGCTTTTCATATCCAGCTGCCCCACAGCTTACAGTAAAAGCTCATCATTGTGTTTGGACAATCTGTGCTGCAAAGTAAATCCAACTCCAAAAGGGCAAAATAGCCCCTAACTCTGCTCCCTCTCAAGAGCCGATAAACAGAAATTACCACTCCCTACTTCCTTCAGATATTTCCCCAGCTCTGAAAGACAAGCTGTATTATCCTCTGCATTATCCTCTGACTGCTTTTATTCAATTTAAGAAATGATTTTGCCATCCTTTTTTTTTCTTTTTTTTTTTTTGATTCCCACCTATTTATCGCCCTCGCTTTGCTCTCTCTATGACTAGTTAAATGAGAATGCAGAAATCAGGTGCCTGTTGGGGAGCTGCACTTGTTCCCAACATCCAACAGATCTCCAAGCAGGTCTGAATATGCAATGAATTTTTGAAGTCACATAGAGTGAAGGCTTTACATTGAAAGAAGGAGGAAGAAACCATCTCTAAGGGTTTGAGTGCACCTCAGAAACAACTGTGCAAACAACGTATGCTTGCAATTTGTTTTCATGTCTGTATCAGAAGTCAAAGCAATCCCAGCCTCAAAAGTTTGGAAATCATTTTCAGATCTGACAGTCCCCCTGGGCTAAAACCTGGAATTGAGGGGTTTTAAAGCCCATCTTTAATGAAGATGACGATTTCCTAAAAGGATGAGTCATTTTATTTCCTCAACAATAATAACGGGAAAGGAAACTCTTTCTTTTTTTTTTTTTAATCAAGTTGGAAAGACAGAAAGTAATGAGAACATAACCTATAAGAGCAGCAAAACCAGTCCCAGTAGAAACCACAAGCCCTGCAGCAAAACACTGGCAACCTTTCCCGCTAAAGTTCTCCCACAGTCTCCCACAGACTTTTTTCCTAGGCTTTGTACTAGCTCTAAAGCTTGGATTGCTGCTGCCCTAAAAGTGCCTGGACTTCTCATCAACGAGGCAAGGTCTTGCTGTTGGTTTCATCTGACCACCTTTTTCTTTCGTACACGGGTTTGGTGCCCTTCTCCCATCATCAAATGCATGCTTAATTGTGGCACTTACATGCTCAAAACCCTGCAAGCCTGCATGGTATGGTAGGCAAAAATGACATGTTGCATTTTTGAATATGGCTTAAATCTTATTCAGTTGGCTCTACAGCATCGTGGACCAGATTTTGGCAGATATTAATGCTGCCTTTCAACATCATCACAGACCCAAAGATCACAGATACTCCAGAGATGGGTAGTTAATGGGGAGCAAGAAAGACCACCTAGGCATATGGCTAAACAAATCAGTCATCAATTCACTGGGAGAGCTTTCATTTCCATCACAGCAATCTGTTGGATCCCAGAACTGTTTTTACGTGGTTCATTAGACAATAGCCTTTCTTGCTACTAGTTGGGTCAAGAGTCAAAATTACTGTGTAATTGCAAGTCTCTGAGCACAAGGCAAGAGTTTTTTGGTCCTGGAGGGTGTTGTCCAAAGGGGAAAGAAAACAGAAGGGAAAGATTATGTGTGAGCAATTGAGCCCTACTGAGAGGGCAAAAAAAAGTCACTGCAACTGGGATTAGCCAAATCTTGTAACAGAAAACAAGAGTCCTGTTGGTAAACTGGCACTTACACCTAAGAGACGTGTGTCATGGGGAAAAGGAGCTCAAAGGATGGGTCAAAACAGACCAGAAGAGGAGATTAAACATCATCCAAAGCCAAAAAATGATGGTTGTACCTTTTCAGGCATTTAATTCCTTGAGTTAATTAAGCACATGGTGATAGCAGTTATTAAAAAAGAACAGTTCCCAACTCAGTCAAAGTACATTATTGGAGATGATACAGAGGAACCTCAGTAGAGAAACCCCGTAAATATCAAGTCAAACTAAATAGCTCAGTTATGATTAATAATAAATCGTGGCCACTGTTTCTTTTGTTTGCCAACAACTAGCATCATTTATGGCTCTGCACAAACCTAATACACCATTTTATTACATTTCAGAGAGTGCATCTTCCTAAAATGATAATGTGTTAATAATCTATGCTGGGCTTTTTGGCCGGAACCAAAGAGCTCAAACAACTTGAAATAACATCAGCAAAAAATTATTTATTCCCCATCCCTAGTTGCAGAGAAAACAGAGGTTTTCTTGGCTCAGTTACTTCTCAATAGATTTCTGGTTTCAATTAAAACTTTGAGTCTGAGAAGTTAAAAAAAAAAAAAGCCAAAGCCAATAAGAGATGGAAGAGAAGTCTCCATTCACTGAGTGTTCCTGCTTTTTTTTTTTTTTTTTCCCATTCTTTTACATAACCCTTCCAAGCTAAGAGCAGGGATTAAAGTACAGCTATATTGTTTGGAGGGGTTTTTCTCCTTTCAGCTAAAAAACAAACAGAGATGAAAAAAAGTTTCTCCTTTGACTGGCTGTCACTTCAGGCTGAGGGGAGCAATCTCAGTGAAGGCTGAGGAAGCGCAGGAAGGTGTGTGTGAAACAGCCACTTGCACATTTTCCCCGATAGGCACTTTTTTCTCTCGTCTATGATAAAAGGTCCTAGACACTTGCTTTCTCAGGTTCGTGCTATTGCTGCCGAACGTTAGATGGGCGATTATATCATTACTGGAGCCCGCACCAAGTTAGCCCTGGCAGCAGGGGCTGTGGGATCAATAATTGTTCCCATTTGGGTCCATAATATTCAACACGGGACTGGATTTGCCAGCAGTCCTTTACCCCTGAAATCCTCCTGTCAATACGTAAAGGATCAAATTACTCTCCCTGACAGCAGAGGACTAGCAGGCTCAGCGCTTCGCTCGCCTCGCACATCCTTTGCGGTTTGACAGACGGACATATAAGGCAACACGGCGGGTCCCCGTCGTCCCCCCTCACCGGGCCCGGCCCGGCCCCGGCAGGGCCACCGCGGGCCCGCGGCTAATGAAACACCTCTGCTTGCGGGGGGAGAAGCCCTGCTCGGCTCCCCCCCTATCCCCCTCCCTCTCCATCCATTTGCTTGTGGCGGACTCCTCCCAGTGCCCAGCTCGGCTCGCCGTGCTCCGGCAGCCGCCGACCCACACACCCCCCCAGTCCGAGGTGGGGGGTACCGCCACCCCACAGCACCGGGATGGGTGGGCAGTGCCCCCCCGCCCCAGCTGCCCCGCCATGCACCCACTCCCCCCATGCACATCCTCTTTGCCTCCTGCGGGGAAGCCTCCCGCCACCCCGCATCTCTCCTTGCAAACCCACCCGGGGACCTGTCTGCGGGGGATAGCAGGGAGCTGGGCGGGGTGTCCCCCCTCCCCCGTAGGTCTGGTTCCCGGCCGTGAAATGCCCTTTTAGCATCAGGCGTCAGGCCCGAGATTATCAGTGCCATTTATTTGAAGCGGAAACGAATCGGAAATCCTTCTCTCAACTGCCTTTTTAGACACATAAATACACACAGGCAGGGGCAGGCAGCGCGGGGGACCGCCAGTGCCCGGTGTGATGCACACACACACTCACACACACTCACACTGGGAAATAAGGGCGGGAGGGGGGCCCCGCCTCGCCGGAGGGACCCGATTGCCCCCTGCCCGCAGGGGAGACCCGGCGAGGAAGGGGTGTGAGCGTGTGTGAGTGTGATTGTGTGTGAGTGTGTGTGCACGGAGGTGGGCAGAGAAGCTTGCGCCAGGGCTAGGGTTGACAATAGCCACCCCTCTATCGCCCCCCCTCC
>JAOXNO010000020.1:5489440-5508714 GCA_028565335.1 Limnodromus scolopaceus
TCTTGCCAGGCACAGAGGTGAGACTGACTGGCCTGTAGTTCCCGGGGTCTTCTTTTTTCCCTTTTTTGAATATCGGGCTATAGACCTCAAACTCTGAAAAGACTCATCAGGATAAATTTCATAAGCAGAAAAAAGCCCATTCTTCTGAGTGGTCATCTTGCAGGATGTGTATGCATAAATCATTTTGGATCAGGGTTGACATCAAAGGGGTTTGTACCTATGGTTTTGTCTTCTAGATCTAGAATACTTTTTCTTTTTTCCTCCAAAAGATCTCCTCCTCTGACTCTGCTGTGTGTCAAGGTGTTCGTACAATGTAAGTGGATAATCTGAAAAAAGGAAATTCCCTTCTCTTTGTTCTTTTTACTTAAAAAATACTATGGAATTCATAAAGTTGGTTTGGTTTCTGCAGTGGACCTGAGATGAGTTTCATATTTGTGTCTAATAATCTCTCTGTAACCTTGACTGCATGAGACAGGCAGATGTTTTATAATGAAGGCCATGAGCCTGTTATTTTTATATAAATAGCATATTGAGTTAAATATGTACATAGTCTTTCTAGGTTCAAGGTATGAATTAATGGTATGCAGAATTATTGGGTGATTTGTACATTAATGGGAAAGGAAAAAAAAAGTATCTTGCAAGGTCCCCAGTAACACTTTATATGATTCAAAAATATGAAAAAGGTTATCAAAAATAACCATTAGCAATTGTTTTCATTGCTTAAATTAAGCTGTTTTTTCATGTGTTTTAGCTTCTCAGTTGTCTAGCACACTTCTGAGCTTTACACAGAAGATTATCTATCTATCTATCTATCTATCTCTCTCTTTATGTATATACACACACATAAACCCACATACATAGAATACTTAGCAATTCTTTGTATCCCATTACAATGTAAATGATGGGAAATTATATTCCAAGATAGTTGAAAACAAGGAGTAAATGTGAACGTAATTCAATCTTTTTTTTTTTTTTGCTTAAGAATTGAAAATCCAACTCTTTGAACAACTGGCCCCAAAATGGAAATAACAGTTATTTTAGAAGTTGCACTTTTATTTCATAAACCTCTCAGACATGTGGTATCAAGTTTCAACATTATTTTGTGAACAATGGCAGGCAAAGATCAAAATTCAGGGTCAAGACATTGGAAAACAAGTGCAAAATTAATTTTAAAAGACATAATTGCCTCTTTTGGTTGATTCTCCATAGTTTAGGATATTTATATCCCCAGCATCCCCCAGCCATTTCTCTTGCACATTGTTTTGATAACTGAGCATCATTATCTCTATCTCAGCATCTTGATATTGATGAAGGATGTGCCATGATCACTGCTGTCCAAAAAAAAAGAAATAAAGAAGAAGATTTTGTCTTTTTGTCTCCAGTTTCTCAACCAGGATAATTAGAAGAAACCTTGGTAGCTTAGCAACATCGCAATAATCGTAATACAGTGTGGGAGATGACCACATGGGAGGCTCAAGTTCAAGTCCAGACTTTCTTATCTGTCAGATCTTTCTGCAGCCGCCTTCTCCCTACGGAGCCAGTGACTAAACATTTCTCTGTAACCAGGCAGCCTACAAAAGTTGTAGGGCTCAATGATGCAGCACTTGCTGACACACCAGCAGAAGACCAGGACCTGCCCTTTGCTCAGGCCACTCAGACATGCGAGTCCTTTTGAAAACCTTGGAATGTTTGCGTCCTGTAGCTCTTTCAACATGCATCAGGTTGTTGCTGTTCTTACAGTTGCGGTTATATTTTGCAGTCTTTCCTGAGCAAATGAGTAACTCTGATCTCTCAAGCACACAGAATTCTTTTTCTCATAAATAACTTCAAAGAAACTAATTACTAATAAGTGTCAAAACCTGTCCTGGATTCTTATGTGCATCGTTGATCTATGATGGTGTGGATTTCAATCGCAGTTTTCATACTGATTACAATTTTGTTTATATATGTATATATAGCCTTGAGTACTTATATATATTTAAGGCTTTATAAAGTAATGCAGAAGCCGTAGCATGAATAAGAAGCATAACACATTAGCAGAAATATAACATCAATCAATGAAGTACAGGACCGGCAGGAGGTAATTTAAAGCTATGTAATTTAGGATAGGGAGTGAATGGAAATATTGGATCTGCTTGGGAATTCCAGGTATAAAGAATTGTTTAATCTAGCTGGGAAAGTCATAAAAGGAATTGATAACTAGAAGTTGAATTCAGGGAAAAAGATCACATTACAATGAAGGTATACGTGGTTCATAATGATTAATCATTCCTGAACCTTAATAGGAGGATTGGTAAAAATCACCATCTCATGACATTTTCTGGTTGGAGACTTTCCTAGAAGATATGTTTTAGCCAAGCAAAAGTAATTGGGTTCAGGACAAGAGCAGACATGAAATGACTTAAGAACTGCCTAACTGACAGATCTCTGAAAGTAATTGTCAATGCAGAATTATTGTTGAAGAGGAGTGTTACTAGACTGTTCCCTTATGCTATTCATCAGAGACCTGGAAGTAAATATAAAACTACTCTTGATGACATTTGTAGATCACATTATGCCTGGTGAAACAGCAAGGAATGAGAGTCCAAGGCAGCCTGATGTAGCAAACTGCACCTCCTGGCTTGGGCAAGCAAAATACATTCTAATGCAGTAAGAGGATGGTTGCAATGAGATCTTTCTTGTAAATACAGAAAAAAACCTGGACAAGCACTTCAAGCTGGACCCTCAAATCTTAAAGTGATCTTTGGCTCTGTAGCTAGGTGACTTGTGGTGTATGGCACTAGTAAGGTTGAACTCAAGGGGCTGTTTATGAGTCTGACAGCCACATTTTAAAACATATGGTGACGAAATTGGAGAGGGTACAAAAAAGAGCCACAAAAAAATGATTGAGGGCTCAAGAAAAGTGATTTGCAGGGCAAGCATTGAAGAATTATGTTTAGCTATCAGAAATAGATTTGATTTCAGGGGAAAAATGCCTTGTAGGTGAGGAAATTACATGGTTCCAAGGGACTGGAGTTAGGTACCTAATTTCTCAAAGGAGCAAGGCTGGGATCATTCCTCCCTTTGGCAGTTCCTACGTAAAAGTTTGAGTGACCCCTACCCACTGTAAATCCAATTAATTTCTGACTCTGTCCACATATTGTAATTGAAAGACCTCACTTAAAGCTTTGGGGTCCACTTTGGTGATAGGTCTTTTATTGCCCTGTTCCAATTCTGGACTTGGCCTGGGATTCCTTTCTGGAAACAAAGTCTCACTGAATAAAATAAAAATATTCCTTAGGCTAAGCCAAGCTGAAGCACTGATGACCCTGACAGGCTGGAAACAGACTAGGTGGCCTAGATGGTCCTTCCTGGCTTGGCAATCTTTGAAAATGAATTTGCATGTCTCTTTAACTTTGACTGACAACAACGTACACACAGTGCAGTTCTCATGAAAGGTCCTATATAGTACGAAGAAAAATATTAACAGTCGTCGTTGAAAGAAGCCATCCAATGGCTGAAGAAACACTACCGAGGTGAGGATAAATCATGACTTTCCTTAGAAATTGTTGAATCACTGAAACTGGAGGTTTTTACTTTGACTGGGTTTGGCTTAGAAAATTTCTCCGACTCAGGATAGACTTCTTGGCATAGAAAGGGACAGAACCTCACCTTCATGGTAAGATGCCACCGGTGATGTGTGGTATCATCACTTTTATTTCCAACCTGTCTAAATCAGAGCAGATGCTGAACCTCATCTTCCAGATCAGTGCTCCAAGTATTCCTGGATGGGTCTGCCATTGTATTTTATTGGACTGCTCCGTTAGGCTTGGATAACATTAATTGGATCAGAAATACTTGATATCTTTTGTCCAAGTATGTTCCCAGTCCCAAGGAGAAGAAAACAATTTTTATTTCTCATGAAAAAACACAGAATGGCATTGGCTTTGTTAAAATATGAAATGTACTGCCTCCCCTCCCCCTAAAAAAACCCCACACCAACAGCCTTAAGAGAATATAAAAATGTTTTCTTCCTTTGCTTTGTATGATTTTGTTGGGCCAGTCACAGAGAAGAAAACACAGACAATGAGATAATGTCAGTGGTCAGGGAGTGCACTGCACAGGTGAGGTTGACCTCAGAAATTATTTGAAGGAAAAAGCCAAGCATTCTCATATTTGACTATTAATGTATAAAATCCTTCAGATAGCAATGCACAATATCAATATGGATATCCATCCACGGATAATATCCGTACGGAGAATAGCCAGTTCTCAGTATCTGTGCACCTTACCTAAACCATAAATCATCTTAGCTGTTCCTTTCCTCCCAGGACTTTGCAAAACTTGACACATGGATGCTTTATATGTTTTAATTATTTATCATTGTTGTGGGACACCTGAAGCTTTTGAAGATGGAAACATGAGGAACAAGGTGTATTGCATTTCAGAGTGAAGCTCTATGTGAAAAACAGTTTGCAAACGTACTTCAGGTTGTTTGGCATTCTGGGCATGAATGAACCTCTGCCAGCCCACGCACAGTGAGAACAAGACCCCTCAAGGCCAGGGTGCAACATTCAGCATGAATCATAGGATCATGTCGTAGAACAGTGGAATCTCTGGTGGTATTCAGACTGTGTAATCTGTACTTGGTCTCACGTAAAGGACAGCACCTTTCCCAGCCAGGCAGTTGATGGCATCAACTTGAGGTTGCTCCATGTGCTTGTGGGACGTTGAGCCTCTACCATGGCAAACACTAACAACCCACTAGAAAGCAGATTCTATTTATCAGTGCCAGGTCTACAACAGAGCCTCAGAATACCTAATTCTGCTTTTTCTCCCTTTTCCCTCTTCATTATCATTCCCTGACAACCCTGTGGTGATAGCCAGCCATGGCATCAGGTGGTGCAGAGATCCCCTGATTCACACAGAGCAGCACCAGGTTGCCTGGGCGACCCTCACTCCCCAACCCGAGGAAAAACCAGGCAAGAAACACTTGGTCTGCAAAAACCAACGGCTGATTGATTCCCCGTGCTCCGGGGAATGTGCAGCGCAAGTTTTTAATTCACACCTCGGTCATTTATCAATGTGTTCTTATCGCAGATTTTCTCTACCAGTGAGTTAAATTTGGAAAAAATCAAAGCTACGTGGGTGCCTCGGGCTGACACGGGTGGGTTTTGCCGCATGGTTGTAGTAGTCCCTTGCCTCTTGCACCATAACATCTTTTCCCTGTCCTTTCCCCCCACCGATCTCTTTAATTTTTGCCACATTCGGTGGTTTGGGTTGAATAGCCATGAAGCATTGCCCCCTGCCGGCAGGTCGCACAGCTGGCTGCGAGCACAGGGATGGCCGTCTGTCTGTCTTTCCGTCTATCTGCAGCTGCTCCTGCAGCGTTCAGCCTGGGGAGAAGGTTACATATACAAATATTTGCAGCTCGGTATTTAGATTTTTGAAAAAGAAAGGGGAAGACAGTCAGAAAGAAATCAGTAGCACCTAAAGCATTGCTTGAGTCTGTAGAATTTAACACAGAAGTCCATTTTCATGTGGTTTTTTTTTTTTTAATTTTTTTTTCTTGCTTATGCTTTCAGATATTAACTGATGAAGCATTTCTTGCTCCAGCTGCACAACATTGTGCTCATGCAGCAGCCAGTGTGACTGAGAGAGATTCATACAGTCCTGTTGTTCATTAGGGGTGAAAAGTGGCCTGACAACTTAGGTGGTAAAAAGTCACTGACAACAAAAAATTGTTTGAGAACAGGTTGCAGCTACCTTTGGTGTTAATTTGGTCCTTGATTACAGCAGGATTTGAGCAGCTCATAGTCTCATAGAAAAACATTTCTACGCATAATCTGCAGGAGTTGAGGGGACACCAGTGCTCCTATTTTACAGACAAGGAGTTGAGGCATAAAAAAATGAAAATTATTTACATCAGGTCACAATGGGCAGAAGGGCTTGAATTCACTTTTCTCATTCCCTAGACACTTCTTGCCCAGATCACAGATGAGTTTTACCTCACTCTGAAGTTTACAGCAGTTCTATCCAACTTAAACTGCAAGGAGTTCAGGTAGCAGGATACATTTTTAACTTTTTTCCACTTTGACAAAACTCTGCATCTCAAATAAATTATATAATATAGAGCAGAAAACTTCTAGTGAGAGCAAGCTAAAAATATAAGAATTTTTTCCCTTTTTTTTTTTTTTCTCTCCATCACAGCTCCTGTTCCCAAATTACACTTGCCTTGCTCAGAGTCTTAGAAAGCTGACATAGAACAAATTGTCCTATGTAAATTGCAAGTTTCCTTTCTGATTGACACCAATCCACAAAGATGGACTAATTCCAGAGGAAGTCAAGCAAAGATTGTGTCATAACTATTAACCCAATTTTAAAGATGTTCCAAATTGCTGCTGAGTTGCCAGCATGTCCTTCATACGACGGCGCATGTAAATCAAAGTACAGGAGCCAGACAGAGTACACGTGAGCAGGACATAGTGGGCTAGAGTTTTGCTCCCCTGGCTACTGGAGCTTGTGTTGAGGAGGGACAAATGCACACTTCTTGCTCCCTCCCTGGAGACTTTGATCTTGAAGATGTGCAATGGGCAGTCAAGCATATGACCAGTTACATTCTTTCTGGCTATTTTGGCTGCTGTTGTCCTTAAACCAAAACAAGTCATTAAGCGAGCAAGCACAATTATTTTTTGAGATTTGTCTAAGGGAAAGGGAGAGGTACGCTGGGCTGCTGTAAAATTGATACTGTCACACAGCTGATTTGATCATGTCACTCCTTACCACAGAGCCATTGACTGAGTTTATCGAGGTCTCCTTTTGCAAGTGATAATAAACCTAATAGCTGCCCACAGCTTAATATTTTTTCTTGCACTACATATGTTCACTTTTGGTCCTTAGATTTTTATTTTTTTTTCAGTCTCCATCTGTTCTTTTGCCTTTGAGGTACTTTAGTTACCATGGAAATAACAACATCATCTGGATGGGTGGAGCTTCATGCAGTGTAATGTTGGTTTCCTATATAAAGTGGTTTGAAAGGTACAGGGATGGTTTACAGAAATCCATCATTTTTTTTGTGATAGCTTTTCATATTTTAGATGTGCAACAAGGAGATACCTGTGTGTGCTTGTGAGTGCACAAGGCATGATGTGCCAGTTCCAGGAGGTGGCATGTTTTTGCTCTGCCAGATGAAAACTTTCACTTAAATCTTTCATGGCTGATTTCTTACAACCTTTAGTTGCAAGTTGGCTTTTATTTATGAAGGCCCTATTGTAAGACACTTTCTGAGTCCTGTGATTGTCAGATGGGTCAGACAAGGTGGAGAGCTCGTTCCCTGGAGATGCACATCTTTTGTCATCATTGCCATGAAGAAGAATAGGAGGAGTTAATTTAGTGGGAGGTTGTCACATGGGCTTTGTTGTCTGCTTATGTGTGTGGCAATGCCTCTTCGGTCTCCTGGAGGTGTCTTGTGCCTTCAACAAGTCCACAAGACAAATGATCCATATGCAATACAATCCAGAGATCACTCAAAACAGTTGTACAAGGATTTCACACTTTTCATCTCAACAAACCTGGGAAATCCAAGGGAAAACCCTCATTTATGCCAAATCAGACCTTATTTGAGTGCAAGTCATACGATGCATGGCTGAGGGAAGTGGAATTGTTTAGTCTCGAGAAAAGGGGGATGAGGGGACACCTTATCACTCTCTACAAATACCTGAAAGGAGGTTGTAGAAAGGTGGAGATTGCTCTTTTCTCCCAAGTAACTAGTGAAAGGACAAGACAAAATGGCCTGAAGTTGTGCCAGGACAAGATGAAATGGCCTCAAGTTGTGCCAGGGGAGATTTAGTATGGATATTAGGAAAAATTTATTCACAGAAAAGGTTATCAAACATTGGAACAAGCTGTCCAGGGAAGTGGTCAAATCACTGTCCCTGGAGGTACTTAAAAGATGGGCAGACATGGTGCTGAGGGACATGGTTTAGTGGTGGTTTTGGCAGTGTTGGATTAACAGTTGGACTCAATGATCTTAAAGTTCCCTTCCAACCTAGATGATTCTATGATTATTTCAACAGTGACCCCATGGACGTTAACACAGTCCCAGAAGTTATTATCCACTATTAGCCCCTGTAGCATCTGGTAATATTGATTATACAGCCTCACGGAGATGAAGGTATTTTAGATGAGTAATGATTTTTGGCAAAGGATATTAAGAGAAGGGCCAGATATGTCAAAAAGATGAGAACTTGGCCCATGAAACTTAACGTTAAAGCCTGAACAGTCTACAAAATGCTTTTTGGCTAGTTCATATATTCAGCGAATGTCTCTTAAAGAACCTGAAGTGCTCTGTGCTTGTCTCATCAGGTACGTGGATGGGGCCAGGGGATACGTCACAGAAAAGGTTTTAATGCAGTTCCTGCTGAGATCAAATGAACAGGAAAGTGCTAATTCATCAGAGCATGTGCAAACACAGATTCCTGATGGAGAGTCTCTCAAACACAGGCACATCTGGCTGGCTGGGACAGCATTCAGTCCCAGTACAATCATTGAAAACTCAGTGGGGAGAGGATGAGGATCCCAGAGAACAAGGAGTCCCATGCAAAGTCCATGGGGATGACTTTGGTCGGTGCTTAGAGTCAGCTAAAGACGGGAGTCTAAGGTCAAATCCTTGGATCTTCTACCCTAAGCTTACTTTGTCACATCAGCAGAGTAGCAGTATTTCTTTCTTTGTGTTACGGTTATTTTTAGGTGCTCTAACTCCAGCTGCAGCCGTTTATTACGACAAAAATCCTTTCGAGGAACAACCTCCCCAGCAACACTGGAAATCTTTCCTGTGGAAAAAAACAACAACAACAAAACCAACAACAAAACGCCCCAACAAACCCAGCAGCCAACAGTAGAAATTCTTCTCAAAGGCACATTCCAGTGATAAATAAACTCACCATTCTCAGAAAGCTCGGAAACTGGTGGTGATGCAGGGGTTTTTGCAGCAATTCAGGAAAATCCACCTCTTGGTTCAGCATGGATGGCCAAATCCAGGGCCAGGGACCACTCAGCAGTCTCTCTTGATTTCTTTTTTGTGCCTTGGCTGTGGAAAGCTGGAGCATTCATGTGTCAGGCACCATCCTGGCTAAAACATGACCAATTGCACCAGTGAACTCCTGAGCGAAGAGCATGACCTGTTATAATTGGTGCCAAGAGCTTTTAGCCAGGTGGCGACAGGCTTGCACTCAGTGTGAAGCGAGCACAGAAGGAGTGTTCATTAGACTCATCAGGAGAAAACAAGGGCCCAGGGGGGAAAAAGGCTGGTTTCAGCCCTCTTAGAGAGGGGGATGTCTGAAGTAACACCTCTGCAAAAGGTACCAACAACAACAGCTTTGAAACCTCTTGGGCAGACACAGACAGGAGCAAACAATCAAAAGTAATAAAAACCCCCCACCTTTCTTGCTATAATATGACCAGATAAAAGCAAGCGGGATTCAGAGATGCCTCTAGGCATCTCAGTGGTTCATTTCAATCGTTTTTGCTGCTCAGCTTTCTTTCCACTCCAACTTAATGCCAAATTTGCTCGCGTTGCTTCGGAAGTCCTCAGTAATTTTTCCTAAGGGTCAGTTTTTCAAAAGTCCCTTTAGCGGTTCATAGAATCTGCTGTCAGACCCTTTGGTTAGGATGGTTGGCCACCTGTGGCAACGTTCCTCACAAGATTATGATATCTTCCAAGGGAAGGGAGGACATATTCCTCAGTCACTGGCTCAGAAATCTCCAGCACAACCTGCACAAGATCCAGATCCAAAGAGACATCAAGTATGAGGAGACATGGACTCATCCTAGATGTACAAATGTGGGGTTTTTACATTAAACATAAGGTTGTTACAGCCTAAATTCCAGTTTTCTCCTTCCCTTAAGCTGATTCACGGTGGAAACCCAGGGTAATCGAAGTTAATACAACTGCAGAGACTGAAACTGAGGGTCTTCATTTTGATTTGTCCTCCAGTTGAAGCCACGGTGGGGCAAGCAGATCCCTTATTTCATAACAGCTCTTCCCCACTCACTTTATAAAAGGCATTTTACAGCTCAGATGTAGCAAGAGGTAGGACTTGATTTTATTTCTTACTTGGACCTTTAAAGGGATATGCACTGCAAAAGGTTAAAAACTTGTGACTTTATCTTTCATGTATTTATTTTTATTTGTGTTCTACATTGGCATTAAAGCTTTGTGAGCTTTATTGGTCTGCTAGCCAAACATTTCAAAATAATATGAATGTTTTCCTTTGAGGTTATTCAGCTATTAATTCTTTTCTTGCTTTTTTTTCCCACCAAAAGGATAAATCAAGGGAAAAACTTAGGTTGAATTCCATGTGCTTCTTTTTGTTGTCATCTCCTAATTTTAGATTAGTATGGGAATTAGAAAATATGAAAATAAAAGATCTTGGCTTGAAGACATAAACTTTTCTGACCAAAGCAATCAAATGAATGAAATACAGATTCACAAGTAGTTTCAATAACGGATTTAAATTTGGGTATGCTTTTATTTATTTATTTATTTATTTTAAAATGAAGTACATATTAGATTGTAAAATGTCACCACGATCTAATTAGGATCAAGACGTTAAACTGGCATTGAAATCTAGAGTGGAGGGGCTGGTATGTGGGCTTCACGTACTTAGGGTTTCTTCACCCCTGCAGGAAGTGGGGAGAAGTGGTTTGTATCAGCTGCACCCTGTACATTGTTTTCTCATTCATCACCAAATGCCAGGAGTTACAGTAATCCATCCTGGAAGTGACAAACTTATGATACCATGTGGCCTGATCCTGTGGGAGGAAGGGTGGAGCTTCCTATGGGTGCAGATGTCTCAAGAAAAAGGACTTGTTTTAAGACTGGAGTCTCTTCCTGGCTGTCCCACGTTAGTGACAAATGGACCACGATTTCAAGGCTTTGCACTATTTCATTAGTGTTCACTAGTCATTTCTATTGTTTTTAATGTGAGTATTTCTCTGTTGATTGCAAAGGGAAAATTGTGGATTTGGACTGTGGTAGGAAACATTCCCACATATGAAAGACTAGCATTATTTTTTTTATCCTTAATTTACTGGTTAGATATTTGCTGCATCTGTTACTTGCACCCTTGTTTCTTATAATCCTGTATCTGTCAGAATACACTCTGACCTTTAGCCATAGAAAAAAAATAATCTTATAACAGGATTTACAATGAAAAAGGGTACTCATTTGATGAAAGCCATTGGAATGGCAGATAGCCTCTCAAGGGCAGGATTAAGGTTACAAAGGCAGAAGGAATTTTATTATTTCCTGATATGGTGTGTCTTGGACAGTCCATCCTCCAGGTTGTCTCACATCCTATATGATTTATCCATAACTATGAATCAAACACAAAAACCTGTTTGCTGGAGTTCTTCAACAGATGTTCATAGTCCAGAGATGCTGAGTCATGTGCCAATACCTCCTTTCCTTCCTCATATCCCTTTTTGACATCCAGGGCTAAGACACTGGAAGCAGAAGCAGAGCCATCCCTGTCACCTCTGAGGTCCTGCTCATGGACACAGCTATGAAAACTGAGGTAGCTGTGGATTTTTTGCTGCACATCCACACATAGTCACATGAAATTACATTGGTCCACGGGTGTTTAATATGTGGTGCAGTTGCTAAATTCACATCTGGGGAAAACCCTGTTGAAATTGGTTTTGACCCCCTTGTGTTGCTTGTGAGGTTAAAGGAGTCCTTGGTTGCCTGTTACATTATGTCTGTGCAATCTATGACTCAGCTATCCTTTTATCTCCTGAGGTTTGACTGATGTGCTTTGGTCACCATCTTTCCACACACAAAGAAGTTTTTTTGCTGGGGATGGAAAGAGTCTGCTGCATAAAACAGATAAGTGTTTCACCCAGACTACCACCAACCCACTGTGAAGCTGCACCACCAGCTCACCCAGCTCATCCCCTTTCAGGAGAGACACTGCTGCTGGTGACAGCAATATTTACCCCAGGCTTAGGCAGGGATCCAGCTTCATGAGAAGCAGAAAATAACAGTGGAAGCTACAAATATTTACAAAGCTTGGCCTTTAGATCACCCTGGGGACTGGTTACCCATGAGCACTGCATCTTTTGGTTTGAATTCTGGATACTCTTCCTGACTTGGATTTTCTCCAGGAGTCTCATATCCAAGACCTAGCATTCCTTTATTTGCTCTTTCCCTTCTTTTAAACTTCCTCTTGGTCTCACAGAAGCACCTGCAGATTATAAAACTCAACAAAAGCACTTAATCCAGTCCGACATTTTCACCCTGGAACGTTGGTTGTTTTTCTTGAGTGAAGCACCTTGCTTCCTACACCCATCAGTAGATTTATACTCTATAAAGCTGGTGAGAAAAGACATTTTCTATCCTGGAAGAAGTGGTATTGTTTTTCAAATTTGTTCTGATTCAAAATTGAGCTTATAGAAAAATGTCATTTCAGAATTTCATATGGAATTCAAAATTGGGTTAAAAAATCCCACCCACCACACATTAAGAAGACCCAAACAATGAAAGGATTTATATAGACAGAGTTCAGACTGTATGCTTATTATTGTAGTAGTATGACAGTGATCCTGGTTCAGTTATCCACATACGGATTTCTAATGCTCTTTGATACGTCAAAGAGTGTCTGGGGTATCTCCAGGGGCCTGAAGGATACAGCACAGGACTTTTGCCCTTCTGGAAGAGCCTCTAAAACCTAGTGGGATACTCCAGGACATCTCAGATGCCAACAAACATCTGTGTATGGGCAATGAAACTGATCTCTGAAACTGTGCACACCTCATTTTGGGGGGACTTAGTCTGTGAGTTCACTCCTACGTCTGCATCTTTGCTGAAGCTTGATCTAATGAATCTCACTCAGTATCTGCGCTCTGCTGATTTTAGCATGGGTGTCCATGTCTGAGAGATGGTCCACTAAATCTCCTGTATGCCAGTGCTTCCAAAGCAGGGTGTAGACCTGTGAAGCTTGCCTAAGTGCTTAGTGCAAAGCTAGGAGTGTATGTTTGAGTGTGGACCTTAAGTTTGACGTGTTTATCCCTGTAACACTGCTAACACTGACAGCTCTTGTGTCATGCCAGAAAAATTCAATTTATAGCATGTTTCCTAAAGCCTTGCAAAGCCTGAGCCCGACAGACATCCTCAATCCTGGATATACACACCCTCATATCAGTTCAAACAACTTTGAAAAAAAAGAGTCACATAAATAAAAAGAACAGAGCAGATAAAAATAAACCGGACTACAAATGCTAGACTCACTTTTATTCAGGCTCGAGCTCCTCACTAGCACTGACTTGACAGTGCTCCCCTTCCCCCCTTTGACCTTCTCTTTTGGGCCAAGCCTGTGACCTTGGGTGATCCAGCTCACTTTACACCTTAGCCTAATTACAGCCAGAAGAGCAGGGGGTGGAATATGATAACTGTCCACATCTTTATCATAGGTGAAAACAGACAAAGTAATCATTTAGGGTGGCTGAAGTAGGTAAGGCTGGGAGTAATGAGATGGAAAGTTTAGATTGAATATCAAGATAAAATTACCTACAATACATTCTTTTAGGCAAGGAGATGTATTAATTCTCAATTAGTGGCAGTATGATCTAATAGAACCACAGCTACTGACAGCATTATGGTCCTTTGGCTTATTAAATCCTCTTTCAAAGAAACTGATGGAATGCTGAACTGGACAAACCACTGGTAACTGTAATATAAGGACTAATCCCATGATGGAGCCAGAGTGGAAAAAATAGGTAATTTCTGCGTCACTCATGAGAACATATTGTACCAGGTAACGATATCCACCAAGTTCTGTCTCTGTACAAAGATCCTTGATGACATTTTCAAAACTGCCTAAGTGATTTAGTAGTCCTAATCCTCTTTTGAAAACCAGTATGGTAATCTAGGTGTCTGAAACCTATTGTATCACCTAGTGATAATGAGATTTATGAAGCCCCCTCTTTTAAAAGTGCTTGGGTTTGAAATGCCCATCCAGACACATAGATTCATATTTATGGTGAGTACTGCAGGCAGACTCAGGCTTGCTCTGACTGTTCTCTACAGGGAAGGACTAACAAAAAGCTTGGTAAATTAGGCCCCTATGGTTTTTTTTGGCACAAAGCAAGGGCTTACCTGCAATTTGCAGTGTGAGCAAACCCTAAACCATGACAAATCTATGATGAAGCCTTCCAAAGTGGCATTTTGTGGGATGTTTCTTTCTGAATGCATGTTCTGATGACACACATACTACATGAATCAATGTATGTCACTACCAAATGTAATACATCTTCAATGCAGAAACAAGTTAGTGGTGGATGAGCATCCAGCTCTGAATCTTCATGTCACTGCCACAAGCCTGAACGCTATAGAAATCCAAAGCATCAAGGGTATTATTGCAATTTGCATAAGTAGAAAACACAGTGATTAAAAGTTATCAAAGAAAGCTATCGCTCAGTTGTCAGCTCCACAAGAGACTCCAGTGATGTCTTTCCAGCTCCTTCATAATAATCCCCAGAAGTTCTTGCTAAGAGCTGCATTGAAGTAACCTGTCATTTACTCTGTCTTTCACCAATTCAGCTCAAAGAGATGCACCAGCTGTGATCACTTAGAGTTAGAGCTGCTGTGTTGCAAAGCATCACTACAGCTGTAGGCAAAATGTACAATTAGGAGATCTGCCGAACCCAAAAGTCATGGAAAAAGTGGAGAAGTACCACCCTAGGAGAGGAGAGCTAAGTCACTCACCTGCTTTGCATGTGATGAACAGGGGCGCTATGTAGCAAGACATTCCTCCTCTGAATGGTGCTTTGTCTTCTCTTTTCATGGTTTCTGCTGGCCTCTGGTGTGGAAGCAGGGTGAGCAATAGCCTGTGGAACACACCACAGGTGGCACCTTCTGGTGGATCAGGAAAACCTGTCGTTTTGTTGATGATGGGTAACTCTTCAGCTGATTCAGTTTTCCCAATACGTACTGCTGAGTGCCACAAAAACAAGGAGGTGTTATAAAGCTCCCTCAGGCAAGATGATGTCATTTCCAGTCTACAAGCACTTTGCAATGTAGATAGAAATTGTCATTATCAGTCAAACATGACCTTTCAAGGTAGAAAATGAGATTGAAACATAGTCTGTTCTTCCCTGGCCATGTTTCTCTACACTAGAAAGCATCTCCTGATACACATGCTCTCCCGTGGCTGGATTTCTGTCTCCTATGTTCAAGGACCAGTTTAGCACAACTGAAAGCCAGTGCAAATTTACTGCAATTTCTATAACTGACACCAATCTTGCATCTCTTTTTCTGCCAAGCAAAACTCATTTGCTGAGGCTAAAAGTGAGACCAGCTCTCCTGCTGACACTCAGGAGAGGGGACAGCCAGAATGGTTCTATGGTCTGTGGGTCCTGCTGTTGTGCTTCACTCAGACATTTGTCCCCACTCTCCATTTCATTACCTTTTCTCTAAGGACTGATATCTTTGAGTGTAAAACACAAACTCCCCTGTGACAAGATTGTCTCAAACATTTGGGCTTCTTGGAAACCTCAGCCTATCGACAACTAGCGGGTTCTCAGGGCTAAGTGGGGTAATTACATTTTCTTCTATGGAGCCAATTAGAGGCTGATAACATTATCACAATTATCTGATTAAACTTTTGCTCGCTGTCCTTTAGAATTACTTCCAGTCCTCTTCAGACATTAAAAACCATGAGGCTATGAAACAACGGCAGAGATGCCGAGAGCTTACTTGGTGCTGTCATTGCTGAGAAACTGGGTGCCAAAAGGTTTGGGTCTTCTTCCACTGGGAAATCTGGATTAGTATGGAACCAAACAGCTATATGAAAAAGGCATGAAGCATAAGCAAGCCAAATGAAAAAATGCAGACTTTTTTCTAGTGTCATGGTTCCTGGCCAGTGGCCCAGGTTACATTTCAAGCCACCTTTATCATAGCACAAAAGAGTCAAGCCTCATCCTCAGGACAGCATGATTAGCTTAAGGATCTGTCTCACTATAGTTAGCCTCCTGAACTTGACTTAGTTTGCTATATTGTCAATCTCTAAGCCCGTTACATGCAGAAGCATTTAAGACTTAATTTACTAAGTGAATTGTGAGAGAGAAAAACAACAAAGGAAGGAGGAAAAAAATAAAATAGAAAGGAAATTCCAAGCTATTAAAAAACACTTTTGGGGGCCAGAGATATGTGAGACCTCTAAGTGTAAGTTAATCTGAGTGTTTTTCTCTACATAACTGAGATGGGACATAAGTTTCTTGAAATTTGGAAAAGCATGTGGTCAGACTTGCATCCAGATCTTGGAGCCTGAGGGACTTATCAGGGCTCTGTGATGGTAAAACCTGAGCACCTCAGCTTCTATATTTAAACAGATGCAGATAACTGTATTATTTCCAGATGAAACATGGAGGCACAGAGAGCTAGGTAATCTCTACTGGATTTACCCATATCCGATAGCAAATCTGTGACAGAGACAGAAAATAAGTCTGAAGCCTACGTGGCCCCCAGAGGCCTTCTTCTCATCTGTGATTCATCTTTCTGTTCTGAGTCCAGGATTTTGAAGGTTCAAGCAATGCATGTAAAGAATCGCCAAGAAACACTGCTGCCTGAATTCTTGCAGAGCAGGGCTAAAGCTCTGTGGTTTGTTGAGTCCAGTTTTTCAGTGCCTCCTGTTTTGGATTGGTGATTCCAGACTGAACAAGCTTCACAATTCAGCTTGGCTGCTTGCACAGCGACATCACGTGGAACTGCACACCAGCCCAGCGCGAGACCCTGATGAGGTCCCCAGTGAACCTGGCCCTGAGCTGGGTTTGCAGCCCAGCTCAAAGGAACCTGGCTTCTGCTCTCATTTTCAACTGCTTCCCACGCCTCTCGTATTTACTCTGGCAGCAGGTAACTTCAGTGCCCAGATCTCATAAAACCTAAAGGTGGTCCCACATCTCTTGGTTTTGGATCAAGATTTGAATTTCCAAGCATGTCTGAGTCCAAGATTTCTATTATTTGGCCTGCCATAGACATGAAGTCACCCTAAATATGTGCATCTGGAAAACAGACAATTTCCGATCATTCAAAAGAAGTTCTGGATTCATGGGTACATCCGTTTCTGCATCTAGCACAAACACTGGTATTCCAATATTTCACTCATACCAGTAAATGCAATGGCGTTTCTAGGTCTTTCTAGAGTGCTAATAGGAATGAGGACCTTTTTTGCTCTTAGTTAAAATACGGTGTTCAACCCAAAAAAAAGAAAATAAATGCTCTTATATTACAGGCAGGTTTACTAACATTTTCAAGGTTATAAGACAATCTGTTACAAAACTGAGAGCAGGACCTGTAAATCCAATGTTTCACTAAGAGGGTGGAACATGTTAATAGAATAGAGGATATTGTCTGTTGGCAAATGCTGGGAATCAATTTATTTTATTCCTGGGTACATATTCATGTGAAATTGGGCTAACTTTCCTTTCTGTCAAATATAATACATACAGTTCTGGCAACATCTGTTTTGTTTCACTTGCTAGAGTTGTGGGACTCCAGACTCAATAAGGTCTTTCCAATTCAAAGAATAAAAGCTCCCAGGAAGCTAGCCAGGAGCCCCTGTTTTTACAATAGATTGCTTGGCTTGTTGCAATCCGTTCAGCTAAATATTTTTTTACAGAGTTTGAGAGCACTGTGTGAATACCAAGTATGCAAATTGTGATTAGTAGTTTCCCTTGGAAGTCTCCTTTAAGGAGCTCTTATTTGATTTGATCTTGTCTCAGGTAAATAAAAGGAACAAAGTGGAAATGGCCTTTGACCTGCTAATTAATCACTTGCTTCTGTTAACTATTCCTCTGTCAATGTTATTAAGTGGCAGCATCCGAGGGTAAATAGGCAACCGTGTAAAGAAGCTTAAGTGCCATCTGTCCTTACCTGCTAAGGCTCTTTTGCCCTTTGGAGTTGATCCTTTGGTCTTATTGCTGCCTTTTTTTTTTTTTTTCCCTAAGAAGAGATTTGCATGCAATCATACTCAAATACACAGCTGGCCAATTCAGTTCCATGGCTGTTTGAAGGCTCTCAGCAATTGCAAGAAAGCGTGGTTACAGATGCACTGTTTATCTCTCAGTGATCAGAGTAACGAAGACAGCAATTACTGTCACATGCAGAGCAATGGTGATTAGCAATAGTTAATGTGTGTGTTGAATATTAGCAAGGAAGTGTTTACTCATACAGCCTTGATGAGTACTTGCAATAAATGATAAATACTCCTTCCAAGAACAAGCTTGGAAGAGCCTATCTGATAGTACTCTTTCTGTTGGACCAGTCAGAAGCAAGGCTTTAAGCCTTATTCATCACCCCCTTCTTATGGCATACATTTTGTCCTAGGCAAGCAATCAGACATGTTTTCCATCTAGATGTCATTTAAGTGGAAGAAAACAACACAAGAAGATAGATTTCATTGATCCATCCCTAGGATGTGGATGAATTGCTCCTGCAGGTGAGTTGAAGGATGAAGAATCCAGCTACTGACACTTACAAATGCTCATGCAAAATTACTGTACCATCATTCACGCATGTAGTTGTGTTGTACTCCCTGTTATGTGATCTTTCTTTGCCTGGATGGATGCTTGTTTCTATCAGGTGGCCTACTACCAACCTTACTCTTCAGCCTTCTAGTTAATGTGTAAGATCAGCTTTCGGGCAACCTATTGTGTTATAACAAGCATGTTCTGTACTTTTGCAGAAAGAAAGACTAAATTAGGCTGTGTGCAACGCTGCACGGCATAAATCTCAGAGTTCAGAGAGACCAATAGGACTTCATCTCCATGAAAAAAACCAGGGTTGAACAAGATTCTGGGAATCTTCATTTCTGCTGATGGAGGTGGCAGTTGTGGCACTTGTCAATTTTCAGGATTACGGGCCCTTATCTTTTGAGATTAAACTGGATCCAGGTATTGCAGGAGTTCAGTCATAAGTCATTGATGTTCTCAGTGATTTTTGTAGCCTTTAGGTTAGGTTTATTACTGAGCAGATCAATACTATTTACTCAAAATCCTTGCAAAAGTACAATCATTGTTGCTTCTTTGCCATGAGCCATCCACAAATATGGGTGGGCTGTTTGAAATCCGCATAGTCACAGTGCATAAGCAAAAAAGTAGTACAGTTGGTGGAGTTTCACAGTCTGGTAAAATGACCCTTACGTAAAAAGTGGCCAAGTCAGTGGAGAGGAACGCCGAGAGCCTTCCCGTGTTTGGGGGGGGCGTCATCCCCCTCCCGAACCCTGTTGCTGTCGGACACT
>JAOXNO010000020.1:5555783-5566669 GCA_028565335.1 Limnodromus scolopaceus
CTCACTAACATGCACATAATATTTAAGGGACAAGCTTGAAGACATGATTGTAGAAGGCAGTTTAGATCTAATAAGCCAAACAAGAAATCTGTTCCAGTTTACTAGAGGAAAAGAGGTTGACTAGATAAAGGGAAGGGCAAGGTACTGAATTATCCTGCAAGTGACCTATCTGTTTGGGCTATGAGATGATTAGGATCTGGATTGTACCTTTTAATGTGCCATCTAACTCAGGCAAGGCAGAACAAACATGGAAGTTGGCCGCATTTAAATGGAAATGTTAAAATATATCTGTAATCACTCAATTTGACAGTTCTGGGACAAGCTCATGGAGTTCCTTTAACTGTAAGGATGTGTTTGTGAAGGTTGGCACTGGTGTGGATACATCTGTTTTTCACTCCATCACTTAGTGTGCATACACGTTCTGTGCCTTCAGGCACTCTCTCATGGTAGCTAGTACTAGTAAAAGCTGCAAAGGGGAGGAGAGGGATGTATACCACAATAATGGAAACTTGGCTCAAAATATTTGAAGAGAAAAGAGGGATCACTGGTATTCCATGCAGTGACCTAGCTCTGATTGTGCGTGAAGTTACTGCCTGTAAAACCTGCCAGTTTAATATCTCTAGAGAATAGTTAGTTATATTTATTGGCCATTCTGGAACCTCCTACAAAAAGAGGAGGAGAATCCTGCCGAAGTGTCAACTCTGGTCAGGGACACAATATCATAAACTGAAAATGCAGTATTAGAGACACACTCATTATATAAATGTAATTAAAAAGAAAAGTTTATTTTTGGTTAAAACTTTTCCTCAGCTCTCTATTTTCTTAGCTGAAGTTTAAAGTTTTGACCTTTTCATTCCTGTAATTCCAAATATAAATAATAAGGCTACTACTAAAAAGCATTGACTCATAATACTCACTAATATTGCTCCTGAGAGAATAGTAGAGTCATTAACAAAACACAATTGTCACATCTATGGTCCTCTATGGCATCAGTCCAAGCTTTGTAAAAGTGTTCCTCCCACAGGAGTTGTGAGCTCATTCGGATTTCTTCCAGTTTCCAGAATCAAACCCATGAGTTCAAAGGATTTGTCTTGACAGTTGGCTGTCGATTCCAGTGCTCCTGTTCCTAGGTACAAATATTCCTCTAATTGTTTTAATTTTAGTATCCTTATGGTTCACACCTGAATTCTAGTTGGCATGCCTGACTCACAGACAATATGAAAGAAACTTAGTTGAAAAAATATAAAAGGGACATATGGAGATGACATTATAAGGATCAAAACACAAACTGTCTTATATATTAGATTTGAGTAAACCTCTGAACTTTCAATCACATTAACTTTAAACTGTTTAGCAGTTTCTCTGATATTTATTTATTCTTTGCACATGATTTTTAAAAAATCCATGTAACTATGCATGTTATTAAAATGTTATGTTAAAAAGTATTGCTTAAACTGCAGAGCAATACCTGTCATATATGTTATTTTTTTGGAAACCTTACTGTTGCTCATTGAGCAACTTTTTTGATAAATAGTACTAAAACTATGTAATTGGCTGAATACTTCATGAGATCATTTATTGAGCAAATCCCTTGAATTTTGTTAATGGATATATTCATGAAATAGCGTAAGAGAAGCTCTACAATGCAGTCTTATTGTCCAGCAATAGATAAAATGGCTCAAATGAACAAAGCAGTTGTCTGTATTTTTTGCTTGAAGTCAGTGTGAACATGAACTGAATTTCAAGTTTAGAAAGGTTTGGTTGACTCATCCTTCCTCCTCACCTCACCATTATTTTTCACTTCGCTCTGCTTCTCAGTTTCGCTAAAGAGTAAAAATACATGCATAGATAAACTCTGTAAAAGCCTTTCAGACTGCATATTCTCTTCGAAAATCAAAAAGCTCAGCTAGATGAAGGTTTTCCTCCGTATCAGCCTTTTGCCAGACACATTGATTTGTTCTCCTATCTCCTGCTTGCATGTTCAAGGAACTATCCACAGGGTTATTTTCTCTCCCCAAATACTGATTTCTGCTCAGATGATCTCCTTTCTTTCCACCTTAAATTAGAAACAGTGGATATGAGCTTAGCTCTGCAGCCATGTGTTTTTAAGTGCATGTATGTTTACATGTACTCATCGCAAAATGTGCTTTGACAGCCCTCCGCTAAGACTTTTCCCAGATTAAGGAATCGTAAGCAGCTTTGGATTGTTTGACCCTGCTGGTTCATAATTTATGGTGTTCAAAACATGTACATAGCCAATTTGATTTTATCAAAACACTTAAGAAACTGTTCAATTAAAGGTCATCCTAAGTGACAGTGACAGTTACTCTCTTACCAATACAATGTGGCTAAATTACCATCTTCCCTTCATAAACAAATCAGAGAGCATTGTATTTAGAGCAGTTCTTTCTTAGAACTCATTTTACGTAACCTTGAAAGGAAAAAGTGATTTACCATCAGATGTTCCAGCAAGATTTCACTGCAGAGTTTTGCTTGGGATGTAATTTACAAATGCCTCGGGTTCAATGGAAAGAAAAATATATTTATATATAAAAAGGAATGATACTATGTTTTTTTTCAGTATCAATCACACAGAATGCTTCATCATTTTAGTAAATGATGCCGTATAATCATCAAACACCAAAGCAATAAATTCACGGGGGATATTTACAAGGGTATCCAGGCTGAATTGAGATGTCTTCTAGTCCTTATTCTAAATTGTCACATTTACTGCCTGCTGTAGAAAGGGGAAGACACCAATTGATTTCTAATTCTGCAAACCCTGGGGTGTAAATGTGATTAGCGGTAATTGGAGGAGTTCAGCAACTGTTAATTTCTCTTCTCTTTGTTGTTTTTCCTATTTAAAATATTAATGAAATGCATATGTAGGCCAAAACTGACTCAGATGCAGCTGAACAAAGGATACATATTTAATCAGAGCTGTGGGACCCTGATGCAGTTGTCTGACACAAAAGTGACGTGCTTCCTCTCAAAAAAAAAAAAAGTCAGGCAGCTAATAAACAGCATCAGTGTTTTGTTGTAATGTGCATTGTCTACATGATGTCGAGTTTAATGGCATTACACTATGTAAAAAAGCCAGAAGTACACTGCTAAATTTGTCTTTCCCAGTTGGCTGTCCCTGAGGAGATTATAATGCAAGCGGTGACTTTGTTTGTTGCATGCATAAGTGTGCACATGTTCCTAAGTTTTAAGTTGCAAAGGAAGGTGGCAAGAAGAGACATCAACCCCTGCATGGCCGAGTGTCTCTTTGGAAAGAAGCAGTTTTATTGGAGCATCAAGTAATTATGAAACAAATAAGTTTTGCTCTCTAACTGGATAATACTTCACTTGCTTTTTTCTAGACAAGATTCTCTACCATCCATAGATACAAAGGTTCACTAATACATTTTAGCAAGGAAATGGCTCTTATTTTTCATCCCTAAAAAGGAACCTATGTTTACCTTTAGTTCCTAGCATTAAATATTTTTCTTTATTAACCTAGAACCAGGAAGGTCATGTTCACAACAGTATGTAGGCCTACTCAAAATGGCTTGAATATCTCAGGAAGCCGGCTGGAAGCCTTGGTTAAACTGGCATGGATAGCTCACTCTTAGATGGCTGAAGCTAAGTCAGATGGATCTCATCTCTGACCCTTTTGAAGCAATAATCTTATCTGGGAATGCCTGAAAAAGGTTTCAGTGAGTTAATGCAAATGTTGATTGACAAAGGCAAAAAGATGCTCTGTGGGAATGGTTCTTCACAGAAAAACCCTGAGGGCATCTTCCCATTGAGTAGTGGTGGGGCTGTATGGGGCTTATCATTTGGAAACCTAAAAACCACAGTAGTGGCAGATAGCTAATTCCATTTTTGAAAGGCTAGAAGATTGCCCCAGGTATATATTCATGGCTGGAGTTTGTACATTTCTAACTACCAACACAGATATTACAGAGATACACCCCAAAACAGATTCCTTGGAAAGGCATGAAGATGTTGGAAATGGGAGCCTGACCCTGGAGAGTTACCACGACCTCGCCACACTCTCTACCAGACAGGGAGCCCTAAAACTTCAATTTACCTGTCTCATGGGAGATCAGCAGTAAACTAAAGCCCTTTGTAAGAGTCTCAAAGATTATTCCTTAGCAGGTTTTACTCCTATAGGAAGAGAAGGGAACCAAAAGACTTTGTATAACTTGTCACTCTTGTTATCTGATGTTTAAGAGATTCGGGAAATGAGTTCTGGGTGTTCAAATGCAGAATTATTGATCTCACAGAGAAACTTCCAGTTTGGGAATATCTTTCCCTCTTGGATTGACCCAGTAATTAACACCTTTATAAACAGAGTAACACTCTATAACTTTTATGTCCGCCTGATGCTCGTTGTCTGCTCTGCTCTGTTGAGAGCTAAGGAAGGTTGCAAGATAGAGCACAGGTGCCACCCTGATCTCAGACAGGGTGGCCATAGGAATATGAAGATTCAGCTGAAACATGAATGGGCACAGAAAATAAGTCCACATCACATTGTCAGATGGAATAGATATCTCCAGACTCCGGTTCTGCCGCCTCTTGATAATTTATAAATTTAATTTGTCTTTTGTTCTATATTTCTTTCACTGGAAAACACAACTTTGACTTCTTTTGCAAAGAAAGGTCAAGAGACTCATTGTCTTTTTGCTCACTTGACTGTAACCAAGGTCGTAAGGATCTCAAGTATCATGAGGAGACTGAATCTTTCATTTTTCAGTATTTTGAAATGTTTGACATTGCTGGTCTATTTTCTTTTGGCAATACAACCTTGACTTTAAAATAGGCAGCTACTGCTAAAACATTTTTAATATATTATGAGATATATTAATATTGTTTAAATATATAATAATATCATAAAGTAATCATATAATAATACCATATATTATAAAGTATCATTGTGTGTGCAGTATGCTTTTATATAGATTATTTTAATAATTAAAAAAATATGTTATTTAAACACGCTCACATATATAACCACATATGCACACATATACATTTTCAACATTTTCCACAGAACAAATACTGAGCATGGGAACTAACTAGCTACAGGTGGGACTGCTTTCCCTTCTCTAGTAAAATCCAATGCTTGTTGCTATTTATTTGATGATTAATATTTCTAAGACACCTTTTTAAGTGTAATAGAGCAATTTTTTCCTTCTGTTTTCTCTGGATTACATCCCAGATACCATACAAAAAGTCAGAAGCTGGAAACATGCCCCCTTGCTGTTTTGTTATCTGTTACGAAGTATGATGGAATTGTCTGAGAGTTTTGTTTCCTCTTCTGGCTGCTGTTAAAAACAATTTTTAGACAGGGTGTTTTGCTCCAGTGACTCTCTACACAGTCCTGTTCTGCACATGGATCATCTGAACACTGCCTTCAGGGAAGCATTTCAGACACTGCTGGGAACTTCTTTCCCTGGTGTACACCTTTCCTTAAGTCCCCAAGCCCTTACACCATGCACAAACCCACCTGTGACCTGAACTACCTTTCAGAAATATATGTTTCTCTCTCCTAACAGCTGGAATGACTATGTCTAATATGCTTAAACAAAGTGAATCAAGGCCTTGCTCTGCAGTTGTCAGAGAAACAAATATTCTCTTAACCCTCATTTGAACAAACCTGCTGCAGTTTTCCTCCCAGAAAAACCCTTTGGAAGAAGTGGTATCATTCACTTCATTAAAGGATAGCTCCAAAGGCCAGAGAATACTCACCACACAACCTCTATATGTGCAATAAAACAAGATAAGCCTCTCCAGAGTATGAGTAAAATTATAGTCACTCCAAATATCTTTCTCTATCCTTCTTGACACATGAGAGAATCAGGGAATCATGGAATCCTAAGAAAAGGAGGCATTGGACTCAGCTGGCTCACCTTCTGATGCCTGACACCTGTACGTATTTACATCTGGGCTTATCCCTCCTAGGTTGCACCAGTATTTGGAAGAAAGCTTATAAATATAGTGAGTGGAGCTGTTATTCATCTCATACATAAAAGAATTCTGATCACATGACAGACACTGCAAGCTCCATTGACTGCATGGACTATCTCTCTAAGGCAACTGACTTGGAAGCAAACACCTACACGGTAGTCACCTGAGGTGAGAGAGAAAAATCTGACAAAAAGCTCCCAGAACCCAAATGTAATTTTTTACAGAGTAGAACTTGTTGTCATGATTTTTTTTTTTAACTCCACTGCTTTACATAAAATAAAAAAAAAAAATAAAAAAAGGGAAACAAACTCATTCAGTTTTCAAATTTATCCTTTTTTCCAGTTTTAATAGAATGGAAAAAAAAAGGAGAAAGCACAGTAAAAGGCAAGTTTTTTCACAGAGGAGCTTGAAAGAAACAACAGTTAAGCTCCTTTGATCAAGAGAAAAGTATAGTTCTTCACTGTAGTAACAAAGTAAATGAAGTAAATGAAGTTTAATGAAGTGAAATTATAATACATCCCACTCTTTGTAGAACAGTACCCAGATGGAAAATATATAGACATACTGCATGAAATGCTGGCCTTGTTACATTCCCAAGAAAAAAACATGGCTAAATAGTTTCTGGAGTCAGAGGTCTGAATTTTTCTTCTGTCTCCTTTCATATATCCCTCTCTCCTTGTTTCCAGCTCTGACATCATTAGCCATTATACCCCTCCACTCAGTCCTCAGCCTCCTTCTATTGTGTCTCCTTTCAGGGAGTGCTCTTACTAAGCCTTTTTATCATGCTAACCTTCAGCTTGTTTGGAGATCTCTCGTAGGAACTCATTTTTCTTGTCGGTAATGAAAAGGCAGTTCTAAACAGAAAGCATACAAGAAAATGTAGTTAATAAAGATGCTGAGAGCTATTCATACCTGAGTGAGTCATTGATATGTCTATACTGATGAACAAAAGAAGTCAAGGACCAATTTCTGGTCCAGGGGCTATGTGACAGAGACTGACTGACATTCACATTCCTGCTTAGAGATCTTTGTCTTGCAGAATTGTCTTGGAGAGAGTTCCTCGCCCTGGTTGAAAGCCAAGCCAAAAGAGAGCTATCAGTTAGGTGGCTTTGCTTCTTACATTTTCTTTTCGATTTATTTCTTGGTAAAGGTGAATTACTGTTACTCAAGCTGTCTCTTATTCAAGCCAGCTGTAAAGCTATGAAGAATACCACGGATTTTTAAACCTAGACTATAGACAGATGAACAACACTTGGTTACTGTCCACTGGTCACCATAATCAGTCAGAAAACACTTTTTTCTCCATGTGTCTCAGCTAGCCTGCTATTTCTGCTTTTAGGCTGCTGTTTAGATGCTGCAGAGATAAGTACTATATAGCCTTGTATGCAAACAATTTTAGAAAAGTTTGCACTTCTACAAGCATTTGGCTCATATTTTTGGTCTGAGTGTTCACAAAAATGAGCTAGCTTCAAAGCTGGTAGAAAAAACAAATTGTTCAGCCCCAAAGAAAATCTTGGTGGAAAATAAATTTTGTGTCTTTTATACAAGATTAGCAAGATGAGAGGAAACTTTTACTTTAGAGCTCTTCAGCTCCTGTTACAACTAGTCTGTGTCTTTATTTCTTAATTTGCCTATTTTCTCTCGTCTTACAGCCTGCTCCACCCACATTTTCTCCCTAGAACAACCATAAAATTGCATTTACAGCTAATTTGCTGTGCTCAGAAATGCAAGTTAGGTTCTTTAAGTGAGGCTGCCTCTTTCTAAAAAGGGAGGTCTCTCGCTGCTGCCTTTTTTACCTGGCATACATCTAACCCTGCTCCTCCAGAATGGCAAGTGTGATAAATGTGCCAAAACCATACACATCAAAACCACGTGATACAAGTTGTTATTTTGACTTCTGTTGACACCTCCTGTTCTCTTTCACCCAGATGTTTCCACAAATTAGCACAAAACTTTTTTCTTTCTCTTCTTTTTTTTTTTTTTTTTTTTTCCCAAGAGTGGAAACAGGCATTTCTGTTTCTAGTGTAACTGAAAGTCTTTTCTTCCTCCATTACTCTGTGTGTGTGGGGGGGGTTCTTTTATGCAGGTGTACTTCTCTTTACTTGAACTGTCTTCTAGACCTGGGGAGGCTTTCTGTCCAAACATATCTTTGATTCATAATGAACAAGCTATAGACTTTCAATTCCTGCAAGCCCTACATGCATTTGCAGATACCTAGCTTGAGCAGGTTTCTCCCCATCCAAAGAGAAAAGATAAAAAGCCAGTATTTTGTAGGCCAGAAGGTGCATTTTTTTTGGCTTAAAAGCCACAGAGTGTTGAAGGTGTCTAGATACCTAAGTGCTATTGAAGAAATCATCTTTTAAATACATGCCAAAGTATAGTTCTAGTGATTATTCGCCTAAATGTTCAGAACTGCAACATTTATACAAGGTCCTGTGCCCTGTGGGACATCCAGCCATGACTTAGAAGCTCAGGATCCTGCTATCGGGTACTAAAGAAAAAGATGCCTATGAAAGCTGCTGTGCCTCAACCAGCCACAGTGAATGTCCAGGAGAGGAGTTAGGACTGCCCTTCAGGACAGATAATCATCCAGGCACCTAACCATGGATCTGAAAGCAAAGTCTATTTTTATTTAAAATTTCCTAATGTGACTCTCTCCTGAAGTCAGAATGCCAGCCTGGGCCAAAAGTGCCCTTAAATCCAGTAAACTGAACAGGATTGAGAATGCTCATTTAGCAACTGAACTTTTTTCAGTCCCTACCTGTAGTTGAGATGAAACAAAGAGTCCAATCCTGATGGTCTTTTTCTCAGTGAAGTGCCCTACCCATGAAGATACTGCTAGTCTGGGGCATATCCACCTCTCTTCATCACAACCCACACATTCACCCCAATCTGCAAAAGAATATGTCCTTAAATGTATCTTGTAAAGATTTTCATAACCTTAAGACCAGAGAGGGAACATTGTAATAATCTAGTTAAACCAGAATATTTTATCCTGTGTTTCCAGTGTTAAAACCAATACCTTAAATTTGAGCAATCACACTTAGAAGGAAAGACAGACTAGATTTAAAGACTCACATGGTGGTAAATCCACCACATCCATTGGCATTGCTGTTTCAGTGATTAATTGCCCTGACTGTTTAAAAAATTACATCTTGCTTCCTGTTTGAATTTTCCAGTGCTACTTCAATTGTTTCAGTCACAAGTTTCTTAACTTCTAGGTTCTGGCCACAACAGGAAACAGAAATGCCAAAATACCATGAAAAAATATTTTTGTCTTGTTTTTCCTCTCTCAGAAGGAGAAGGAAGCAATGAAACTAGTTAAAAAGAAACTAGAGATTTACTCGGTCTGGCCACAGCTTCACCTCTAATCAGAGTCTACAGAGGCATTATTTAAACTAAGCTCTTGTTATCAAATCTGTCTCAGCAATTTTTCCCCAAAGTTTCTGAATCTAAGATATCCACTAAGTAAAGCAGCTCATCCCAGCTGAATCACTGAGACAGGGATTCAAACAGCATTAACAACTGTACAAATGCTGATGTGCTTTTCCACTGCTGCTGGAAAATTTGGCAAATCTCAAAAGGCTGGGATTAATCAGAGTTCCAGCACTTTTTGATGGGGTTGTAAGTGGTGCACCTTGTTCTCTTACTGCATATAACACTTACTTTCTTCCCACCTGACTGCAGGGAAGCTGGCTCTGCTCTGGGAATATTATTATATGGTTTCTGACTTTCTGCTTGTGTGTTTCTCTGCAGCAGCTGGCAGAAAAACACGCAGCAAGGGCACTTAGTGCACCCAGGGAGAATGAAGCATGTGTTTACATCTCTTCCTGAGCCAGGGTCAGGACAGAGGTACTGGGCTGGATCGTTTGTTTTATTCTGGCTTCCTAACGTCAGGAGCTGGGTTTAGCTTCTCCTCCAAAAAATATTTTAGTGTCAGCTTGGATTCAAGGGTAAAATTCTGGTCACATGTAACATCATATACAATATTTGAATTCTTAGTAAGATGAAAATTCTTGAGGTTTTTTACAGTTTTCTTTCTTCATTCCCTTTCTTTTAATGTGCTGCTTTAATAGCAGGATGAATGTATGTTGTGCATTTCAGTTTACACATGGTTCTACCATTAAGCACCTGGATTTGAAGCAGTTTCTTCCCTAAGGATTTAAATAAATGCATTGTCCCAGTTTCACGGTCCAGGTTACTATGAGGTAGCTGTGAGCCACAGGAATATTAGCTTAGAGAACACTGTGGCTGTTTGTACTGCAAATGCAGCTCTTGCTGGTCATAATGAAAGAAGTCAGCTTGTATGTCTTTAACGACAAAGCCTCCCTGTGAATTAATTTGGTTCTACATGATAATACATCTTGCCAGAGCAGCCTGACAAATATGAAAACATACACTAAGGGAAGTGTCAATGAAGTAATTTATGTCAGGAGGCTGATGATCTTTTCTCCATGTTGCATGGCTTTACTCCTGTTTAGAAGCAAAGCACAGGAAGGCTCCCTAGAAATGAATACACTTATAAAATACTTTGTTGGCAAAATCAGTTCTAAAATAAGCTCATATTTTCAGTGTCTTTTTCAAAGTATCATCTAGTACTCATGTTATATGCTGTGCTTTTAATCTACAGACTTTGATTCCCAGGCCAAATACTTGTATGCATCTTTGGTTTAGATTACTTGTATTGCAGAGCCAGGATGTGTACTGGGAGGGACTGTGTTCCTTGCAGTAATTTGAAAAGGCTTTTTTTTTTAGTCCATAAATGTTAGGATAGTCTAGCAGACAAAGAAAGGCAGAGTAAACTGGATAGTGAAATTACAACAATAACAAAATGGAAGTAAAATGGGAAAAAACTGAGCAACCTGCTCTAGTGGGAGGTGTCCCTGCCCATGGCAGGGGGGTTGGAACTAGATGATCTTTAAAGTCCCTTC
>JAOXNO010000020.1:5628806-5639741 GCA_028565335.1 Limnodromus scolopaceus
TGATTCTGTATAGTAAAGAATTTGAACAATTGTTTCGATTAAATTCTGATTTGTGGAAAAATACAAGTTTGAATTGGTGTTCACTTTTGGTTTTGTTTGCTGTTTTGTAGTCCCCACTTGGACATCTTATTGGATGAGGAAAATTTCTATTGTAGCGACAAGATGTGAGTAATGGTTTTAAAATCAAAGAGGGAAGATTTTAATTAGGTAATAGAAAGATTTTTTTTTTACTATGAGGGTGGTGAGATACTCCCCAGGTTGCCCAGAGAAGTTTTGGATGTCCCATTCCTGGAGGTGTTCAAGGCCAGGCTAGATGGGGCTTTGAGCAACCTGGTCTAGTGGAAGGTGTCCCTGCCCCATGGCAGGGGGGTTGGAACTCAGTGATCTTTCAGGTCCCTTCCAACCTGAACCATTCTATGATTCTGTGATTCTATTACAAGATGACACACCTCAGGTTTGTGCTGATTTCGGTTGGCCACTGAGCAGCACCCAGTGCATTAGGGTCTGACAGGGCTTTGAGACAAGTGCTGAGCACAGTCTGAGCCATTGTAGCTCTACTGAGGGGAGTGTGAGCATCTGGTAACCATAAGCACAGAAGAAGGAAAATAGGACAGGAGTTTACCTGCATCTCATTTCTGCCTCTGGGCTGAGCCCTCCTTGATTTTGTGGGACAGCAATGAGAGGTGTCTTTCTGTGCCATAGTATACAGTGAGATTATTAAGAAAACTAGGCATGGAAACTAGGACACTCAATACCAAGGCTGTTCAGTAGGATTTCTGACTTTTTGCTGTGGGTCTATCGTCACTTTGCTGCTTGATGCAAGCCGGTTAAGGAGGAAAAGCCTTTCTCACCACGGCTGAGTCCCATGCCATCACATCACCCAGCTGTTCCAGGCCAAGTGTCTTAATCACGTGGCGCCTCTGCCTCTACTTCTGTTCAGTGCCTTCCCACATACTTCCGCTTTTCATTTCTAACTTCCACAGCGTTGTTTACTGCACTGTCAATGCCAAATAGGATTAAACCCGATAAAGAGAAGCAGATGCATTACATCTGGTAGAAAGCAAAAGATCAGCGTTTGGCACAAGGGTTTATTGTTTGTGACAGGTCTTTGGAATGCAATTAATTTTGCAAAGCCATGCCAATGAATGCCATTCAAACTCACCAGATGTGCCAGGGAGGGAGATGCCAACTTTTTTTCCAAGAGGACGGCTTAATGCCTGCTGACTCTCATTTGTGCAGCTCCATGGGTGTCGAATAAAATAATGTCGTTTTGGACGGCAACAAAGAACAGGCTATTCTCTGCAGAGCTACTGCATATGCAATGACAAAAGGGGCTTTTCTCTTGGTGACGGTGTAGTTTTTCTGGTTGAATGTGTTTCATTTTTTTATTTATTTATGTAGAGCTTTTGTCTCTAATCAAATTCAGAGCAAAACCAACATTGGTCTGAAGTCACAAGCAGTCAAACACACAGTCTCATACAGACCAAAGAACCCATACATCCACACAAATAATTGCTTGTGCAGAATGGGAAACATGAGATAAAATGCAATTTCCTCATAATGTGGCTTTATATCTAATTTTTGCTCACTGGAAAAACTTCTCCAGATGCACATCTTGCTTCTGGCAAGAGGGAAAGTGTGATTATTTTTTTTTTTCCTCAGTAAACTTCACTACAGCACAGACGGAATAATACAGGACACAATATGCAATAACAGGCAGCTGTTAGTGTTTCATTTTACTGGGATTTAAAGTTTCTGTAAAGCTGACAGAGGAAGTGACAGGCTTTTAGTGGGCTAGGTAGTTTAATCCTGCCAACTGGTGGTTCCTGTTAACACAAAGCCCATCTTTGACTCTGGATGTCTGCAGGAGAAAGCTAGGGGAACCAGGTCAAGGTGAAGCTAGGTGGGAGAAAGAGGCACACACACCAAAAAGACTAAGGAGTCCAAGAAGCTCAGTCCTTCATAATGTGCAGAAGTTATTTCAAAATAAACTCCATTTCAGCACATTAGCATTTTTTTTTATAACACAGCTGATGCTTCTGGCCTGCCAATCTTCTGCCTCCTGCACATATCTCCTGTCTTACGCTCCTGCACAGAAACTGTGAGCTTCTTCCCAAAGGATGTTTAACATGAGTGTAGATGAGGAGGCAGCAGGGATAGCAAGGCTCTCTTCTTGCTTCCCACCCAGCCCTACACGTGTCCTGATGTATATCACAACTATAGGATCAGCTTTCATGAACATCAGCAGGTGGCAATGCGTATATAGAGATATAGGTTTCCTCCTGTCCTTCAGCTTTCCACATTGAGGAGACAACAATTATCCTTTCCCACTGGTAAGAGTTGAAGTAAGTTTAGAAGATGTTTAGGACAGAGAAATATCTACAGGGCAGCTACCATTAAGGGTCAGAAGAGATAAGACAGTTGTAGGGTCAGAAAAAATTCCAGACTATAGTGACAAGTCCAAGGCTGAGTAAATTAATCCATGGCCATGAGACCTATCCACATAACTCCTTTGCCCTACTACAGCCCTATCCCAAACTCATACTTACAGTAGCAGATACATGTCTCCACCTCGTTTTTCCCCACCAGGTTCAAAACTCACCAGTTCTTATTCAGACATTGAGTAGGTAGACACAAGCTACAGTTTAGGCCACATTAATTATTCCTGCTCTAGAGAACACATTGGGCAGAATTCAGAAGAGAGGAGGGACAGGAAGCCAAGCTATCTTCCATTATCAAACGTATGAAAATCAGCTAAGGATTTTTGTATCTTGTAGATATGACATGGGAGACCAGCTCTTCAATGCTTTTTGTTTGCATGTGATGGAATATTGGTAATGAAAGATGTTTTCTTTCCTTCAGCACTTTTTCATTCAGCAGAACCGATTGCGCCAGTGTGATTCTGCTCCCAGTTTCCCGTTGGCCCTGTAGAGGTTCTTTCAAGTCCCTGCAAACACTGCTTCAGCCTCCAGCCAAAACTTGGCAGCTCTGTATTCTACAAGATGTGTTTTCCCCTGACTAATTTTCAGAGAGGCTTTATCAATTTTAATTAAAATGCTGCCATCTCTCTCGGTGCTTGTTGCTTGGACTACATGTAAGTTGCAAAACATAACTCATGCCTTGCAACATGGAAGTGTGAAGTGAAATCTGATGCCCAGTGATAATGGTGCTAATAAAATAAATGATGTCTGATAATTTCTTTAATGTTGTAGAGTCTATATTTTTGAGATGATCTTTGCTTATTTGGGATCTCTCCTCTGAAAATATTAACATGAGTTGATTATGCTAAAGGAAAGAGTCCCATGGAAATTAGCAGCATAATCATGCTTGCTCAAAAAAACCCAAGCATCATACTCAAACACACAAACAATGGTATCTTCCTGTGACAGTTTCAAAAGGCTTAAGTCTTCAGCCACTGTACTGTCACTGTTTTGGGGCCTTAGACTTTGAATGAAGAGTGGACCAACAGGGGAGAATCAAGGAGAGAGCTATAGGAATGGCCTGAGGTAGAAACCATGACCTATCAGAAAAGATTGATGCACATGAGTTGTTAACTCAGAGAGGAAATGACAAGGAAGGATTGTGAGAACCTTAAAACACGAAAACAGCAGTTGGAAAACAAAACAAAACAAAACAAAACAAACCATGAATAAGCTGTTTTCCATGTCTACAGAGGATAGCAGAGTCAGTCTGGTCTTAAATTGTAGGAGAGGAGGTACAGCTCCGAGATGAAGAAAATGTTTCCAGGCGTTAGGGCAATGAACACCAGGGAAACTGTGGGCCTCCATTGCTGAAGGTTGTTGTGAACTGGTTACACAAATATCTGCCATGAAAGGTTTAGAAATAATTGGATGTAACTAAACAATCTTTTGAGACATCTTGCAGCCCATGTCTTTTACCTAGGTCCACCCTCCTTCCAATCTGATGAGAAGAAAGTGGTAAGAATAAAGACAGTTCATGTGACTGTATTTCATGTCACAGAAATATTTATTTATTACACAAGGACATAATCATTGGGCCAGACCAAAACACATTTTAGCCTAGTGTCCTACCTCTAACAGTGATCAGTAATGGATGTTTTGGGAGAGAACATAAGAAATGGAACAAGTGCTGAGTGGTTTCTTGACTGGTTCATCTTCCCAGCTCTCAGCAGTCTGCAGCTTATGGATGTCTGAAAACACACGAAACACCCAGAGTTTAAAACCAGAGTCTTGGCCATTTGTGTTACAAATCATCTGGTATGTTTGGCACAAAATAATGCAACAATGACAATTAATGTTAGAGGATTAATAAAACACATTTTCCCATGAGATTATTTAAAGGTATGCCTAATTTATTCTCCCAGGAAAGCACTAAGGTGCTAAATACATTCCCACTCTGGTGCTCTTCAGAAGCCAGCTGGGACCCAGCATATTTTTAACAGAGGAGTGAAAATGGCGAGGACAGCTGGCAAAATGGTACTCAATGTTTAGAAATTCAAAATTGTGACTTTCTAATTCTATTTCTTCCGCACAGTTTTGGATTTTGATAAAGCATTCTGGAAGACATAACTCATAGTCTTCAACCAGTCAATTCAAAGCTTTTAACACTGGGTTTGAGATAAGCATAATCTCTTCCTCTTTAAAAGTCTTCTTGATGACAGAGGCAACAGTCACTCAGTGTGAAATGTTGGAGAGGAAATGGGGGGATGGAGTCACAGAAATGTAATTTAATTTTATTTTGTGCCTGTATCGTGATTTTCCTCTGGCTGTCACACCAGGAGGGTGAAGACTTCCCATAGTTTCTGCATCATATCTGTGAGCTTTGCAAAGATGTTCTGAGCTCCCTAACGTATCTCAAGTGGCATTATAGAACTAATCTGTGGGCAGCTGAATTAAGCCCAGAGTAAATGTCGTTTCCACGCTCATGTGTAATGATCTTCTTATCCCCGTGATCAAGAGGATGTCTGTTAGTCCAGGGAAGTTCTGTATGCAGTCATTTCCATTTCCACTGGAAGCATTAATTTGTTGTAAAGAACCTCTCCTGTATACCTTGTAGACACAAGAGACTGAACTTAGAAACTCTGAACCCAATTCTGGTTTAGAAAATTTAAAGTGGCAGCTTTGATGACACTACTTGAGAGCCTTATGTTGCTGTCTCTTGGGTAAAAATAGGTCAAAATGAAATCCCCATAATGTAGATACCTTCCTTACCTTTACCTGTTTATAGTGCAGGGGTTTAATACTGCTGTTGGGGCTCTCAGTGCCTGAACTCTCAGTTGCATCAAACATTAGTTGAGGTAAGAAGCACACAGAGGTGACGTGAACCTGGGTCACAAAACATTTTGTGGCACAACTGAGGATTCAAGCCAAATCTTTTCCTTCTTAGTCCCTTTAGGCCATGGGCCATACTGTCTCTCTGCAGGTGACGGTTTTATCATTAAAGAGCCATTGGAACTATTGAGGAAAGCAATTTTCATGTGCAGTATTTCTTTGTTGCAAGAATGGAAACGAAAAGTTAAAAAAAAAGGCCTCAAAACAATCTTCACCTTCCAGCTAATCTTTACAATGCCATTTTAGCATTTTATAGTGTATAAACAACACCTTGATGTTATTGCTCTGCCAGAAGGCTGATTACGACAGAAGGCAATAATAGGCCACACATGTGCCAAAGTCCAACTGCTACTTCAGGCTTGGTTTTATAGAAGGACACATTTTCACATTCTTCTTTATTGACTCCCCCTGTACCCCTCCCTCTATGTGCTGTTAAAGAAATGCCAACATAAAACCGGCTAAAAATAAAGCCAGTTGGGGCATATTTTGTATGTTATTGTAGGATAAATAAAGCTGTCTAAAGAAAGTATGCTATTAACCATGAATCATGGGGGAAGCACGGCTCTTACTTGACTGGTGTTGGAAGGTATAAAACATTCTTTAAAAACAACAACTCTAACCTTATTTTAGGAACTATATATATACAGGATTTTATTTTCAGGTACTTCCAGAAAAATAATAAATGCAATATAAAATAAAATTGATGTTAGAACCTGGGCCCAGAGTTTCAGAAAAAAAGATCCCAAGTTTTTATAGACTGTTTTCTGAGTCTTCCATCTGTCTCCATTTGTCAATCCTGTCCTTTGCTTTCTCTCTTCTCATTAATAATATGACCCCACTACTGAAACTTGAGCCATCCATCCAGAGTCATACAAGCAGGTAAGAAGCAACAATTCATATAGATAGAATCTCAGAACAGGGGTAAGAGAGAAACATAGGTACTGTTCAAATATGAAGGACCATTATACCTGATACCCATATTCCCACCTTTTATTACCCTAAGAAGAATCACCTGGTTGGTTTTGTCACACTAAGCATTGATCAGACTGACATGGCTCTGTGAAGATGGGGTCAGTCTGAGGATTTTTCCTAAGATCCAACACTGCAAATGCAGCTGTCTTGCTTTCCAAGCTTGTCCAGATTCAGGAGTTGGCTAGCTGCTTTCACAGGTGTGAGCTGCTGAATCATGGGAGCATGAGCTCGTTAACACTCGCACTGGGTGAATAATCCAGAGGGAGCTGTAGAGACTCATAAGACAGGCTTTAATGCCAGATTTAGATGATTGAAATCTGTGTGACATATAGTTAGATACCTGAGCTCTCAGAATAGAAGGAGATCTAGGAAATAAAGTTAATAAAGCCTAGAGAATGAGTTAGATGACACTAGAAACTAATGCTTAGGCATAAGTCTTATCCCTAGTAGCTGGTGATTAGTCCAGTGGGCTGCACGGATCTCCAGGGATCATCTCAGTTGCTCACACAGGCAGGCATCTTGTACTATTTCAGAATGTCTAGGGTGTCTTGCATGACCTCCAAATGGCTTTTCAGGAGCAAATGGGTGTATGGGTGTCATTTGAAATAACTAGCAATATCTTGCAGGTATCTAGCATACAATAAGACATCTCAAATAGCACTTGAAACCTATGTTTAATCAACTGAATCACTTGTGACTTACAGGTATGACACAAAACTTGGATGTAGCTATCTTTCCAAGTAGACCAAAACTCACTTTTCCGATTCTGTACTTGAATCTCACTCCTTATGCATGAGTTTAACCAAGGATGGCAAGAAGGCTCTAATCCAGACAATAAATCCTACTGAACCAAGCTAACTTTGAATGTAAACAGAAATCAGAAACTGATACCAATAAAAGAACAGAAAAAATTATCAGAACAAGTTCCATCCATAGGCTGTGATGGTAAGAGGTCAAGGGTGAGTTATTTATAAAGAAATGTTAATTAGCTGCCTTCCTGTATAATGTTTGTATCCTTTTCCAACTCAGGGTAGTAGGACCTGAGCCCCATCATGCATCTTTACTTCTTCAGACCAAGACCAAGATACTAACAGAAGCAGCCACCACAGAGGTGACTGCCTTGAAATATTTGATTCTTTCAGCAGTTTGAGAACTTTCAGAAGAAAAGCTCCTAACAACTGAAACAAGCAGAAGCTTGTTTGAACTGTTTTTAAGAATAATTACAATTGTTCTCTCATTAAGAATTATTTTAATCCAGGATTTTATTCTTGTAGAAATATCCAGAGAAATAAACAGTTCCTCCAAATAAGGTGCTTTATTCAAAGTCTGCCAGGCTGCTTCAGCATAATTCTTTAACTGTCTTTGATTTCAGCACTTAGAAAGATGCCTTTTTATGTGCCTTTTCATAAGTACTTTTTTGTTCAAAAGTTTGCTGTTGAAATGTATTGCTCAAATTTTCTTGACAGGCATCCCAAAATATATGTACGTGATCAGACAGATGAAGTAGTAGTGAAAATACTGTGCTTACAAAGCACTCATAATTACACTAAAACACAGTAATCACATTCTTAAAGTAAAATTTGCGGATATTAGATACACTATAGTAACCAGTGTATCTAAATAAACATTGGCTATGTCTTCATTAATTCTGAAGGTCTTTCTTCAGAAAGGGGAATACCCTCCTTTGAGCAAACCTCTACTGGTTTTTTTTGTTTGTTTCTGCTAAGTCCGTCTTTTTTCTGAAAAATCTCCTTTTGGCTATTGTCCTGGTTTGAAGTAAAATGGAACTAATTTTGTGTTCAGTAATTTCACTTTTTTAGCTGGGCCTCTTCTAACGAACTAAACTCTGAAATTAACAGCATATTGTTTGGAAACTGTTCACTCTCACAGTGATAAGATCTGATTATACCAAGGAATGGTATGCATAGAGGTCTGTGCTTATACTTATTGCTCTAGCAACCAAGGTCAGCTAACTTTGTTATTTACCCCATTGGAGGGTCGGAAGTGGAAAAGCGTAGAGGGGTCACACCTGTAGGGAGGAACAGACAGGACAGGTGACCCAAAACTGACCAACAGGGTATTCCATCCCATCTCCATCATGCTCAGTATAAAAGCTGAGGGATCAATGGGTCAACTGTCTTCCTTCAACAGCTGACATGCGAGGATGACCCTGTCTGTTCGTCTGGCTTTGAACCCAATCCAAGCATTCCTGACTCCAGATCCGGAATCCAGCTCCTGTTCATCACCAAGTCCAGCCTGGGACTTTCCCCTGCTCTTGCTGGTCACGTGATCATCATCCTGGGAGCTTGAGACAGTTTTCTATATACTGTATATTTTTTTTTTTAAATTTTTTTTATTATTATTATTATTTCATCATTTATTAATATTTTCATTATAGTAGTTTAGTTTTTTTCTAAACTCATAAATCTCTTTTATTTCTTCCTCTCCTCTCTTTTCCTTAGAGGGGGTAGGGAGAGGACATCTGTCATTCTGACTGGTCAATCTGGTCAAAACCATGACAGATATAAAATTATTGATTCTTTGTTGATTTTTACAGTTATATACACATATAAACCAAGTAAAAGTGATGAGGAAATAGAAATCTTCATGCATACTGAAGGTGAATACTTTTCTTCTTGCTTATTTGTACCTTTTCACTGATTGTTATATGAAAAGAAAGAGGTTTTGTTTGTTTGGTGTTTTGGTGTTTTGGTTGTGGTTTAGGTTTTTTTGGGGGATAGGTGGGAAGGAGCGGGTGATGGTTTAGGAACTCGCCTCCAGGAAGGTAATTTTAAAAGAAACTTAGGAAAACAATAAAGAGCTCTGTTGTTGGCTCTGAAATGCAAAAATAAGATCTTCAATAGTCTTAAAGCAACAAACAATGAAGTAAAAATCCAATTTAAAGCCTTGTAATTTTTTTAAACCTGTGGTTTTTAGTAACTTCAGATATAATGGTGTAGTAAAAACGATTCTCAGATGAGGACAACACTTTTAGTGACTATGAGGTGAATCCAGGCTGGCTGCTGCAGGTGCTTGACTTGGACACTATTGGTGTCATAGCATACCTTGGTAGGGTAATCCGTATCTAAATTTGATTGTCTGAGTATTGGAAATGCAAGTCTGAGCCAGTCACTCCAGGCTCTGAAGTGACAAGAGAAATTGGCCCACCCAGTGGGTGACTCATGCTTCATCTTTTACAATTGCTCTCCGAATATGTCTACTTTCCTCCACCAAATGTAAATGGACCTGAGGGATCTACTTGCTGACTCTAAACACTTAACTTGTAACAGCCTAAGTAAAAGCAGAAGAATCTTACCTATTATGTCTGAGTTCAAGAGGGTGATGAGCAGTAGAGGCTGCCTCCTCCTTACATCTGCCAAAACCTTGTTGTCTTTACAGCTAATAGAGAGAAGCAGTCCTATTACCTGGCTTGACACTTGTAGCAGAATTTTACTGCCCTTGCTTCCTCAGTATTATGTTGCTAAGTCTATGGGGTTCTGGTGAAATTTTTATAAGGAATCTGATTTTGCTGACATTCTCAATAATCTCACTGGGAAGTGGCAGGAAAATGTTTCGTTTCCATTCATTTTCATAGATTTTTATAGGTATGTCCTACATGTCTGTATTGAAATCACAATGGCTGAGAAGAATTAAAATGTTTATAAATAGACATTTGAAAAGAAACTACTTGAAGTGTACAGTGCTGTGAATAGAACATCTCTCTCTTTTTTTCCATGGCAGCAACTCCTGCAACACATAACTAAAGTGTATTAGTGGAGCCTCATAACACAATGCGGGAATTACAGAATCACAGAATCACAGAATCACCTAGGTTGGAAGGGACCTTTTAAGATCATCTAGTCCAACCAATGGAAAAAAAACAAAAACAAAAACAAAAACAAAACCACCCAACACCCACCACACCACACAAAACACCACCCAACACTAATCCATATCCCCGAGCACCATTACAGTCTAATTCAGCTGCCAAGCTCCCTGTGAAGTTAGGTAGTGTGGGAAACCTCGGCTGGTCCGAAGGGTCGGAATGTGAGCTTAACATTGACCTTGAGCAGATATCCGTGTATACTTGAAGAGACCTAAGAGTCCTGAGAAGAAGGGAGTCAACAAGATGAAGGAGCTGTCAGATTGCCAGCAGATGAAAGTTACCAAAGTTGCAGCAGAGAACACAGAAGGAAAAAGTTATCCAATCAAGAACTGTTGGTCTTTAAGTGAACCAATTATACGTGGAAACATGTTTCTAAGAAAGATATAAAAGAGCTTGTTAAGACAATAAAGTTGGATCTTTTGGGCTTTGGCTCATGAAATTTTGTGTGTGTTGTCTGTGTGTGTGGGTGTGGGTGTCGCATCTGTCTCAACGACAACAAGGTAGGAAAAAGTTAGAAAAATTACACCCATTGTCAGGCACTGTGTTAAAACATCACCCAGAATCACTCAAGTCACACAGAGCCAAAAGGCATTAGTTTGGTATTTCTAGAGCTTTTTGATAGTTTGCTGCAAGGGTGTCATCTAGAGTTTCAATCACGATTTAGGGTCAAAGCAGTTTTGCAGTGTCCTGTGAAATAGTCATTCTAACTTTGTATCAGCTGTATTAGTGAGATAACTCTGGAATATGCTTTTCAATATGCAACAT
>JAOXNO010000020.1:5644134-5655664 GCA_028565335.1 Limnodromus scolopaceus
TCTTCTCCAGTTTAAAGCCATTACCCCTTGTTCTGTCATTGCTGGCCTTTGTAAACAGACTGTCTCCAGCCTTCCTGGGGGCCCCCCTCAGGTACTGGAAGGACCTTATTGGCCCTTAACACACCTATTAGTGCAGAGTAGCTCATGAACAGCAAATTTGTACCTAGCCTTAATGCTTACTCTCTTTTGACATGGTACGGTATAGGTATTGCCTTTCTTAACCCAGGAGGGACATTTAGGTGCCTCTGAAGGACAGCTCAGTACACCTACTAGTGATAGAAGGAACCAAGTAGACTAGTTAAAGTTACATTCCTAACTTTTATACGTTTTAAATTTGGTAAGATTACTTCCATCCAAACGCTATGCTTTCAGAGGTACATTTACTTTAAAGCCATATGTAAGCATCCAGCCCACCAGCTTCTTACAGAGATAGGTTCTTAGATGCTCAATACTGCATTAGATGTATGCAACCCATGTCATGATACCTTCTGTTTATGACACATTTCTCAACAATGTGTATTCCAGACACCTTACACTTTTGCTGAACTGAAATTATGCTTTTTCACTAGTTTTGCAACTATTTTTGAAATTTGACCCAAAGATTCATGTCAGTGACACAGTTATATGTCAAATAAAAGGAAGATCTTGTGGCCTTTTAGAATTGTCTTGTAAAAGTCAAAAGTTGGAAGACAACTACTAAAAGATTCTTTTGGGAAGGCAGGAAGTATAGAAACTCTTATTTCTCTACTAGTGGTTGAAAAATATGAAAAAACCCCCACTTTAACAATGTTATTCTGAGTCAATTTAAACCATGTCCTACACAAAAAACATTTTATGTGTTATCTACCCTACCTTTCTCAGAAAAGGTATAGTGATTTGGTCTGCAGTTTATGTAGTTCTCTTAAAAAATCATCTGTTAGATTCAGAAGAAGAAATTCATTGTATGGTTAACAGTACCATTTAACCTTTTGATCTTTCCTTTCCCTTCCATCTACTGGGGGGTCAAATATCAAGTCTGTCTCAGGTAAGACACTTGAGACTCCTATTTTTTGAAACAGCTCAGAGGGCTCAAAGAATCTAGCAACAGAAAATGCAAAGAATTTGAGAAAGACAGCTACATCTTAAATGAGTCCCAGTAGGACTGTAAAGAGTATCTGCTTCTCAATGCATCCCTCATATTTGATATGTAGTTCATTACAAGACACTGACAACACATCTTTTTTCCAATATAGCCTAAAAGTCTAATTATCTGCTCAAAGACAGTCTTGAATGCAGGTGCAATATGGTTTACAAAGTTGACAGTGTCAGGATGGCTAGGTGTTGAAAACACCATACAGTTATTAATTAGTCATAGAAATTAATTACTTTGGAAACTCAAATATAGGGGGAAAGGCTGGCTAGTGGATCTGTTGGAAGAACATAAAAGTTTGCACACTAATGTTGTACAGACTAGACTGAGAGCTGAATGAACTTTTCAGACTCTGTAAGTTTTGTAGTGTATCAAGGGAAAAATTTAAAGTGTAATTAATTTGACTTCGGCTTTTTGGTGGTCTGCACTAGGACAAGATGAATCATACAATAAGTATATTTATTTGTGCTTTCACAAGAGGCGATTAGCTTAACTATAAACAGTTATACCACGTAAGTCTAAAGTTAGGTGAGTTAAACATTTCTCCTAGTGATTTAAGGGAGTAATAGTAATAGTGGTAACAGTGAGGCCGCTGGGACACAGAGGCAAGTTACTACCACATCTGTTGAACTATTACTCAATTTCAGGCACCTACGCCAGAGAGACTACCTAGCTCACTGCATGTATTGATCCCAAATAAATTCTATTGGTTTAAATTAAGTTTTAGCCTAGTTGCAGAGTCAGACTCTGTATTTAATCCCAAGGGCTGGAGGAGTTGGAAACCTAGCCTTTGGAAGTGAGCAGGGTACAATTTAACCTGCACAAGGGCCCCCAGTTCATTGTCTGTCCATAGGCTAGTAGTAACTATTACTATAGTATCCTTTTGATCTGAGCTATGCATACTGGGAAAAATCAATCCATCTCCCCTGGCTAGCAGAGGTACATGCTGGTAAGTTTAAAAGGTGAGTAAGTTTACCAAGCTAATGTTTCAGGCAAAGTAGTAAAAAAAGCAGGTGAAATTTCTAATGACCAAAGTAGAAGAGGGTAAACTTCAGTTACTTGAATGTAACCCCAGTTTCATTTTGTTCTTTTTAAGAAAGAACATTAGCATTAGTCTTTTGCATAGCTTCACATAAGCCACATATCTGTGGAGGGATCATGGTGCCCAGTCAAAGGAACCATCCTAGACATCATATTCATCACATTCACCTGTGGGAAGTATGGAAAGTCACCATTCCCTGTCCCTCATTTGGAGGCTTGTCATGCCCTTGCTACTTGGTCCTGATCGTGCAGCACGTAGGTACTGTCCCCTTATGACTCACCCTTGGAATTTTATGCATTGCCTGTATCATGTGGTTATCCAATTTTAAATCTCCAGGCCAAACACTTGCAATATTGATCATAATTTTCCAGATCGCAGCTAGATATACAATAAGGAAAATAATTTTGTAGAGCTGGGCTGGATGGAGGCAAAATGATATCAAAATGAAAGCAGGGAATTATCCAGCCTGATTTAGAGTTGACCCCCTCAGGCTACTGCTCACTAACTCTGCAAAGGAACAAAACAATTCCCTTGTTCATCCTGGAAACTGGTTTTACATTCTCGTAACAAACTACTTTTCCAACAATCCAAACACTATCCTACTGGGAAACATTATCACCTCAAACAAATTTTGTTCCACGCCTGTGAGTCAAAACTTCAAAGCTTTTCATAGGTGACCCTGTAATTGGGTGAAAAAAAAAAGCTGACAGAGTAAGAAAGAAAGTACTCAACTTCCAGATGAACAATACACAAAAGGCATATAAAAGAGGCAGTAACTAAAGACAAAACTAACAAACACAGAACAACTCACTCCAGACAGGCAGGGCTATTTTCAGGTGTTGTCTGCACTAGATGAGTCAATTGACTGTAATGTCCTTCAACTGTTGGTAAGTGCTCTCGAGTCCGAACATATTTGCTACAGTCAACTTTTCAGTGGCTATCTCTAGTAGTTCTCCAGAATTTGTGCACCTGCGAGAGTTCACTCCACTCCTGGGCTAGATAATACACATCTCACTGCTTTACCATCTGGCAGTGGCAGAACTAACCCATCTCTCATCTGTACTCTTTGCCTGGCCTGAAGCCATTTAACCATAGCCATGGTATCATGAGTTTTACAGAATCTACATTGGGAGTTATTTTCTTTTTTTCAGTAAGCAGTTTCTGGTAGAGAAGGGCATTGTTTTCCTTGTCAGAAATCATCCAGTTCCTTCCAGTTGTCCCTTTCTTCATCTCTAAGGAATGAGGGGCTTTGCCACTTCCTCAAGGATATGGCATCTCAGCTGTGCGGAGTAATATTGACACTTTTTTCCCCAATGATTGAGGATCAAAGACTGAAGAGGTTAAAGGCCTGGAGACAAAACCACAGACTTTTGAAAACTGAGGGAATTTATAATGAAAAAGGTATAATATCAGAGTGGGACCATCTGTCCTCAATCCTTTCCCGAGAATCTATGGTTGCTTGAAGTCACACCACTAGCTCAAAGGTAGGCAGCTTGTGATAACTGAAATGCAAGATTAAGTTTGCATGTAATAAGTCCATTTGTGCTCATGCTTTTTTGTTTCTTTTTCTTTTTTGTTTCCTTAACCTATTTTAAGAAGCCTCTGTATATGCAGTCTGAAGATTTGCAGAATTAACTCTTCAAGAAATGTTGTTGGTTCAGCCATTTGTACAAGGTACAGAGACTTGCATTTCTTTCTCACTTTCACGGCTTTAAAAAGATTAGAAAATGGACCAAAATCCAACGGTACACTGTACTGATTCTTCAGCTGTGCTTACTTAGATTCTCATGGGTGAACTTTAGCATAAATTGGACTTAACAGGGCTTTTAAATTGTTATCTGGGAAAATGGAAAGGCACTAAAAGAAAAAAAAAATCATTAGTTAAGTCTCTTAAATGAAGATCTGTAAATGAAGATCTGATTTTGTTTTTGTAATAGTGGAGTGGGGCACATATTCATTGCCATGTATATTGTAGAATGACTGGAAATTGAAAAATATTTTATTCCAGGTTATTTTGTTAACATGGCCCAAGTGGACCTTTTGTGGATGTTAACATCATTAAACTCTGATGTAGCTCCAGGGTACGTACTCGTGTGTTGGATGAAAGATATTGCCCCAATACGTAATCCTGGCAAATAATCCTTCCTTTAAGTGACGCTTCCAAATCTTTGTAGTAATTCACATGCAGTTTCTGCAGTGAGCAGGCCTCAGAGCAATGCAACTCTCACTTTTTCTATGAGTGGATAGGGAGAATTGCACCATTGTTTATTTTCAGCACTGTCCTCAACATCATTTAAAAATGCTCTTTAAACTTCAGCAGACATTTACAACTGTAGCTTGAGTTTTCTCAAGAAAGGGGAACAGTGTGGCATCTCAACATGACCTCAAGACATCTTCTATATAATATTGATAGATCAGGCTTGAGCAAGACCAAACATAAAATGGGGCAGTTTTCCTGTAGTTATTCCTAATTTTAGCATCTCCTGGCAGCCAGAAAGGTGAACAGAAAGTTGTAGCTCATGGGGTTCAGCGTAGCCTGTACTTCAACCATATGCAGTAGCTAGTGTGTTGTAAATTCATACGCTAATCTAACTTCCCCATGTAGACAAGCTGTGAAAGCAAAACCTACTAGGAAAGTATATGTGCATATGGCCACGTTGAACTGAGGCCAAACTGGCTGCTTAGCTCTTCAGAAAGCAGAGCACTTACAAAACGTTAAGGCGGAGTACATCAAAAATATTATGCATACACAGGCAGTTGCCCAGTTAACACTACAGATACCTGGGCCTGACAGCAAGAGACACTAAGTGATAGCACAGTGATTAAATCTAAATCTCATTTTTTAATATGTTTTATTTTATTTGGATCTTTATAGTAGCGAAAGAGGAGCTGACCAGTTTTGATTTTGATCCAGACCAAGTTTCTGTGATGTTAAAATAGTGCTTTTGCACCTAAATAATGCATTTACAGGACAGACTTAATCAAACAAAAATAATTTTACTTGTGTTATGCTTCAGTTTCTTTGATGTTGCTCCAGTAATATGAGTTCTCCACACAGGTGCTGCACGCCCTTTATATGAGTAATTAATTCACTGTACCCCTAACACAGGACATCTGTGATATCTGAAGTGTTGTGGTGTTCCCATGTACCTTGATCTCAGGCTTCCTGTATAAAAGAAAATTTTTCACATAAGTTCATGGTCAACTAGAGTTCAGGTCCTTCTTTAGGGAAAAAAAAAGATGTTTTGCCAGTATAGGTTTCCAGGAAGGCTTGAACCTACACATTTCAGCATCAAGCAGTTTTCTAAACTCTGGAGGGATCAAATGACTTCCACATCAATTATTCTTACTGGGAAGTGATGAATTTTGACTGTAGCAAAATCACAGTGGTATGTATGGGGAAAAACATCTTCCAGATACACACTTCACATCTATTGCTTCTGCTCAGCAGTTAGTCTTAGGTACCCTCTCTAAAAGGGACAGCAATTTTATTCACATACAGTATATCCCATTCCCCAGAATTACAGTGACTCAAGGGAAATTTTTCAGGAATGCAGGAAGAAAAAAAGTAAGCAATATTTGCCTTAAGATCACAGATTGCTGTACTTTTCTGTTTCTCCCACTAATGATGACCCCGGGTCCGAGTTCTCTCTGGTGTTCAGACAGAAAATCAGACCCTGGCATGGGCACAATCTTGTTTGCCTTTTTTTATGAAATGTCTCCTTTTGCTGTGTAAAATGTAATGTCGTTTCTTGGTTCAGAGCAGTTACTGTAGGAGAACACAAGGACAGTCAACCTGTCCTTGCTAAAAGAATAGTTCTTGAAAAATTGTATCTCACCTTCTGCTGCTTCACTTTTTTCATTTACCACTTGTCACTGCTACTGAAATCAGAAAGCTGGATAGCACAAATCAGCACTTTATTTTGTTCAGGGGAACCAAACCAACCTACACAGTCTGTGAATCTGTCCCAGAGTCTGAGTCAATAAAACAGTGTTCATTTTCACCCATGGGGTTATGCATGTCTTCTAATGCATGTCTTCTAACATTCTTGCAAGGTAGCCATTAAACAGCAACAGTTCATTCAGTCTGTTGAAGCATACACTCACATTTCAGATCCTGATTGCTGAAACACCTTACTTGGTGTATTACTACAAACTACTCATATGCCTCTGTTTGCTTAGACTATAAATTTATATTTATTTACTATAACACAGTTAAAAGACGTTAATTTTAATGGGCTTTGGACTAGGAGAGTATGGGTCTGTGCTTTTTGTTTGCATAAATGAAGTCTCCAGAAGCCTTATGAGAGGTGTAAGTGAAGGTGCTGTGATGTTGGGTGCATGCAGGAAAGCTCAGAAATGGTATGGAGATCCTATACCTCCAGCAGCACATGCAAAAGACAGACAAAGGAGTTACTTCCAAGGCAATAGCATGTGGCAGTGAGCAAACCTAATCAAATTTGATATTGCTGCACATGGATATAAAAAATTTATACGACCGATTTTCCCCGTTGAAAATGGAAAGAAGTAAATGACTAGTTGTCCTGTGCTCTTTATTATTCTGGAAAGTGTTGGCAGCAGATAAGAGTGACTGAAGGAAATGAGCAGTTCCCCTGATTGCCAAAGTATAGACTCACTGTTGGTGTTGACAGGGCTTGTAGGCAGAGAAACAAACTTAATATCTAGAGATTTAAAAGCCAACAGGTGAAATCCTGGCCCAGCTGAAATTACAGCATGTCTTGTTACTGAACAGAGACAGAATTTTCCCACCTTTCAGGCATTTGACCACTATTTTTCATTAATGGGCTTGAAACATCCTTGCAAAGGTGATTTGTAAAGGACCAGACATCCTAGAAACCAGCCTGATCTCAGCCCAGCACTGCTGAGTTACATGTGTGAGGATTAAACAGTGTAAGATGGTGACTAAGAGTTACCACTCAGTTCATCCTTCACTTAATGTGTTCAGCTAATAAGTGCTGTAATTTCCATTATTAAAGGCTTTTCCTTCACCCAGTATTAAATGTAAAAGCTTTGAGACTGTTCTCACACACCCAATTAAAATGAAATTGTCTCTAAAATGAGTTGATGAGCTCAGCTGAGATTGCAGTCCTGAGGTGTCATTTGTCCAGACTGTAGCTCTTCAATTTCATTGCAACAGCCATCTTTATTAGCAGCTCCCATATCAAACCACAGAGTGATTCATGCCACCTTCACAAAGGTTAGCAGAGCAAGGAGTGGAAGGAGAAATGGAATGAAGGAGTTTTGAGCCACTCAATTGAATTGCTCCTTCAAACAGGGTAAGTCCTGAGAAAAAATACTGCCATTGAGAAGCTCCTCCAACTTGAATATATTTCAGCATAGAATTATAGAAACATTGAATAATTTGGGTTGGAAGGGTCCTTTAAAAGTCATCTAGTGTAACACACACACACAATGAGCAGGGACACCCTCAACTAGATCAGAGGCCCATCCAACCTGACCTTGAATGTTTCCAGTGTAAAAATAGGTACTAGACTGTAACTCTGGTGGAGATGGATAATTTTGCCTACTGATGGCCTTTATCCTCAGATTTTCTCTTTTCCTGATCTGTGTAAATGGGTGCCTACCTAAAGACAGACATGGTACATGTAGGGACCCCACGCCCAACAGTGTTTGAGAGGTTCAGCTGTTGGTATACAACTGCCTTTGCTTAAACAGATGAAAGCCGACAGTAAAACTACGAGGAATGAATCATTTCACTTCCCATATAACTTCTAAGAAGCTTTAATCCCATGAAACATTTTAACATTTCATCTGTATATTCAATTCAAGATGAAAACACGTGAAAACACTAAGATTCTGGTCCTCCTTCACTCACCGTGTTTGCGAGCCAAGTACACCTTGCAGACATTGCTCATAAAGTTGGAGGAATTTATATTGACTCTAGTGGACTTTCTCCAGATTTCAACTGACGTAAATGAAAGCAAGTTTTGGCCCAACAGATGGGAGTCTATCAGCAATTAAACATACTTAAAGTGTGAAAAGACACAGATCACTATCAGTGGTAACTGACACTGTTTACTTTTGACATGAAAGATCTCTCATCAGGGATAGCCAAAGCCAGCAAAACAAATCTTGTATTTGCTTTCCAATCCTTAATGCTTAAACAATCCTCTCTTCACTATCTGGGCAGTGACAGGTCCTCGGCTGCTCCTGTGGCCTCTCATCTCACTTCACCCCTGTGACATAAGACAAACCTGCCCCGGCTAGCCCAGTATTCAATGTTTCTCAGAGCTCAAAAGTTGCCTCATCTTTCCCAAGGACTGTCATGTTCTCCTTCTTTTTCATAGCAAACAAAGCAAGGCCAGCCCTCAGGAGCTTTGCTCCTGCATTTCTTCCTGTCCTCCTTCATTCTGGCAATGAGATGCCTTCCACCCTGTGCCAGTAGCTATTGTATTACAACTGGATTGAGCTACTTTTTCAGTCCCTGGGGTAAAAAGTTAAATGAAATGCTTTAAATATTTTCTAGGTGATTGATTTCATATTTCAGGACTACAAGACTTCCCTTCACTGGGAGATGGCTTTTTTGTGCAAAGCTATGGAAGAATCTCTTTGGGTCACTGGCAACTGCAAGATTCAAAAATTCTGGTTGACATGAAGAACTTTGAAGGAGGCTTAATGCCTTGAGGAAACAACTGATATAAAATGAAACCATCCAGGTTTCTCATAGCAGAGCATTTTGTTTGAACTCCTAATGGTTGAATGGAACATGTGCTGTTAGTTGTGTCAGTAAGAGCAGGGATGCTCTGTGATGAGAGACAAGCTGAGAGCAGGAGGTAACCTAATGCAGGCAGTGCCCTCACTGACAGGGGAGTTATGTGGGGTCCCATCACAGCAAGCAGACCTGGGGACCGGTGACAGGGTCTGTCAACAGCCCTGGACATGGTAAAGGGGATGAACCGTGTCAAGGATTCAGCTAGTGGGTCCCATCAGGAGCAAAGGAGAAAGAGGTGGACCCAGGGCTGGAGGCAAGTCACACTGTATGTCTGAGGGGTCCCTACAGGAGATGAGCTAAGAACAGTGCCAGTCTGAGCTCTACCAAGAAAGAAGTGATGGAGGCCAGGAGTAAGCAGGGGTCCTCTGGGAGCCTGGTCAGGAAAATTAAGGCCTAGCAGTACCCTCATGTTCCTTGTAACTTGTAGCAAAAAGTGGTCATAAAACTACAGGATTGACTTTCCTGGTATCTGGGAAGAACAGACCCACTGCTGATGTTGTGTAAACCAAACCAAGAACTATCATATTTGTTCAATAGCTCACCATTCCTAAATTGTTACACCCAAATAAGTTCAGCAGCACGTATTATTTATGCCTATGATTAGAAAGCCAGTATCTCATTTAAATATTTTTCAAACACCAAAGGGAGCTGGCAAAGAATACGGAAATAAGAAAAAAACTCTTCCACAGGTCCTAAGGAACTTGGGGCACACAGAGAATTTTAATCTGAATAGAATACTTTGCCCAGGTGACAGATGCCTTCGTTGACATAAATCTGTTGATTTGAAATATTCAGGGAGATGCTCAGGTGAAGTAAAGAAGCAGTTGTAGTCAATACAGACACTCTAATTTAGATTAGTCTACCCACAGATTATAGTTACACTGATGAATTTACAGCTGAGCTTATGCCCATAAATTGTAGGTGAACAAAATCTAAGTGGAACCAAAGAGATCAAAGATTTTTCTTAGAAGATGTAGGCAAAAGCCAAAGAGAAGACAGGTTTTCTGAAGAGCTGAACACTTTTTAAGCAAAGATAGACTGTTGAACTGTATGAAATGAAAGAAATTGCAATGCTATGTGAAGGAAATAGGACATGTCATCTGGCAAAAAGTCACTTGCTATTGAAAGGCAGGAAAAAAAGTCTGGTCAGAACAATAGAAGAAATTACCATAAGGTGTCTAAATCATCTGGTTGACTTCTACAGAGAGCTGTATTCATCTGTTGAAGGCACCAGCTCTCTACAGTTCTGGCACTTGGTGTCACCAGTTCATCCTTGCAGCTGTGACTTGCCATCCTAATTTGAGAGTTTCAAAATGTGTTGTGAATGGTAGAGGCTCAGTAAGTATCATGGCTCTGTGCCGTACGTTGATTCACTGCTTTCTGAGGAGACACAGGACAGTTTCTGCCATATCCTCTTTAAACAATTAAACGAGATTTAAAGAGCAGAGGAAATTGAGCCTGTTGCGGTAAAGCGCAGAATTAAGTTTTGGATTGTAAAATTGGCAGCTAGGCTAGAAAAAGAGAAAAGAAGCATTTCTACCAGAAACTTATTGTTGTCCTTGGTTGTCGCTGTTAGAGCCTCACCACCCCATTCCCATAAATTCCAAAATTAACCCTTCTCCATGACTACTTTGTTATGCTGATTTATGGGTTTTTCTGAGAGATTAGTGCTGAGAATCTGCTTCATGAAGCCACGGCCTGTTGCCTGACCTGTCTTACAATGCAGAAACCATTGCTAACCTAGCAGTGTGTTTGCAGAAGTTACTCGTTTTTTTGGAAGATGAGGGATCTAGTAACAGCTGAGACTTGCTTGCTTTCTTGTCTCTTACGTTTAACTTTAGGAAATATCAAACAGTTTAATTCAGTAGGGAGGAGAATAATAAACTGTACATTATTAAAGAGACTACTCCTTCAGCGAACCTTAAAGTAATCCAAACAGTTTCTATACCTATAGAAAAGCTGTTTTGTCTAAGTGTCTCCAGCCAGGGTTACATAGCTTGTACAACCACAGATTGTGGATTATTCTGTAGCTGATCACACAGCTACTCTTAATACAAATTTTGTGATTTTCTGGAAGTTCTGAGTGTTTTTTTTTTTTAGACCAGAGAGTATAATGAGTCTCAAGAAGCCAGCTGGTGATCTAGTCAGATAAAATGAATTCTTATTTAAGATATAAATGTGAATTGGACTCCCATGGTGGAATTTATGAACCACATGATGGAAAATGCAGTCATTATATTCATGACTAAGTAATGTTTAATATATCAACCAGGATAAAGAAGGACAGAAATGGCAAAAGTAGTACAAAATATATTACAAGCAACACTGTACTAGCAAAACAATGGAGGACATGAAGAGAGACATATTTTTGTCATTTTTATCAGTAGAAAGGATGGTAACAATAACAGTGCACAAAACTGCCGTCTGATAGAACAATTCAGATAATAATAGAAAAGATAAGATAACAATCAGGATGGGGTGGGGGGAAATGGAGGATTACAATCACTTAAATACAGGCCACCACAAAATTTTGTACTGTAGTTTAACTCAACTTACATTATGACATTCTTTTGAACAAATTGAGCCTGATCATAAGCAGATGCAA
>JAOXNO010000020.1:5666470-5677238 GCA_028565335.1 Limnodromus scolopaceus
CAAGACCGTTAAGATCATCAGGTCCAACCATTAATCCAGCACTGCCAGGTCCACTGCTAAACCGTGTCCCTCAGCACCACATCTACATGTCTTTGAAATACTGCCAGGGATGGAGACCGCACCACTTCTCTGGGCAGTGTATTCCAATGCTTGATAACTATTTTGGAGAAGAAATTTTTCCCAATATCCCATCTAAACCTTGCCAGGTGCAACTTGAAACCATTTCCTACTTTCCTATTGTCTGTTCCTTGGGAGAAGAGACCAACCCCCCTGGCTACAGCCTCCTTTCAAGGAGTTGTAGAGAGCGAGAAGGTCTCCCCTCAGCCTCCTCTTCTCCAGGCTGAACAACCCTCAGCCACTCCTCACAAGACTTGTGCTCCAGACCCCTTACCATCTTTGTCGCCCTTCTCTGGACATGTTCCAGCATCTCAGTATCTTTCTTGCTGTGAGAGACCCAAAACTGAACACAGTATTTGACATGGGGCCTCACCCATGTCAATCACTTCCCAACAATCACTTCCTGAGTACTGTTACACTATTCCTGATACTCTTGGCCTTCTTGACCAACTGGGGCACAATGCTGTCTCACTTTCCAGGTCCTTTTCCACCAGGCAACTTTCCAGCCTCTCTACCTCAATGCTGTTGTGTTCATGGAGTTGATGTGACCCAAATGCAGGACCTTGCACTTGGCCTTGTTGAATCTCATACCACTGGCCTTGGCCCATCTATCCAGCCTGTCCAGATCCCTCTGTAGAGCCTTCCTACCCTCAAGCAGATGAATGCTCCTGTCCAACTTGGTGTCATCTGCAAACTTACTGTGGGTGCAGTTGATCACCTCATCCTCACCTATTGATAAAGTTAATAGAACTGGCCCCAGTAATGAGCACTGGGGAATACCGCTTGTGACTGGGTGCCAACGGGATCTAATTCCATTCACCACAACCCTTTGGGGTTGGCCATCCAACCAGTTTTTTACCCAGTGAAGAGTATACCTGTCACCTGTCCAGGCCATAGACAGTTTCCCAAAGAGAATGCTGTGGGAAACCGTGTAAAAGGCTTTACTAAGCTCTAGCTAGACATCATCCACAGCCTTTCCCTGACCCACTAGACAGGTCACCTTGTTATAGAAGGACAACAGCTTAGTCAAGCAGGACCTGACTTTCCTAAAGCAATGCTGACTTGATCTGATCACCAATTTGTCCTGTAGGTGGTGTGTGATGGCACTTGAGATGATCTGCTTCATACCCTTCCCTGGCACCGAGTCAGACTGACTGGCCTGTAGTTTCTGGGATCTTCCTTGTGGCACTTCTTATAGATGGGTGTCACATTTGTTAACCTCCAGTTAACTGGGACCTCTTCAGAATGGATAGGTAAGAAAGGCGATGCAGTCCTGTATGTTAGGGAGTGTTTTGAAGCCCCCGTATTCCAAGGGAAAATGGTGAGGGACCTACTACACCTCTTAGACACACACAGGTCTATGGGGCTGGATGGGATCCACTCAAGGGTACTAAGGGAGCTGGCAGTGGTGGTCACCAAGCCCCTTTCCATCATATATCAGCAGTGATTGTTGATAACGTATTTTTTCTCTAGTCTCAATCCCCTTCTGAATACACTGGGAGAATGTTACTACCAGCTGCAGATTTGTTCTCTAAAGTTTTCTTAATTTAACATATGTGTATGTAAAAGTTTGTGTGTATAATCCTATGTGGGAGGATTTTTCAGGAACATTCATTTAAAAGCAGGAAGTGTTTGTCCTTTACCAAATTTCTGTGGCTCTGATAGTACAGAACAAAAAATGTTGTCTAGATGAACAGTAGGTCAGAAGGACAGAATTAAAAAATGGTTAAGAAAAGTATAGATCATTCCACACAGCAGAAGGAAGTGAGCAACAGGTAAGAACTTTCATAACATAACTTGTCAAACAGGAAAAGTGTCCTGTAAAAATAACAAAGGCCTAGTAACCTTCAGGAAAAGTCATTGTTATGTTTAGATGTGTTAGGAGAACACAGTGCACACTGCCTTGAAATGTGAGAAAAGACTGGACTTATTTGAGTAGATGAGATGGGTCTGTTAAATACTTGTTCTTCAATGAGATTCACTCTTCCAAAGAGTCTCATGAAAATTTGGAAAGATATTAGAAGAAACACTACACTGACATAGTAAAACCCACACAATAAAAATTTGCCTTCTTTGTTACCACATTGCACAGTCTTTAAATAATATAAATAGTAAGGACATCAACAAATCTGAATAATTCACTATAGATTATAAATCATACTACAACTTTGGCTTAGTAGTAAGATGAATTAAAGATATTGTATAAGTCAGGTTGCTTGAGCTTTTCTCTCTGTATACACCTCTTCCCAATCAATCCCCTAATTCTGGACTTCACATTTTACTTAATTTACTTTTGCCTGTCGATTAATATGATGCTTGCATTAGAACACACAATATTGTCAAATACCAACTTTGCAGGTAGCTTGAAAAATGCACCATAACTTCATTAATGTCTCATAAGAACACCTGACACTAAAACATCTTCATTGCTTAGTACAAAGTTTCTTTACTTAACATGTAGTGAATTTGCATGATTAATTGCTTGGATTACTTCATTAACAGGTGCTATGTGACATTTCCTTGTGTGTCCAAAAGCTTCATATACTTCTTTCTAAAAAAAAAGTTAACAATCATTTAGCTAGACATTTAACTAGACTTTTAATTTTAAATCCTCAGTAAAAGCATGCCTGTAAATCAGAGGTTGGTACCAAACATGACAATTTGCCAGCTACGGTCATGTCCATCTTTCCATGCATGCTATTTGCTCAGCATAGCAGCATAGTGGGCTACTTTCAGGTATCTTCCTTTCTCAGAGCCTGGATTTGGAAACCTGGAGGCGCTCATTTACAGCTGGGGCAAGAATTTAAGAGTTAGAAGTTGCAAGTCTGAGTCATACAAATCCGAGTAGGAATTAAACTCATCCATCCAGCTACATGCTGTCTGAAGACAGTTGGAGCTGAGTTGAGACACCTTCTATGACCAGGGGACATATGCAAGCAAATCCAAAGGAATAAATTCAAAGAGACATATTTAAATCTGAGAATAAGTCACTCTACCTTTCTCTCCATTGACTATAGATGGAGCTCAGATGACCCACATTGAGATGGTAAAAATTAGGCATAAATTATGCACATAATAATAAACACCCATAAATTATGTAGTTCTCCAGCTACATGAAGTGGATGAGCTAAGGGAGGTTAGATGGCCGCTTCAGTCAAGTAAGTCCAGGCATGAGAAAAAAAACTGTATTTACAACACACCAGAAGTAAAATACAAGGTTGGACATGGTTAGCTAACCACTGGAATAAATTATCAAGAGAAGAGCTTGATGTTTTGTTGTTTGTTTTTTTTTCTGTAAAGTCAGATAAAGGTTACTGAGTCTGATGGGGTGAAAATTTAAGGTGTGAATTATACATGGTCAGACTTAAGGTTGTAATAGTCTTCACTGGACTGAGTGAGTCTGTTAATTATACCATTTGAAACAAGATATCTTATGCAAATACTTATGACAACAGACCCCAAATACAGGTTTAATGACTCTCTCCCTGTTTCCTTCCAATATATTCCTATTAGGAAGCTGGCTTAAAAAAAATTGCTTTTTAAAATTAAATTCAATGGCAAAATTCACTGACTGGTGAAGAAAAGTAAATTTACTAATTCATGAGGAAAAATTACTTTAAAATGGAGCTATAATATAATAAAGGCAAAACTGCGTAAATGGTCAGAACATTTTTGAGAATTTTTTTTTAATGTAATCATTCAGTTCCTCATGTAACACCGAGGCAGCCTGTAAACAAATCCACTCCTAGATTGGTGTGATTCAAAAGAAAAATTTGCAACAGCTGTTGTGTGAATAGCACCCTTCTGAGATTTGAGTTCCTAAGCTGATTACAGGCGAACATCTGGAAAATTGAATTGAATCCAAATCTACTAAAAATTACTGTGTCTGTTAGTTTGTTGTGTTCACTTCAGGAAATGAGCAATTTTATCATAATTTAAGGAATTTCATTGCACGGTTGGTGGCATATACATTGAAAGAATGAGGTAATCACTATTCCTCTGCTATGGAGAAAATAATCTTTATAAAAGGGGAAACTGTCCCATTTACATCTCCAGACACCACTGTGAGAGATCCTTCTCATGGAGTCGGGGCAGCCAATTGTAACCCCAGACCTCTGCTTACTGAAACAGGGACTTATTTATGTACACACATAAATAATTAAATTAAATAATTAAACACAGATTCGTTTAACCTGTCAACTGAATCCTGTGTTTGAAGTCAAGATGAGCTGAAGCCTATGCAAAGGACAAAGTCACTCAAATGTAAGCATGGGTGTTTTACATCATGGGTGAAGGGGAAAACAAAATAAAACAACCTTTTGACAAAATCAAAGGAGTTTGTTTTGATTTTGAGGGGTTTTTCATCTTTTAGATTTAGAAATGTATAAATGTTCAACCCAAAGTTCTTTTCAGCCATTGGAGAACATGTACAAAATGGCCTGTCCAGGATCACATCAGTGTGATCCTTCGCAGACATATAAGTAAGAAAAATTTGAAACAGTGTGGTTAGGGGCAGCATAGCATGTTGGTAGAGTTCAGTGCAGTGGAAATGTGGGAATAGTTTCATGTAACAATGGGAGATATTGCCTCGTTTAGCATGGGAGGGGAGAGAGAAAGAGAAAAGAAGGAAGGAAGGAACGAAGGGAGGAAGGAAGGAAAGAAGGAAGGAAGGAAGCAAGCAAGCAAGAAAGCAAGAAAGCAAACAAGCCTTCACTATTACAGATTCAGCTTAGATGACAGAAATAAAATGCTGGCCCCAGATCTGCATGGAGTCATTCAAACAGCTTAATAGCACAGGGAATAAATCACTATTATTATTATGAAACAGGAGACAGAGTTCTTGGGACCTGGAACTGTGCAGCTCAGCTCCAACTGCTGTTCAACATTCAGAACTACCAACTTCATTTCCTCCTAACACATAATAAATAACACATCTACCCAACATAAAAGCATTTTCATAATAGCAGTAAAGGAACTGCAGAGAGTGTGATTATCATGAACTAATAACACCCAGCAGAAGATATGTAGCCCAGATTGAAGATGACCTGAAAATGAGATTATGGTTCCCATGGATGGTATGTATCTGACCAGACATTGTCCCATTTTGACTATGCTGTCCCAAACTGCTACCACATTTTAATATTCTCTTTGCCTGCTACAGTAATTTACACAGAGGGAGTTCGTTTATCATTGTGGCTTTCCTCTTTGTGTGATGGCTTCTAGTACAAGAGCTAAAATGAATGCCATGTTTTAATTCATGGCGCTGTTAGTGCTGGTTCGTGCACCAGCTCACACTGCCTGTAGTATTTTCACAGCATCACACATCTCAAGGAAACAGAAGGGAAGCTCAGCTGGTCTCTTTTAGTGCTTCTAGTGATACTCTAGCTTTGCAGAGGTGATGGCTGTACCCTCTAATGGGAGAGAAGGGGTTGCCTGATGGTTAAAATATACAACTGGCTATTAGCCAAATTGGAGTTGCTCCCTACATTTGCATAGACCTATGTGACCAGTGACTTCATGCCACACTCGTGCTGCCTGTGAAGTAGATCCTGTCTCACTCTGTTCTTTCAAGTGACTTTTTTCTTGTATGTCTTTTACAAGGGACCCCAGTACACATCTCAGCACTGATGCTTGAATACTTGTGCAGAGGGAAACCGCTCTGGGTATGTACTCCCCAGGATGCTTATTTGTGGAGGAATGTCTCACTGGAGACACTTGCACGTGCTCTGAAACAATACAAAATCAGCCCCACAGCCCCACATCTGGTATCATTGGGAGGCAATGAATGGGAACACAGAAACAATAATTTAATAAAAGTCCATCCCTCAATTACAGCCTTACATAATATCCTCAGACAAATTTTAACAGTGTGTGAAAGTCACATGAACTACATAATCTTTTCACATCAGGAAAGAAGCCAAACAAGTTGTATTCCTATGGTTGAAGTGCTCTTTAATTCTACTCACCCCTGTAAATGACTTTATCTCCTCTATGACGGGTGTTTTATGACCAGAAAATAGCTGCAGTGATCCAGAGAAGTCTTCTATGGCAGGAGCTTTTAATCTTCGGTTGAGTGCTAGTATCCTGATTCTTGGTGAACGCTTCTTGATAGCTCTGTGCAGCAAGAAAGCACAGGCAACTCCAATCTTAGTGTTTTCAATCTGAAATTCAAACTTTTATGGGATTTCATCAGATTTTTGGGACTGCTTCTATCATCTTGATGTTACAGATCTAAAATCATGCTGAGCAGAATACAGAAGCAGTCACAGGGGAAAGACTAGCCACGTCTTGATGGAAAGAAGACACACCTGCACTCTGATCCTCCTCATCCAAGGACAGCAAAAAACAGACCAATAACAGTCTGTTTGTTCATAATGATCTCGGTAGGGCCCCATTAAAAAAGTCTTTGTTTTGTTTTACTTGGCAGTTGAATTAAAAACTGGAAAAGAGGCTGGGTTGATCAAAAAGAATTCTTTTTTTTCCCATTTTCTTACTAAAAGAAAGTGAAATGCAAAATCTGGCTTGCACACTTGTTCTACTTGAAATGGGAAGTTTTGTTTTTGAGGGAGAAGTGGTTTAAACTGCCTAAAGTGCCTGCCAACCTAATTTTCCTGAAAGTTATGATTTGGGACATTTTGACACAATTCAAAAAATGAAGGGATTGAGTAAGCAAGAGGATATTTCCTTATACCCAACAGTTTTGTACATCATCTCTAAGTATTTCACAGTTCTGAGTTAGAGTAAGTTTTAATACATATCAAAAGGAAAAAGAATTCTTAATCCTTTATGTTGATGCTATTATACAGCGGAGAGACTATTCAAATATCCATCAAACAATAATAATGAATTTACTTGGAAAGTGTGAAGAGACACTAGGCAAAGTAGAACTGTGGTAATGTGGGGATTCAGTTCAGCCTCAAAAGTAGTATGATATAATGCAAGAAATAAATAAGAGGGAAAGGAAGTGAAATTATATAATTCAGAGGCAGGTGTAAACCAATCCCAAACTTACTGCAGTAGGAACATATTGTCAGCCCCTGAGGGAAGGTAGCAAAGGAAGCAACTGTATGCAAATAAGTATGATTATTTATGCAAATTATATTTACAATTGGTCATAGGATTTCTGTCTGCCGAGATGATTTCTGTGAGAAGAAAAACAGCAGGATCCAGGCTACCTTAATCTACTAGTTTAGGTAGATATTTATTTTTTTCCCTATAACATAGAGATGTAAGATACTGGATCAGGATAAACATTTGTCAGGACGTTGTTTCCAATGACAGCTACAGGAGATGCCTAGAAGAGTGTAGGGGTGCTGCCTAGGGCTGTGAAAAAGGGGCATCTTGATCCCCTGGAACAACCTTTTTCTTTCCATCAAGTAGTATAGGAACTGCTGAGCTGGTGACTGCAGATGGGCTGCTGTGTTTAATAGCTGCTGGATCTGTGGACTTCCATGGATGTATAATCTCTTCTTTGAACTCATGTACAATTTTGACTGCTGGAAAATTCTGTGGCAGAGCTTCACAGTTCAATGTGCAGCATAGAAAAAAAAAACCACAACAAAAAAACCAAGTAAAAAAATCTTTTAAATTTCCTGTCTGATAATTTCCTTGTACTATGAAAACGTGATTTATTTCTCCTCTTCACTTTCTTCACACCTTTCCTGATTCCATAGATCTTTTTTATATCCACCATAACCATTTATTTTCATTTTCTAGAGGTGTGTTATGCCTTTGATCATCTTTGTCACCTTCTCTCTACCTCTTGCAGTTCTACTATATCCTTTCCAAGACAGTATGATCAGAATTGAACATACTATTCAGAATATATGAATGAAGTACAGTGGTACAAAGCTTATTTGGAGCCATCACTGAATATGTATAGTTAGCGTTATTTTTCCGCATGTGCATTACTATGCATTAGCAGAAATTAAATTTTCTCAGCCATTTTATTACCCAGTCAGACAATACTGCAAGATAATCTTGTGATTCTTTGCAGTAAGTATTAGATTTGACTACCCTGAATAATTTTTAGCACCTGCAAATGCTGTTCCCTTTTCATATTACGTGTGGATACCAGGAAGAGCAGCAGTCACAGTGTGGATCATGGGGAAACCATCTGCTGAACTCCCCGCAGTGCAAAAATGCATTATGTGCTCCCACTACCTGTTTCTTTATCTCTTAACCACTCCTAAGATGAGAACTTTTCTGCACCAGTCAGACCATGACAACATGCTCTTTGTAAGAGCAGTATTAGATCCAGTAAGAAATGATTGTGTTGCTCTGTGGAGCAATGCATTTCTTCACTGCATGGTGATGCCTGAGGAGAACAGCAAGTGTCCCCAGTACTGGGAGAGCTGAGGTCTGCACCAGTGACTGCTGCCCACTGCTGCCCACAGTGACCCATTGAGCAGGACTGCCCACGCCTGGGATAACACTCCCTTCTTGTGCGTACTCCACACAGCGAGCTGCCAACCCACCCCCAATGGAGATGGTGGGGCACTGGCACCCATCCTCCAAGAAGAGGTCAGAAAAGAGGCAGCTGCAAGTACATAATATTTGTGACAGAGCAGGAGACAGTTCGTATCACCCACAGTTAGGTCTGCTGCTGCATTATTCTGCTAGGACTTCAGTTGCCCCTGAAGCAGGAGGGATGGTGGAAAGTCTAGCTGAGTTGGTCAGCAGTTGTCTTTTCATCCTATAGCCTTACCACAAGTTGTATGTATATGCATAATAACTAATGCATGGGAGATGAGATGACCTCCCTCACACAGCTGTAAATGAGTGTTGAAATTGGACAGAAATTGGACAGAAAATTTTCTGAAGCTGTGCTGTTTTCTGGCTGATAAATACCAGGCTGGATTGGATACCTTGACATGAAATCAGTTAAGTGACTATGAACTTCGAGCTTCAGATTTTTCAAGTCTTCCAAGCCAGAAGACACATTTGAATGCATATGGCAGTATGTAGAGTGATTAATATGGTGTTAATTTCCTACCAGAGCTGCAGAGTACTGTCAATTGTCCGAGAGAGCTTTACCTGGGCTGCAGGATGTGGGCACTTCAGTTGACTATGAGCAGATCCCACAGATTAGCCCCTTGGCGGGAGGGTCTGGGAGCACAGTCAGCTCAACCCTACTTGGCTTTCAGCACAGAATTCTCCCCCTCAGTCCCACTGTAAGCTAAACCCCAAAGCCACAATCAATACCAGTTGTCTGATTGATGCTGAAGTGACATCCAAGAAGCGTGTTCCTAGATCCTGGATTTCTAAATCCGTGTCTGCCCACTCCATTTCTCACTTTACTTTCATAGTACTGTGCTTACATAAAAGGCCCAGCCACATGTGGCTGAGTCTTCCTTATTTTCATCCAGATGGGCATTACTACTCATAAAAAGAATAACTCTTTTATATTAACAGTCACACGCTGGTGTAAGAGCAAGGAAAACAAGGCCAACATATACTCTTGTCTGCATTTTGCTCTCCCGGAGGAAGAATGTATTAGATCTTTACCACATGATGGACAGAGAAATGGCACTGTGTTGACTGAAGCTACTCCTGATTTACACCAGGGAGGAGAGCAAACAGCTGTTTGCAAAGCTGGCAAAGGAGAAAAGCAAAATACCAAACAGTTGGAGCTGACAACAGCAATGCTTTGTTTCTGGTCAGCATAATCAGATAGTGACTGCTTCAGGGCTCTGTTCTCCCCTTTTGAAGAAAACACATAGTGTTCACGAGCTGCAACAGATCCCAGCAGGCTGAACAGGGCAGCAGCAGATCCTCTCATTCCTCCCTTTGGTGTCTGCTGGTCCATGAGTGTTGATCTTACTCTAGGTTAATTATGTCCATATTTATGCCTCTACCAGAAACTCCTCATGTTAAATGTATTCTCTAAATCTCGCTGTGCATCTATTTTGTGGTCTGTTCTGGTTGCATTTGTGCAGCAGATTCTGCATATTTCTCTTTTCTGCCTGCATTACCTTAAGGACCAGTTGAAAGGTATCTTCTGTGCATTCTTTCAGCACATTTGCCAAACACACGTAAGGTATATACCAGGTTTATGGCAGCAGGGATATACAACCCCACAGCTAAGCCAAAAATAATCAGTAAATGTGCATTGAAAACATCAATGAGAAGCAAATTTTGACTAAAATGAGCAAAACAAACTGTAGACAGAAGTTGTTCATTTTGTTTGAACGTTTTCTGTGTTTAGACAAAAAAAAAGATCCCTTTTTTGGAAACTGAAAAGATCAGAGAGAGTTTGTGGGGTTTTTTTCCCCTTTTCCCTTCTATTTAAAAAAATAAACCCAGTAATCTATTTTCTTAATGACCTGCAGGACCAATAGCCAAATTATGGCTGGACATACAGGGGATGGGACAGGATTTCTCAGTCTTGTAGGACTTCTCACATCATGTGACTAAGACTTTGTCCTTTGTGCAGTAACAGTGGGGGAGGAGGAAACTATTGTCTGCTCACCTCTTCTCCCCTGAAACCCTGGCAAGTGTTCATTTACTTCCTTCACTGAGCTATGAAGAAAAGGATTGTCTTTGTTTCCTTTAGGTGGAAAATAATGTAGAAGCATTACAGAATCACAGAATCACAGAATCTTCTAGGTTGGAAGGGACCTTAAAGATCATCTTGTCCAACCGTCAACCT
>JAOXNO010000020.1:5684181-5695228 GCA_028565335.1 Limnodromus scolopaceus
GGATCTTAATTTAGCAATGGCTGTTGGGGACCTTAATGAGGTGAGATGAGATTAATCGGGCCCTTAGGCACTGATGGCAGAGATATCAAAGCTTCTCCAGCTACCCTAATTCTGCAACCAGGATCATGAGAGTTGGACAGAGCTAGACTAATTAGCAATATAATACAGATAACAACATTCACACATTGGAAGGTTATAAGCTCTTCAAGTCACTACATTGTTTCCATAGAGGAGACAGTTAAGTGCATAGTAAGTAACTTATCATAAGTATGAGCTCAGGTCTTTGGCCATCTGTGGTATGCTTGTTGTTATAGATATGCTTTATATTTCTTCCTGAAAACCTATAGATCTGCTTCAGCTATCTAAACACAGCAAGTGAAAGAGATTACAAAAGTACACCCAAGAGTGCTAAGCTCTGTGAAAAAAGTTCTCTTACATATTAACAGCATTGTTGACTTTCTATGTACTCTAAAGCACTGCATACCTTTCAGCACATGAAATAATACTAGAGGCAAGTTAGGTGATGATCCAAGATTCAGTCCTATCCCAATCCTTAACTTGAATTTTTCTTGAGATACCATAATTTTCTGAATGGACTGATCCAGTCCTCTGTTTCAGCAGGAACTGCAGTATATACCCTATAGTGCTGCTCATCACTGTTGAGGGCTATAGCAATTTCTGTTAGCATGGCAACTACAGTCCTCGAAGATACGAATGCAACCTGCAGTGTTTTGTCTGTAAAGTGGTTTTCAGACCACTAGTTCATTCACTGACACATTGCCACATTGCCTTTCATAGGGAGCAAAAATATTAGAAGGCATTTGTCCTGGGTTGAGAGACACAGGACTAACTTTTCTTCTAATGCTGGGGAAAACTGCACTTCTAGAAGACTCTAGTCTCTGAATTTGTGAAAATATTTACTTTAAAGCCATCTAGGGTCTGTGGGATTCAAGGTCTCAGTGTTTTCAAGCCTTGCCAGGTGCAGGGAAGAGGAGGAGCAAGGCCTGAGAATTTGACACAAGCTGGCCAACAAGATTATTTCATACCATCAATATAAATTAGAAAAGTTTGCTGTGTAGCTCTCTCTCCCTTGATGGAGGCGGTCCAGACAGCTCCTTGCCCCAGTGCCGGACCCCTGAGGCCTTCCCTTCCTCCTGAAGCAGTTGCACTTGCAGTGTCCCACACTTGCTATCCACTGCTGGGAGTGCACAGCTTCCTACTGATAGAATTGGCTGAGTATAATTCTTGTATATCTTATATCAGTATCGAGATTAATACCGGTTCTTTAGTATTACTGTGAATTATTTAGACATAGTCTATTAAATCTATTTGTATTTCAACCCTTGTGTTTCTTTGTATTCCCCGAATCCCCTTTCTGGGTGGGGAGGGGTCATCGGGTGATAGAATAATTGTCTAAACAACAATACATTGATAGAATAATTGTCTAAATGACAATAAATTGTTATGGGTTTTCTCAAACCATAACAGCATTTCAGCCCCAGATTCACAGTCTAATATTAGATAAAAATATTTAAAATGCCTAGGAAATGCTTCTGTCCATAGTCTGTCAGGTTTTAAAATCTGTGCGAACTCTCTCTCCAGGGGTACTTTGTAGAGAGAGCCATCCTTTCAGCTAATCCTTGAATGCACTTTGAACAAGCAGCTGCTTTTACTGTAAGCATGTTATTAATGCTCTCTTTTCAAAAGCAGAGATAGTACCCTGGAAAATGTTCGATCGATTTTTTTCCTTTCCCTGTCCCTGTTTTAATCACACTTGTTTGAATGTCTTTCATTTTTAGCAACAACAAGAGATTCTTAGAGGAAAAGTGGTGTCCAGGTGCAGCCTTAAATAAAATCACTGCTCAATTTAAGCTCTGAAAAATGCTATTGCTGTTTTAATAGACGATTAGAGAACAATTGCTAGTTCAACAATAGCTACAATGAGTTTATACATAGGAATCATGCACAAGGAGCATTTTTTTTCTCTTACTGTACATGTTAACAGAAAACAGCAGCCTAAATCTTGACTCACTTGATTATTACATGTCAAGGATTGCAGGAGCATTGAAATATTTCATTCTGATTTTCGAAGGTGGAAATGTGCACTGAGATGCCTGTGTACGGAGATATACAGAATATAGCACTGCAAATAATATCTACCATATATTTCTATACAATAATATTCATGAAAAAAATCTGCAAGTAAGAAATTGTACACACATGGAAATATTATTTCTCTTCTGACTTTGGTTATGGTTGCTGTGAGAATCATAAAAGCATAGAATCATTTAGGTTGTAAAAGACCTTTAAAATCATCAAGTCCAACTGTAAACGTAGCACTGCCAAGTCCGCAACTAAACCATGTCCCTAAGCACCACACCTACACATACTTTAAATACCTCCAGGGATGGTGCCTCAACCACTTCCCTGGGCAGCCTGTTCCAATGCTTGACAACCCTTTTGGTGAATTTTTCCTAATATCCAGCCTAAAACTCCCCTGGTGCAATTTGAGGCCATTTCCTCTTGTCCTGTTGCTTGTTCCTTGGGAGAAGAGACCGACCCCCCCCACCTCTCTACAACCTCCTTTCAGGTAGTTGTAGAGAGTGATAAGGTCTCCCCTCAGCCTCTTTTTCTCTAGGCTAAACAACCCCAGTTCCCTCAGCCCCTCCTCATAAGACTTGTGCTCTAGACCCCTCACCAGCTTTGTTGCCCTTCTCTGGATATGCTCCAGCACCTCAATGACTTTCTTGTACTGTGAGGCCCAAAACTGGACAGAGTATTTGAGGTGGGGCCTCACCAGTGCCAAGTACAGAGGCACAATGACTTCCCTACTCCTGTTGGCCACGCTATTCCTGATACAGGCCAGGATGCCATTGGCCTTCTTGGCCACCTGGGCACACTGCTGGCTCACATTCAGCCGGCTGTCAACCAACACCCACAGGTCCTTTTCTGCCAAGCAGCTCTCCAGCCACTCTTCTCCAAGACTGTAATGCTGCATGGGGTTGTTTTCACTCAAGTGCAGGACACAGCACGTGGCCTTGTTGAATCTCATACCTTTGGCCTTGGCCCATCAGTCCAGCCTGTTCAGATCCCTCTGCAAAGACTTTCTACCCTCCAGCAGATCAACACTCCCACTTAACTTGGTGTCATCTGCAAACTTACTGAGAGTGCACTCAATCCCCTCGTCCAGATCATTGATAAAGATATTAAAGAGAACCGGCCCCAATACTGAGCCCTGGGGAACACTGCTTGTGACTGGCCGTCAACTGGATTTAACGCCATTCACCACCACTCTCTGGGCCTGGCCTTCCAGCCAGTTTTTTACCCAGTGAAGAGTACTCCCATCCAAGTCATGAGCAGCCAGTTTCTCCAGGAGAATGCTGTGGGAGACTGTATCAAAGGCCTTACTAAAGTCCAGGTAGACAACATCCATAGCCTTTGCCTCATCCACTAAGCAGGTCACCTTTTCATAAAAGGAGATCAGATTAGTCAAGCAGAACGTGCCTTTCCTAAATCTGTGCTGTCTGGGCCTGATCTCCTGGTTGTCCTTTATGTGATGTGTGATGGCACTCAGGATGATCTGCTCCGTAATCTTCCCAGGTACCAAAGTCACACTTAGAGGCCTGTAGTTCCCCAGATCTTACTTCCAGCCCTTCTTGTCTGGGGGAGCCACATTTACTAGCCTCCAGTCAGCTGGTACCTCTTCAGAAGGGATAGGCAAGGAAGCAGAGGCAGTGGCATAGCCCTGTATTTTAGGGAGTTTTGACTGGCTAGGTCTTGATGATGGTGACAATAGTGTCAAGTGTTTATGGGTAAGATTCAGGGGAAAGGCCAACAAGGCAGATATCATGGTGGGTGTCTTTTACAGACCACCCAACCAGGATGAAGAGGCAGATGAAATATTCTGTATCAGCTGGGAGAAGTCTCACAGTCACTAGCCTTTGTTCTTGTGGGGGATTTCCACTTACCAGATGCCTGATGGAAATCCAGTACAACAGAAAAGAAATATTCTAGGAGTTTCCTGGAGTGGGTGGAAGGTAACTTCTTGACATAGCGGGTGAGTGAACCAACTAGGGAAGGTACCCCGCTGGACCTGCTATTTGTAAACAAAGAAGGACTTGTGGAGGATGTGATGGTTGGAAGCCATCTTGGGCATAGCGATCATGAAATGATGAGTTTTTGATTCTCAGAGAAGTAAAGAGGTGGGTCAGCAGAACTGCCACCTTGGACTTCCAGAGGGCAGACTCTGACCTGTTTAGGAGACTGGTTGACAGAGTCCCTTGGGAGGCAGTCCTGAAGGGCAAAGGAGACCAGGAAGGTTGGATATTCTTCAAGAAGGAAATCTTAAACGCACAGGAGCAGGTTGTCCCCATGTGCTGAAAGATGAGCCATCAGGGAAGAAGACTGGCATGGCTGAACAGAGAGCTTTGGCTGTAACTCAGGAAGAAAAAAGAGAGTTTATGATCTTTTGAAGAAGGGGCAGGCAACTCAGGAGGACTACAAGGAGACATGAGGTTATGCAGGGAGAAAATTAGAAGGGCCAAAGCCCAACTAGAACTTCATATGGCTACTGCCATAAAAGACAATAAAAAACATTTTTATAAATACATTAGCAACAAAAGGAGGGTTTAGGAGAATCTCAATCCTCTATTGAATGCATCTACCTTGACTTCAGCAAGGCTTTTGACATCGTCTCCTATAACTTCCTCATTAGGAAACTGAGGATGTATGGGCAAGACAAGGGGGCAGTGAGGTGGACTGAGAGCTGGCTGTGTGGCAGAACTCAGAGGGTTGTGATTAATGGAGCAAGGTCGAGTTTGAGGCCTGTAACCAGTGGTGTCCCCCAGGGGTCAATACTTGGCCCAGCCCTCTTCAATATATTCATCAATGACCTGGAGGAGGGAACAGAGTGTATCCTCAGCAAGTTTGCTGATGATACCAAACTGGGAAGCATGCTGACACTCCAGAGGGCTGTGCCGTGATCCAGTGTGACCTGGACAGGCTGGAGAGCTGGACAGAGAAGAACTTAATGAGGGTCAACAAGGGCAAGTGTAGGGTCCTGCACGTGGGGAGAAAGAATGCCATGCACCAATATAGGTTAGGGGTGGACGTGCTGGAAAGCACTTCTGAGAAGGATCTGGGGGTCCTGGTGGATATTAAATTATCCATAAACCAGCAATGTGCCCTTGTTGCCAAGAGGGCCAATGGAATCCTGGGCTGCATAGGGAAGAGTGTGGCCAGCAGGTCGGAGGAGGTCATTCTTCCCCTCTACTCTGCCCTGGTGAGGCCACAACTGGAATACTGCATCCAGTTCTGGGCTCCCCAGTTCAAGAGAGACAGGGAACTACTGGAGAGATTCCAGCGTAGGGCAACTAAGATGATTGAGGGATTGGAGCATTTCCCTTATAAGGAAAGGCTCAAAGAGCTGGAGCTCTTTAGCCTGGAGAGGAGAAGGCTGAGGGGAGACCTTATTAATGCTTACAAGTACCGAAAGGGTGGGTTGAAGGAGGATGGAGCCGGACTCTTTTCAGTGGTTTCCAGCAATAGGATGAGGGGCAACGGGCACAGGCTGGAACATAGGAAGATCCATTCAAATATGAGGAAAAACTTCTTTAGGGTGAGGGTGACAGAGCCCTGGAACAGGCTGCCCAGGGAGGTCGTGGAGTCCCCTTCTCTGGAGATTTTCAAGACCCGCCTGGATGCAGTCCTTAGTAACGCGCTCTCAGCAATCCTGCTTATCAGGAGAGTTGGACTAGATGACCTCTAGAGGTCCCTTCCAACTCTGAAAATTCAGTGATAGTGCCTTCCTGGCATTATCACCCACTTTGTTGCAGGAAACCTGGTCCTTACTCCATCATGCTCTTAATTGGCTTTTGACCTTCCCATACCGCTCTGCCCTGCTTGTTTGTAACTCTGATCTTCTCCACGACATTTTATACTCCAGGTTTCGCATTCTGCATTTCCCTCTCTTCACATGTTGTCTTCACAAACATATTGCTTTCCTGGAATCCCTGCTCCTCAGTTTAATCAAATGCAATTTTGTTAACCCCTCTTTTGAAGGAAAGGCTGTTTTTTCTGAGTCTGCGTATGTTGATGGCTTTCATTTAACCTCTCCTTTGCAAAGTTAAAAAAGGGCATCACGTGGTACTGAGGAGATGCATTAGAAGTACAGTGTGTTTGCTGTGCTCTGAGAGATGAGTTTTGTAGACCTTATGTGATAATCAGTCTTTAGGTCTTAGCCCATAGCCAGTTAACTTAGATATATACACAATATCTTGTCAGAAGGGGATAATGAAGAATATCATTGTAACATGTTAAAAGCACCAGTAAAAGAAGGGAAATCAGGAGTGTAAAATATCTCTGAGTGTTTCTGTGAAACTCAGAAATAATGCTTAGCTATCTTTCACACCATTTGCCTATTTTCCTCTGGTTTCTTTACTTATATGCAGACATGAAAGATAATTTCAGCTCTACTTTGCTCTTTCTATATCTGTTTATAATCAGTAATACAAGCAACTTGGTTTTTTTCTTTTGGCTGGATCACACAGGCAAGCATCTCAGGTGGTATAGATCAAGCTAGCATCAGTGACAGAGAGCTATATATCAGTTGAGAGTTAGACACCAGGCTTTTCTCTGCCAGTGGGAAAAAAATAACACTGTTTTTCTACTACTTCAAGTGAAACTGGACAATAACTGGTTCAAGAATTGCCTATTCTAATTTTCCAGGAGAGGATCTTCCTGTATGGGCATTTATACAGCAGGGACGCACTGTGGTATCTAACTCCCCCTATTGATTTATTAAAGTGCACTGATGATAAACCTCTCTGTATTTTTTTTCCTTGCTCTGTTATTTTATGTCGTATTATTGTGGGAAAGCGAAGGTCAATGGAAGAACATTTTACATTTTATTCTGAAAGTGCTGAGGTTTAGAGTTACCCTGGTGTGTTCCAGAAGCAACTATCACAATGTGGACTAGTAGCCAAGAAACCTGTCTCCTGCTTTCACGAATTTCCTTCTAGCAGTTGTTCATGAGGAGTGGAGCTCCCCTGTGAGATCTCTCTGATAATGTGGATAAATCAAACTGGGATTCTTGGAAACTGAAGAGCAAATTCTTGACTTCATGTAAGAAGTCATCAGTGTCATCTCAAATCCTGGTTTGCTTTCAGCAGTTGCTTGTTCAGCAGATGCACTGTTGTGCTCTCCATCAGCTGGAGGGTGTGTTGTGGTTTGGTTTGGTTTTTTTAAGCTTGTCAGTTGCTTGCCTATCTACAGTTTGATACAGTCACCAAAGCCAGGAGGTGTGAGGGTGGCCAAGCAGATGTGTCACTCTTTCAAACTGCAGCTAGAACTCACAAGATGAACTGCAATAGTACCCCGGTTGAGCCTGAGACACACAGCCCACTTTGGATGCCCATAGGGAGTACGAGGAAGCACCTTCTCTTTAGACATAATGTGAATAATAGCAGTAATTTTCAATGGAGTGGAAATACCACTGGAAAGGAAGCATCACCTCCATTTTTCTTAGCTCTGGACAGAACAAATCCTTCTTCGTTTAACTGTGAAGCCAACTGAACAGCTTGAGTATATTCCAGGAACAGTAATATTTGAATGAGGTGATCCAGAGGGAAAACCTGCTCATGTGTTTCTGGCATTCTTGTTCTCAAGGGTGGTGGTCAATGGCTCAATGTCCAAGTGGAAGCCAGTGATGAGTGGTGTTCCTCAGGGGTCAGTACTGGGACCAGTGCTGTTCAACATCTTTCTTGGAGACATGGACAGTGGGATAGAGTGCACCCTCAGCAAGTTTGCTGATGACACCAAGCTCGGTGGCGTAGTCGACATGCTGGAGGGAAGGGATGCCATCCAGAGGGACCTGGACAGGCTTGAAAGGTGGGCCCATGCAAACCTCATGAAGTTCAACCAAGCCAAGTGCAGGGTCCTGCACCTGGGACACGGCAATCCTAGGCACAAATACAGGTTGGGCGGAAAATGGCTGGAGAGCAGCCCTGAGGAGAAGAACTTGGAAGTGCTTGTGGATGAGAAGCTTGACATGAGCCGGCAGTGCGCGCTGGCAGCCCAGAAAGCCAACCGCATGCTGGGCTGTATCAAGAGAAGTGTGGCCAGCAGTTTGAGGGAGGCGATTCTAACCCTCTACTGTGCTCTCATGAGATCCCACCTGGAGTATATTCCTGTAATTATTTTGCAGTCCTTTCCATCCTTGGGATCTGTGCATTCTGAAATAAGCATGGCATTGAACTGCCCAAAGGAAGAGTTTTCAGAAAAGAGGCACTGAGCCAAATCTACCTCAGCTGGTCTAAATAGTGTAACTTATTTTGAGCACCAATCTGCATAATCAGAAATGTTATTTGTTGGATATACTAATCTAGAAAAGTGCTTTTATTATTCACATTTTTAGCTGCTGAAAACAGAGTTCTATTATTGCATCCTGTCCTGGGTCTGGCGGGGATAAGGTTAATTCCCCCCAGGATCTAGCAGGGACACAGGTATTCCATCCCATGAGAGCCATGTCCAGGGGGTAGCCAGGAGCTGGCCAGGGAAGGTGGGGAACAGGAAGTCACCACGGGGGAGCAGAGCAGGCTGGGGTGTCCTGTGTCTGGTCGGCAAGTGGTGGTATCATAATCGTGGTTATATATTCCTCTGTCAGTGTTATTGTTGTTGCTGTTTCTTGCTCCCTTTGCCGTTCTGTTAAATTGCCTTTGTCTCAACCCACGAGTTTTGCCTTTTTCTTCCAATTTTCCCCTCACAGCCGTGGTGGCGGTGGGAGGTCCCGTCTGAGAGAGCAACTGCCAGGTGGTTCTTTGTTGCCATCTGAGGCCAAACCATGACACATCCCTTGCAGGTTCTGCTACTAGATGAAAAAACTTCAGGTTGAACTGTTTTGGTAATGGTAATTTTGGAGGAGGTGAGAACTGATGTCAGTAACAATAAACTGTATAATTGTATGGCTGCATAGAGAAATTTCTTCCTAGCTCCAGATGTTAGTGCTTGGCTTGTGTTTCTGGTGAGAATAAATAGACAACCGTCCCTGCACAAGTGTTATTGAGTCTGTAAAATATGATAATCCACTTCGTGCTTGAAGAGACCTTTTGAGTTTCTGCTTCCTGGAAGTATCATATTGGGCTAAAATAAACACAGAAGTTTGGCCACCAAAACCTTGGACTGCTGATGCTGCAGGACGACCTCCAAAATTCAGTGAAGTAAAATGTGAAGCCTCCAGTGACTCCAACCAGCCTTGGCTCTTCCCCTAAATTTTGATGTCTGGCTCATGTTACAGCAGAGGTGGCTTATGGATAGAAGAGACTCAAACCCAGCTGAGTGTACAGATATGTAATCAAGGTGCTAAACTATATTAGACTTATCCCTCACTTTTGAATGTTGTGGAGATTTCATTTCTAGGGAATAAAACCTGCTGATATCTCCCATGAATCATGGTTTGCAGAAATGCTAAAGAGGATATTTAACTTTATTTTTAACATCACAAATTAAAAGTTTGTTGTGGGTGAGTTTGGTTCAGTTGCAAGATGAGTGGCTCAGAGCTTGCTTGAAGGTAACTGCTACTTTGATAGTAAATCAATTAATACATCTGTACAAATTCCATCATCAATCTCTTTATCTGTGTTCCCCAAGACTTACTGATATGTTATTCCACCATATGAAAATTTTCTTTCCTAATCATTGTTTTTACCTAAAATAGCTATGTACTTAGAATATTGAAAGTTTTAATTATAGTCATCACAAGCTTAAAACAAGTCCAGAACATAAAGGAATACGAGTATTCCTTTAACCTTCATCTGTCCTACATGGGAAACAGGCTAGTCTCCTTGCCACCAAAAGCATATGTTCATCTTACATATTTTCATATTTCTACTGTGTGTCTACATTCAAACTAATTGTATTGATTCACATTGTAACCAATGTAGATTTAGTCAATATAGCAATATAGCTTAGAGCTGTATATTCACTGGACTTTCACCAATGCAGGTGATCTCATCCTATTTTAGGATTAAATGAATCATATTCTGTTGACCAGACTGATCAAGGGTTTGGATTAATTGCTTAAATGTATGCCTGGAATGACAACTGAGATATATAGCACCACAGCCTGACAAATACAAAACGTATGGGAGACCCACACTGTACAGGAGAGCCAACTGGACATCTCAAATGGCACTAGATGTTCATGCTTAGGCAGTTGAATCGAGTGATTAGCTAACATGTTGAAAAGGATCAAAGTGAATTAGTGACCTTCTGTTTCACAATATTATTAGAAATAAGAACCTTAATTCTTTAATGAAAAGGCAGAATAACTAGTATACTACGTTGGAAAAATTAGGGTGAAATCCTCACCTCGTGGTATCTTAAGGTGAAATTGGTACTGACTTTAGTTCTCAGGAATTCTTTAGATCTCAAGAAACAGAGGTTTTCTGACTGATGCTATTGGGACCATGGCAGTATGCATCACATACTTGAATTAGCCATTTATGGCGGGAGGGCAAATAGTAATAGAGCAGACCCACATTAAAGAAGGACATTTGTTTCTTATGAAATCAGTTAACAGTCAGGAAAACCACTTGAAATTAATAGAAACTAAATGAAAGTAATGGAGAATTACCTGAAAATGTAGCACAAGTAGATGAAATCAATTTAAGATAATTGATAGTGACTGGAATTAATAAAAAATGGAAACAAATTTGACTTAACTGAAATTTATTGAAATGGAATTAAACACAATGACTCAAAACATTAAATTTAATAGAATCTAATTGATATTAATTTTATGCAGTGTTTAATAGTAACATAATATTCTTTAAAGGGATTTTTATTAGATGTTTTATTTGTATAACACTATTTTCATATAATAGTAAGAATAAATTTTAACAGAAAAAAATTATGCAGAACATAGAAACTTCTGGCTCCTTTTGGATTAGTTGTATGGATAGCATGTGATACTGATGACAAATGTTCCTGACAGGATTTAGTAAGATAAATAAAAATCTCATGGATTTTATATCACTGTTGAGGCTTTTAT
>JAOXNO010000020.1:5703822-5714535 GCA_028565335.1 Limnodromus scolopaceus
TTATCGCATTGCATGGAGTGGGAATATCATGGTATGGCTAGCATTATGTTCCATAAGCCCACGGTAGGCAATGGCAGTATTAAAATAAAATATTTAACATGAATGATTAAAGAAAACACATTCAGAATGCATGGGTCCTTTCTAAAGGTCTAGGAGAACAGATTACCATCTAAGTGAGCGTATTCCACACTTGTGCCTTCTCTGAGACTAATAGCAGCTGCAGATTTGCTGTTTCTCTTTTTTTTTTTTCTTAAGTTTCTTCCTTCCTCCTCCTTTTTCCCAGCTTTCCTGAGTGCAGTATAATTGTTATAAAAGCAAATCAATAAGCACTTGAAACATTGGCCATTGTACAAAGAATTGTGCTTCTATTGGCCATCACTTTAATAACATCTAATGATTATTTCTCCCTCTTTCAGCCTCTGAGGTTTCCCAGCTCTTTATCGATTACAGCTTGTGACAGAGTTCTGATTATAATTAAAAATCATCAATGGGCAAACAGAATGCAGTTCTATTTAGCAATAAACTGAACAGATAATCACTAGGTTAGGTGATGTGACCACAAAATATTTTCAATAGTACCAGGTAGAGAATAATTGAAAGTCACTTGATGAGTCACAATTCAGTAGGTCTTAACTAAATTTTAGATAAAGGCCTTTGTGTCCTAATAGGCAGTGTTATTGCTCTAAATCAAACTCTTTCACACCCAAGATTCCCGATTACCACAGAGAAAAAACTTTTGAGATTTTTGGTCTGAAGGTGGCAATATACCTCCCCAGGATTCACTCAAAAAATGCAAGATTACATCTGATAATGCGACAGGCAAGTGTGTGTAACAGGAAAAAGAAAGAGAGGACCTCCTTTGGCAGTTCCTGGTAGTGCATATTCTTCTGGAGGCATGACCTTGAGGTCAGTCCAGCATTGACCTATCAGCTGTACCCAATTGCACACATTATAGAAACAGGAACTAATTTCCCGAAGAGGCAACGTGGAATGGTTGCTCTGAAACTCCCCAGTGGACCTAGGATCAAGTAAGGTAGAAGCAAGAAGAAAAATTACAAGATTGTTGTTAGGCAGGGAGGACAATAATAAGCATCAGTCCAAGTATTTGGGTTTGGAACATGAACATCTCCAGAAAGGCTCTGACAAATTCAGCTACAAATTCAGTTGATAAACTGATACTTAAACCATTAAGTAAATGAAAGTGATCTAATTTAATGAGAAAGACTGAATAAAGAGTCTGGAGACTTCAACTCATTTTCTCACGCCTGCTGCTTTATGATCTGAGAGCTTCTTTCTCTACCCCTTAACTTTGTCCGTAATAAGTACCCACTTTTGAGAAGATAAATCTTGGGTACCACGATGTGTTCAAGATCTTTTGTATCCAAAAGTTGTTTTTCTTTCATGTTTTAAAGGCTGCATTTTAAAAGCTGGAAGCTCTAAATATTCTCCACCCTTTCATCCAGAGTTCCACACAGCTTGATTTATAAAATGCACTGGGAATTGCTAAATGGCTTCAGCTCTGTCATAATACACTGAAAAGCTCATCTATATTCTTTCTGGTTGTTAAATGTGCATCAAGCTCAATTGTTAAACAAATATGAGGCAAGATGGTGCTTTTAATTTTATGGCCTGTCTACAGTACTGTATGTCCTCTCCAGTTTGGAGGATGCTTTAGTCTGTGCAACTGGGTTGAGCTAATCCCATTTTTCTCACAATACATGCAACCACTCATGGGAAATCATGTTGGGTGCATTCATCTGAATCACCCTGCAAACCAGTCACCTTGTTATAGCTTAAATTTGTGTTTCATCTTAAAAACTGCACAGGATATTTTCTTAAAAAGTAGAACACTTGTCTTTTGTTGTGAGGAAGTCAAAAGTATAGGACCCACTATGCATCTTAGTATAACTTTTGTGAGCTTGCATGAATTATGACAGAGTCATTTCAGGTAGACAAAAAGAAGTCAGGACCTTACTTAATTTTAAGCTACTTTATCCTTGCTGTTTACCATGCATTAACTGGAATCAATGGCCTGGTGTCCCTTATGTCTTCAACATGCCTTTTTCCTTATACCCTTGCTGTGGCCAACTCACTTGGAATGCAATAGCCGTAACCCAGGACCTATACTGTGCTGTCAGGCCAGCAGCAGAGCCTCCCTGATCTTGCAGGAGTCACTACATGTTGGAACTGTAAAAAGTTACTTACCATCATTATCATCATGATCATCATCATAAACAAATAGATGAAAAATATCCATGCAATGCAGAACTACACAATAGGATATTTAGCTCTTCTCATCATTATTTGTATATACAAAAGTGCAATCATTGTGTCTTTTCTTGGGTTCTGCAAAATCAGCTGATCATCTTTTTTTTTTTTTCTGTTTTACACTGCTTAACACACAATTAGGTATGAAGAGCACTGCATTTCTTTGCTATTGCAGCATTTTGGAAGTGCTTCTCTAAGGAATTTCTACTCCCGGTAACTGGCATATGTGTGCATATGAGCTTGAAATCCGCCTCCAGGGGCTTCCTCTTTGTCCAGAAAAAGGGTAGAAGAAGTAATGTGCAAGTGCTTCTTCTCAAATAGTTGCTGCACTCTGCTGGTCAGCCTTGACATGCCACAGAAATCTTGCATTTATTTGGAGGGCAAGGCAGTAAGTATATGTGTGCAAATGCACAGGTGGGAGTAGAGTAAGCAGCACTGGTTCTCCCCCACATATGTTACAAGGAATCATTTAGTTTTCTACAGAGTGAAAATTTGCGGTGAGGGTGTGGGGCTGAATCTATAAACCCAGCTGAGAAGGCAAACACTCCACGTCTCATGGCAACAGAAATAAGTAATGCTTCAGATGGAACATTGCACCTGCATCTACCCAAGATGAAGTCACCAAGTTCACAAACAAGTGAATGGCGGGAGAGCCACACTCAATGTGTAACTGTTTGGGGTAACTGATAGGAGTCAGCAGAGCAGTCATATAGGAGAAAACTGCTTTTCTGTTTGTATAACTGTGAGATGGAAGCTGTGTAAGAGGGAAAAAAGTGAAACAAAATCAAACATCCAATCTCTCATTTCATTTCTCAAAATAAATAGTCTGTGAATTTGACTAGCTTAAAATCTCCCACATTAGATGCCTCCACACTATTTTAGGTAATATTTGGGTGTTTGGAAATTTCTTCTCTTAGTGCATTCCGTGTCCTACCTCTTCTGTTACAGCGCAAAACAGGAAATGCTCATTGCCCACACCTCATTCTCTTTCTATTTTTTGTGGCAAAGCTACATAAGACTGATGCTGAGTTTTATCAATAGCTGACACAGTACTATCAATTTCTGTTTGCTGTGTCTATAGGCTCCTGCTGAGCTGAACATGTTGGCTGCTACGTATGCTGTGGAGCTGCTTGCCTCCAATTAGAATGCATGTTGAGAGGACAAAGTTTGAATACAATAGGTCAGCAGTGGCTATTCCTCAACAGACTTCAAAATGCTGAGCCGATGTAAGACTATACCACTGATCTACCGTTTGCCAATATTGTGTAGTCTTACACCATGATACAAAACATCTGTGGTCCACTGTCTGAACTTATGGCTCATCTGGAGAAGACATTTTTGTCTCTATCTGTTCCTCCAGTATTCTGAGGAGGTCTAGTCCAAAATATGTGAAGCTGCACTAGTCCTGAAGAACATCTGAAGCAATAAGACAGCTAGACAGAGACCAAAGAGGGCAGTTCATTGAAGCCATCTTAGATCATTACCTTGGGATCAGCTTTGTGTTGCTATTCTTATTCCCAAACTTCTGCTGCCCACATGTCAGAATAGTGCTTTGGCTCTTTTTAGCTTGGAACACTGTTGTTCATATTCCAGACCAGGGCATATATTTTTCATGTTGGTTTTACTAATATGTTGGGTTTACTTTAAGAAGTAGACTGATCTTTATTTGACACAGCACATGTGTACAACTGTGAAATCACAGAAGACCTACAAAATATCGCTGAATGCAAATGCCATGTTGCAGCCTTTTTGACTGCCAGACACCTCAAGACATGCTTGCATTTCATCTTCCTGTGCTTGCAGAGTTTTCACTTGAGGACAAAACAAAGGGGATCCGATCTTACATGCTGTCTTTGGTGTAAAGCAGTTTTATTTACCCCTTCACCAACATTTCACAGTTTCTTTGCATGTATCTGCTCACTGACAATGCAGGATGCCTCTGAAGGATGGTACCTGCTGTCTTCTTTATAGAATCACAGAATCACAGAATCATAGAATAGTTTGGGTTGGAAGGCACCATCTAGTCCAACTCCTCTGCAATGAGCAGGGTTATCTATTAGTTCTCATGTGTCGTGACCAGGCTCAGGTCAGATTTCTTACTTTTGAGTTGCTATAGTCAACAGCATGCTCCTTTCCAGAAAAAAAACAACCAAACAAACAAACAAGAAAAAACCCACCAAAAAAACCACAAACACTCAGAAGGAATGAAGATTTGCACCATAACTTGCATTGTTCACCAAGTGCCTGTAAGACTGCCAATATTTAAAATTAAAAAGCAAAGCAATAACAGCAAGTCAAGTAGAAAAAGAGTGGAAGACTATACAGGGAAAGGAGTTGGGAGATAGACTACAAGTCTCACGTTGAACAAAGTGCTAGCCCTGTTTAGTGTAAAGGACAAGAAACAAGAGAGACCAGAACATCCTGAAATCACAGTTTAGTGAGGAAGGCTGCAGAGCACTTTTTTTAGAGTCTCTTTTAATGTCTTATTTTCTGGATAGTGGAAAGGATTGAAGATCTTTGTTGGTGACATAGACAGTGGGGTAAAGTCCACTTTTAGCAGGTTTGCCAAAGACACCAAGCTGTGTGGCACAGTAAACACACTGGAGGGAAGTGATGCAATCCAGAGGGACCTGGATGGGCTTTAGAGGTGGGCCTGTGTAAACCTCATGAAGTTCAACCAAGCCAGGTGCAAGGTCCTGCATGTGGGTCAGAGAAATCCCAAATACAAATACAGGCTGGGGCATAAAGTGATTGAGAGCAGACCCAAGGAGAAGAAGAACTTGCGGGGGAAGCGTGTGCTCACAGCCCAGAAAGCCAACCACATCCTGGGCTACATCAGAAGAAGCGTGGGCGTCAAGTTGTGGGAGATGATTCTGCCCCTCTACTCTGCTCTCCTGAGACCCCACCTAGAGTCCTGTGTCCAGCTCTGGAGTCCTCAGCACAGGAAGGACATGGACCTGTTGGAGTGGGTCCAGAGGAGGCCACGAAGATGATCAGAGGGCTGGAGCACCTCTGCTGTGAGGACAAGATGAGAGAGTTGGTGTTGTTCAGCCTGGAGAAGGGAAGGCTCCAGGGAGACCTTAGAACCCCTTCCAGTACCTAAAGGGGCTACAGAGAAGATGGAGAAGGACTCTTTATGAGGGATTGTAGTGATAGGATGAGGGGTAATGATTTTAAACTGGAAAAAGGTAGATTTAGGTTAGATATTAGGAAGAAATTCTTTACTGTGTGTGTGATGAGGCAGTAGCACAGGTTGCCCAGAGAAATTGTGGATGCCCCATCTTTGGAGGTGTTCAAGACCAGGTTGGATGGGACTTTGGGAAACCTGGTCTAGTGGGAGGTGTACCTGCCCATGGCGGGGGCTGGAACTAGATAATCATTAAAGTCCCTTCCAACCCTAACCGTTCTATGATTCTATGATCTACAACATAATTGTATGCCACTACAAATACAGAGTCTTAACTAATGAGTCTGGCTGAACTCCTACATATCAAAGTCTGGGCTGTTTTGTCTCACTAGCCCTGGCATATCTAAATTTTAGCACAAATTAGGTGAAGAATATAAAATAAATCTGAAACCCAGGAACCATCCAACTGGAAACTAACTGAACTGCAACTCAGGTGAGGTCTGGGAGATCATACTTTCTAGCAAACAGAAAAATATGCAGCAAGTCTAAGCATATTTTCATTATTAAAGCAAGGTAGTTTAGTCTATATGACCTTGTGTATATGTCATTTGAAATTAAAGGTGTGTCAAATTACCCATAAATAATCTGGTTGGTCAGTGAGCCACAGGGGCTGGCATTTCCCATATGCCATGAACATTTTTCCATTCACTTCACTTTCATTTTATTTAAAATAAACTATATGACATCTAGTCAATGCAATAACTGGGAAAAAAATACACTTGGAGTGTAAAGTCCTTTCTCTGTTGTTGTTTTTCATAACACCCTGTAAAAGGACATGTTTTGATTGATATAAACTATTATGACACACAGGAAGAAAAATGTATTAGGAACTGAACAAGGTGCATCATTGCTGATTGTTCACCCATTGCTCTAATATATTGAGTGATCATGTAGTCTTGATATTGCAAAACAGTCTTATCCATTTAAGTCTGATATAATCCTACTCAAACCAGTGTAAAACTTTCTATTCCTGAAGGTGTTGAATCAGGCCCTAATGAAATTGTAAAAGCTCCCCATTTGTTTAAAATCTGCTCAGAAACAAGTTAAAGTGAGAAGTTTCCCTAAACCCTTTACAGAAGGCCTTCTGAGCAGCACAAATGAAGTCAAAACTCTGCACAGCCACTTCCCTTTGTGGTCTCTAATAATAATATATATGTGAATAATCCATAATTAAATGAGAAGAGCATAACATTAATTATTTCACTAGATTGTTAACAGAGTATTCTATGCCCCACTCTTCCTAGTAGCTAACCTGTCATGGTCTAATAATTTTTACCATGAATGGGGTTGGATTGAAGTCCCTAAGAAATGCCAATTCTCTTGTTCCATTAGTGAGAGCACATATAGATCATTTTCAGTACTAATCTAGGGCTAAAATCAATTATTTAAAAGTTAAATTGACTCACCATGGGAGTAGGATAAAGGGAAAAAATACATTCCTTCTATTATGTGTAATTACAATTGTAAAACATTTTCCTTCAAAATCTAATTGCTGACTATAGAGACTGAAGCTGGAGAGCTTTAACTCTTTAGCTGATACATTCACTTGTCTTTCGGGTTTTTTCCTTTGGATTATTTAATGTGCTGAAATAGTTTTAAAGACTTCTTGACTTTTAAAGGCTCTCAGAAACAGCACAGGGTTTAAGAAAAACAAAAAGAAGACTAAGCAATGAATTAATTCTGTCGTCTTATTAAAAAACACGATGAAAGTAATTTTAACTTATAGATACTTTACTCTTTTAGGATGAAAAATGAACAGCCAACCATAATCTTAAAGTTTCCATTTTCCTACAAATTGTATAGCTTTTTGCCTGTGTCTGGCCTTTCTTTTCATTGTTATGAAGGTTGTTATGAGACCTTCAAAAGCAGTTAATCAATACTATGCAATCTATATGTCCTGTCATTCAGGGATAAGGCTTTGAAGGTCACCAGAGAGTGTAATATTGTTCGTTTCCTCTGCTGGACAAGAATATGCTGAAGATCATATTGTTCTACAGGATGGTCATGTAAGATATCGCTTAGATACTCAACAGCTCAGGTGCCTTGCAAGTCTGGGGTCAGGTTGTAATCCTACAACAGTATTGGATGTTTTTGGTTCTCTGTTGTCTTTCATGTTGACCATTAGTGCCAGGTCTGTGCATCAAACTATTATATATGCTAAACAATAAGTTTCATATAACAGAAGAAATTGATGATGAAGAAATTGTGTTTCCTTATTTACAGATATATATATAGATTGCTGAAGGAATCCTGAGTAGTAACAGTGCAAAAATAACAAGTATCACCTGTCACACTAATCACATACTAAGAAACTGCTTATAAAAGATTTGTAAATTATCAATGTCTTCTATAAATCATTTGAAAAATAGGACCATGCTTTTGAGGAGACCTGTATCCTTATGTTCATTGACAACTTTCAAGCTCCCATTGATTTTCCAGCTTTAGAACCCCTTGAAGAATCAGATTAATTGTTTGCAGGAACATGCACAATAAATGTCTCTGTTTTGCACTTTGTTTCTTATTGTATTATTCACCAAGTCTAGTTATATGCATATTATGGATATGAATGGTTATCTGTATTGTTACAAGCACCTTCCAGGATGATGGTTTCTGGACAGCTTATTATTCATGTGGTTTATTTGCATGTTTAGAAGTAACCTCTGATCTGTGGAATCTATAATGATTGATTAGTCATTTATTAAGACATCTAAGAATCCATTATTCATCCTCCCATCCATCATGAAGAGTCCTGTAAGAAAACGTGACATCATGGCAAAAGGAGGAGGCACAACTCAAAAAGAAAAACAGGAATAATAATTGCTTGCACAGTGTGGAAAAGCTGTTGTTACTGTGAAGGAAGCAGAATTATTAAGGATGATCTAGAGGGGGCTAGGCAGAAGAAAAAGAAGAAACTCAGCAGAGAAAAAATTAGGCTGAATTAAGTAATTAACAGTTCTTAATAGAGAAATCTATTAGACAAAGAAATGTTCTCCTAAGGGACATGGCTGTAAGCTCTTTAGTGCAGGCAACATGACTGCTTATATGTTTGCATTGTACCTAGCACAGTGGGGATCCAGATCCTTATTTGATCCAGTGGGGTCTACTGCAATAGAAATAACAAACAGCAATAATTATGTAGTATGGTACAGCCATAGGGGATATGTGTTGAGGCTGAATTCTCCTCTTAGTTATACCCTGCTGAGGTCAATGGGATTATTTGGATATAGGCTGGTGGTGTTGACAGGTCAATTTGGCCCAATTCATCTGCAAAAATAGAATACGTGTTGTTTCTGCTCCCAAATCTATTTATTTACCATTTGTTGTAAAGCCATGCAGGCTAGACATTTTCCAGCTACACAAGGGGGAATGTTTCATGCCCAAAGAACTCATGTCATAGAGCAGACTGGTAGATGTGCAGAGCCAAGGACTGGAACGCCAGCAGGTGTTGCTTCAGAGCAATAAAATTTGCTACAAGCTGCAAATTAGAAATCCGCTTCTTCAGGATTGGTGTTCGGGGAGTGAGAGCGCAGCCTTTCCTCCCCCATCACTTCCATCTCAAGTAAGTTCTTGTTCAGTGTCTGATTCTTTCTCTAACAGACAGGAGTGAATTTAGACAGCAGATTCTGAGATAAATCATGTCAATCCTGCAGAAACAAGGACAATGGAGAGCATGCAGACAAGAGCCCCTGGCAGTGCTGTACCTTGGGAGCGGTGGGTTGGGGACATTTCTGTAGGTTACATGGAGATGACAGCCTTTGCTGACAATAACATCGTACTTTCCTGTCTAAAGGGCTGGGGGGTTGCTTTGTTTTTCTCTGAGTGTACCACAGCATCATCATTAATATTATTACTATTTTAATGGCTGAAAGCTAAGAAGAACTGTCAGAAAACTGAGAAATTGATGAGAAAGTAATTGATAACAGCAGTCAATTATTAATAATTTTCTGTCTTGCTTTGCTGGTGCTGACATGTACTTTAGCAAAATGACTAAGTGATGCATTTTCAGTCAGCTTTATCCCTAACTCTTCTGCCTCAGAAAAAGACCCAGCAGTGGGTTTGGCAGATAAAGTGGAAAGCAAGACAGGAACTGCCATTATGAAATGCAAAAAGTCAATTTGAATGTCAACAGCAAAGGCAGGGGATGCAAACTTTAAGGAGCTCCAGTTTGAGAAAATGAGAGCACCACATTGTGTATCCCTGACTAACTGGTCATGTTTCAAGCTTTAGAAGAATGCCACATTTAGATGCTTTTCCATTAAATAGTAATTTTTGCTATTTTTAGACCGCAGGACTCCCCGAGCTTCTTGTGGATGAAGCAAATGCTGCCCAAAAACATGAAGCTTGTGACCACACAATTTTAATTGCATAAGTTTTCTCTTTTGGATGGGACAAAGCTGCACTTTGTCACTATTTGGAGGGAAAGTTCAGCTGTAGTATAATATTTTACAATACTCTTCTGTTCTAAACGTTGTTTTAATCAGAAATTTGCTGTGCAAAAAGGAGAGTTGTTATGTCATTTTTTGAGGCTGTAAAATCAGCGAATGGAGAGATGAAGTAACTTGCCTAGGTCAAAAGAGCCATAGGTCACTGCTACCACTAGGCTAGAAAAGAAAAATATGAAAAAGAAATGGGGCTAAGGTTGATCAGTAAAGCCTACAAAGTTCTCTGCATTTCATTTAGCTCAGTTAATGTTGTGAGAGATGCAACACACTTTAGTGACCTGCCTTGGGAGGAGGCAAATGCATACAATTCACTGATTAAACACAGTGGTTTTACCACTAGTGTTGAAATAAGGACAGAAGTTTCCATCTTTTTTCCTGACTAGGAGGTAATGCTCTAGCTCCTGGGTTTCCAAATCAGTTGCCATATGACCAAAAATACATAGATTATATGTTTTTTGTCTCTGTTTAGCCCTTTGTCCCATAGGTACCCTTCCCATGAGGTACTGCCACTCTGCAACATTCAAGCTCTAATCTCTTTCCTGAAGCCAGCCTTGTGTTTCCGTCATTTCCTCTCACTGCCCAAGAAAAACAGACACTGTAGCGGTATGATTCATCCACATTTGAGATGTCTATTTTAAGATGAGGTGTATCATACTTGTTTCTTTTCATTGACTGTAAAGGGAGACAAGGATGATTAATCGAGACGTACTGTGGCGGTGTGCTTTCCCTGTTTTTCTCTCCCCACCGGCTCCTGCTCGGGCCTTGGCCACCATGGCCATCACAACAGCAGCTGTGTGGCACAGCGAGCAGGGTGAT
>JAOXNO010000020.1:5725471-5742849 GCA_028565335.1 Limnodromus scolopaceus
AGGTGCTTCTTAGATCTGGGGCTGAGATGTTATTGCAGATAGGAATTCTTGGGAACCAGAAAAAAAAATGCTTGCTGTATTTCTAGAAAAATGCTAAAAAAAAATGCACTAAAAGAGGGGGAAAAAAAACCCAACCAAAATAATTTTCTGTTATCCTTTCTTTAAAACTTGTGCATAACTCTAGATAGGGATTATAGACAACCATTTCAGCTGAGAACAAGACATTAGACAGGAGTCAAACTTCACATTGAAGCCCTTAGTAATCAACAACTGACTTGAGCATTAATGAACTAACTTTTCCATTAAGTAACAACCAATAGATTGCTGCAGTCTTATATTGTCTCTATGTTCCTATGTCCTACTTTTCTCCAACTGCTAATTTAAGATGCTTTTCACTGTTGCAAAGAGCGTAGTTAACTGCTAAAGAACAATTTTATTGCCCTAAAACAGTAATATATTTGCATTCATTACTATGAGTCTTAAAACCTATTACTGATATAAAAGAGAGGGTAACAACATGAAGGGTTTGAAGGTCAGTAGATAATAGTATGAAAAGGGCTCTGAAATGCCTGAAGTATTAGACATAAAATAGGAATGATAAACAAGTTCATTATTTGTTAGTGACGGTTATGCTGGAGGGAACATTTTTTATATTATTTTTTTCCTTTTTAAAGTTTTATGCAGAATATATTTCAGTCCTAAACTGAGCATAAATTAAACATGTTTTACCCGGCTGTTCAGTTAAGAAGTAGCAAGAACTAATGAGCTGTATAGTGGTAAGGCTGTTAAGCCAATGTGAAAAGACTCTATAGGGCAATCTATGAAGCATAAAAGAGAGAAAAGCCCCATTTCGGTAGCCATTTGCTCCTGCTCACATACTTGGGTTGAGCTCAGTTCTATACAACCTTGAGGTATATGTGATCAGTGGAGAAAATCCTATCTTGACTGTTTGGCAAACATAAAGAAAAAATGTAACTATAATATGAAGGGACATAGAGATTCCTTAAATAAAAAATACACTTCCAATTCCTTCATTCTGACAGGTTTTAGATCAGTTGTTCAGTGCTTGATTTTTTAGGTCCTGACCAGCTATTAGTCTTAGAGGTTTTGTTTAATAGCAGAACTGCTCAGCTTCTCCAGAAATCAAGCCAGTGAGGCTTTCTGGCCTGTTGAGAAGCTTGGATTTAAAGACAGTATTTCCCTTGGAGCACCTTGACATAGATTGGTGGTTTTCTGATCATGTTTGAAATTGAACACAGTTAGATATAGATTCATCTTTCTTGCTTGGAAATTTTCTTCCTCAAATATTGGGTAATTCACTTGCCTTAGCAATAACTACTCATGAAAGTCAGATATTTCCACATAAACTATTTTAAAAATATGAGAAAACACAAATAATAGTCTGCAGATATTTGCAACATAAAATAGATATCGTCATTATTTTCTTTACTAATTCCAGTGTAAATGGTTGGATTCTGCTTGTTTTATTCTCTCTAGTGGTTGAGACTGAAAAGGTATCTGAACTATTTCCTTCAAGTACTGCACAGCATTGTTTCTCAAATGGTTACAGCTTCAAAATCAATAGCTCTGCCAATCCTTATGTATTCCTAGGTTTTGAAACAGTAAACACTCAATAAACACTAGCCTTTCAGCTTATCCTGGGAAAAAGCTGAAAAGACAAATTTATCAGAGCAGGCTTTCTTGAAGGATACTCTGTAGAGATGGTCAGAAGTCTTTTGATTGACTCACCTTGAGATACCAAGAGTTCACCCTTTGAAATCTAAATGGAACCAGATGCTTTATCAAGTGATTGCAAGCATTTTTCGTCCTCGAACATGAAGAATAAAGTGTGTGTGTGTGTGTGTGGTTTTTTGCATATCTGATTTAGCTTAGCTTGTTTGATTAACACCCAAAGTTTCCATCATACCTAATATAATGGGTCTAGTCTACCTATGATTTTTAGTCTACCTATGATACTGCTGTATCTTTTTCTTCATTATTGTCAGAATTTCTACAGTTATTGTTGCAGTTGTCATTATCATTAAAGCATCCTCATCCCAAAATAGAAGAGCTATCCACATAAAAATCTTATTTAGAAAATACAAATAAGCACTTAGTTGGTGTCTGACCTAAGTTTTAGACTTCCTTTATAGCCTATGAAGAAAATTTTCCTGACCTAATTTATTAATCCACTTTCAAATAAGATGAGTCTTTCCCAAGCAACTTTGGAGGCAGAAGTCGCCACTGTAGATGCTTCTGCTGGATAATGGGAATCCCGCCCATCAGTTCTAGGTGTCTGTTTCCAAAGCAAACTTAGGCACATTTTTAACGCCCCATTCAACGTTATAGTGTTATCAGGATGCAGAAAACTGTTGTGCTGTGTTTGTTTTCATAAACTGCCCACACATAATATTAGGCTGTCACAGAACGGCCCCATGAATTTGTAGTTGTATGACCAGCAATGAGGAAGCTATGAAGGACCATTCTCTTCCTTTAAAAAAACTAGACATACAGTGAATCATGGTCCAAGAATTAGATAGGAAGAAGGAGAAAGAGCAAGAGCCAGATGAAAAAGAACTTTCCTAGGTAATTTTTATTCAGTTGTGCTACAGCCTCTGCACCCACCAATCTGCACTACTTTTTGCAGGCCTGAGAGTGTGCCTTGGTTTTATACAAGCGTCAAAATTGTTTTCAAAAATCATTGACAGAACAAAAGACAGCTAATTAGATACAGATAGAGTAGAAACAAACCAATCAAAAGTTTCAATAAAGATTAGTCCAAGTTTGTATTGCTATAGTGTTGCAGTGGCCAGCACATTCCTATTTTCTTCAGACACAGCACTGATTTTTATTTCTATATTTTAACTGAAAATTAGTTTTGTCATTACATAAGGTAAAAGAAGCAGCAGCTGTGGATGCCATGCATGCAACACTGCAGTTGTGACAGGAGTGGAGACAACCTCAGGTAAGTTTTGGCTGAACTGTTTGTGTCAATCAGTCTCACTGTAATAATGATCAGGTTCAAATCATTATGTAACTAGTTTAAAAGAACAAAATATCAGATTCAAACATCCCTAAGAAATCAGCCAGTGTCTCAAGGCAAAGTACCAGGGGCTAAGATGTGTGGGATGTGGTCATGCTATATAACATGGTAGTACTGAGGTTAGCAAAGTCATAGATGGATCACCTCATCTGCAAACAGTGATTCCTCATAAATCATTATGAAAAATAGACTGACTGTGCCAGTTCAGAAATTCAAGACAAGTGCCTATTTCCATAAGGCCCAAGCAGACAGACAGTGCTGGGGATACAAACATGCCACTACCACATGCAGTAGTTAATGTGTTAGCATTTTAACAAATTGAGCCACTTCACTGGCCTATTTATCAGTTCAAGCTATTTAGAAATGTTGCTACCATATGTTGTCCATTGAAATGAATGCTAAACACTGCATTTATAAATGGTAATTTATGACTCATAAATGTCTCTGCTATTAGAGGCATTCTGCCACTGTGAATGGAATTGATAGCAGTTTCTGCACTTCACGTTTTGTTTTTTCACTCCCCTCATTTCAGGGATATTGTTGATATTAAAGCTTTAGTGCCTCATAGAGGATGTTATTTAAAAGACTGCGTGTATCAGAGAGAGGTTATTTTTGTATGCTATCCACCCTGTAAATTGATTTCATCTTCCGAGTAAACTTTTAGGAGTAAAAATTCAAAGAGAACCTCTTGAGTATACAAAGTGATCAAACAGTTTTAAGATATAATAAATCTGGCATGCAACCAAATGAGCTCCCTGTTTCCCGTCTCTTCCCTATCCCTGCAAAGCCTTTTGCCTATTTATATTTACCTCAGTACAGAGAATTTGAGCCTGAAGTTACATCCTCTTAAATACTTCTCATGACTAAATGCAAATGCTCAAGCAGATTTGCTTGGTTTTGCTGCTTGAAATTAATTTTGGTCAAAATTACAGAATCACAGAATGGTTGGGGTTGGAAGGGACCTTCAGAGTTCATCTAGTCCAAACCCCCGGCCACAGTAAGGTCACCAAGAGCAGGTTGGACAGGAGTGCATCCAGGTGGGTTTTTTTATATCTTCAGAGAAGGAGACTCCACACCCTCTCTGGGGAACATCTTCCAGTGTTTTGTCACCCTTAAAGAAGTTTTTCCTCATGTTGAAATGGAATTTCCTTTGTCCCAGTTTGTGCCTGTTGTTCCTTCCCCTGTCACTGGACACCACTGAAAAGAGTCTGGCCCCATCCTCTTGACACTCGCCCTTTAGATATAGACAAGCATTGGTGAGATGCCCTCTCAGTCTTCTCTTCTCCAGGCTAAACAGATCCAGGTCTCTCAGTCTTCCTTAAAAAGAGAGGTGCTCCATTCCCTTGATCATCTTCATAGGCCTCCATTGTACCCCCTCCAGCAGTTCACTGTCCTTCTTGAACTGAGGGGCCCACAACTGGACACAGTACCCCAAATGTGACCTCACCAGAGCAGAGTAGAGGGCGAGGATGTCCTCACTCGACCTGTTGGCCATGGTCTTTTTAAGGCATCCCAGGACACCACTGACCTTCTTGGCTACAAGGGCACATTACTGCCTCAAGCTCAACTTGTTGTCCACCGGTACTCCCAGGTCTCTCTCTACAGACCTGCTTTCCAGCAGGTCAGCCCCTAACCTGTACCAGTGCATGGGGTTATTCCTTGCTAGGCGTAGCACCCTACACTTGCCCATGTTAAATTTCATCAGGTTCCTCTCTGCCCAACTCTCCAGCCTGTCCAGGTCTCGCTGTATGGCAGCACAGCCTTCCGGTATGTCAGCCACCCATCCCACTTTTGTGTCATCAGCAACCTTGGAGGAACTCCATCCCTTCATCCATGTCACTAATGAATATATTGAAGAGGACTGCACCCAGTACTGATCCCTGAGGAGCACCACTAGTTACAGGCCTCCAACTCGACTCTGCACTGCTGACCACAAACCTCTGAGATCTGCAATTCATCCAGTTCTCAATCACCTCACTGTCCACTCATCTAACCCACACTTCCTAAGCTTACCTATGGGACACAGTGTCAAAAACCTTGCTGAAGTCAAGGTAGACAATGTCCACTGCTCTCCCCTCGTCCACCCAGCCAGTCATTCTATTTTAGAAGGCTATGAGATTGTTCAAGCATGTTTTCTCCTTGGTGAATTCATGTTGACATTTGCAATAACCTCCTTTTCCTCTACAGGCTTTGAGATTCTCATCTAGGATGAGTTGTTCCATCAGCTTTCCAGGGATGGAAGTCTGGCTGACTAGCCTGTAGTTTCCTGGATGCTCCTTCTTGCTCTTTTTGATGACTGGCATCCCATCAGGGCCCATGGATTTGTGGGTGTCAAGTTTGCTTAAACGATCTCTAACTTGATCTTCCTACATCAAGGGAGAGTCTTCCTTACTCTGGGCTCTCTCTCTTACCTCCAAAGTCTGAGATGCCCGAGAACTCACCTTGGTGACAAAGACTGAAGCAAAGAAGGCATTCAGTAACTCCACCTTCTCTACCTCCTCTGTCACCAGGGCACCTACTTCATTCAGCAGTTACTGTCCCTGACATCCCTTGCCAGGTTTAATTCCAAAATTCTTGTCTGAATCTTTTAAATATACTTTGTGAAAATGTTAGCTATGTACTTTTCTGTGAATGCTACTTCTAAGGCTAAAAAGCTTTGTAGCAGGTGCTATTGAAAACTGTATTTATCAGAAAGGTTTATTTTTTACCAAGTAGGTTTATTGCAAGTTCCATGCTGACATTTAGGCCTAAATTTTCAAAGAGAGTCTTTGGAGTGCCACTTCAAAGTAGAAATAATCTTTAAGTTTTTATGCATCTGAAAATTACTTTAGTAAAAATAGTTTAGTGAATACGATTTCCACCATGGGAAAGACCTTGATAGGTCAATTCTCCCTGTGTATTTCAAGATATATCTTCACATGACATGAGTTGCTGTCAAGGAGGACTAAAGAAGGAGCCTTATGGGTTCATTTAGACCAGATACTTGATTTTTAAGTAGCTCAAATTAGATAGGTGGAATTTCAAGCTAGGAAAAAACTGTTTCATGGGCCGAATACTTCCATACTAATATCCAAAGTCCCCCAAGGAAATTAGATTTGTGTCTAGAAAAGACTGTCTCAAAATGTATCATCTATTTGCAAATATAAATATGATACATATAAACGCACATACATAGCTCACTATTCCTTCTGAAAGTGTCCCCAAAATATAGGGGCGATTTCTGTAAAGTTCCCTGTCTTTCTTAAAGTGATGAAATATATATCATTGTGATTATGTCACCAGTTAGTTTTGGGAGATTCCTCCTGTAGACACACCTGCACTGATATAAATGGCTCTGTTTTAGTGCTGAAAGATGTATTTTGCATAGAACATAGTCCCCAGTCTCCATGGGATTGTGCCTCTGAACAATTAATGTCAGTGTCAAGCATTCAACCAGCATCTTGGTGTTGGAACACTGTTTACACTTTGATACTGAAAATGGTTTGGGGATATTGTCTATAAAAAAAGTCTTCTAAAGAGCTAGTCATGTGCATCTTCATTTCTTGTTTGCCTGGCTACTAGGCAGGCTGAATTACAATAGATAACAACAGATTTGAGGTTTCATTCCTTTTTCAAATATGGCCTTTGTGACTACAGGTAAGTCATTTGGTCCCCTGTATTTTATTCAGTTGTGGAATCAAAATAATCTCAGAGATGCTGTGAAGAAAAAAGCTGCAACTGAGAATGACATACCAAAATACTGTGATTGTGATGGTCAATGAAAAGAATGGATAGAAATTCATTAAACATCCAATAATCAGAATTTTAGGTTAGATATTCCTCTTAGCAAGAATCTAGTTCTTAGATTAAGGATTTTGGTAATATTGTCTCAAAAACACCTAGCTCCAGATCTTGAAAACTCTTTCCAGGTATAGAATAATTCCTTCAAGTAATTTCTATTATTAAAGAGAAATTAAAAAAAAAAATGAATAACATCAGACCTGCTTTTAAGGTTTCAATTACATAGGCTGTTTTAAAACAAGATTCATTAAAAACAGGAAGTGTGGAACAAGTAAAATGAAAACAAGCTATTAAACGGATATGTTATCAGTGGCAATAACACTAAGAAGTCATATTGCAATATCTTTGAAATAATTTCTACAAACATTCTTTAGACCTAAAAAATTAGACCACCCTTGCAAAATATTTTATCAGTGGAACACAGAGAGGTAAAATTATTTGCTCAACATGCTGGCTTTCAGATGGCAAAATCCAGAGCAGAAGGCAAAGCTGGAACTCCTACCCAATTTTAACAAGCATTTGGGGAGGCTGCATGCAGTGCTTCTGGCTTGTGCTGTGAGGGTTATGGCTTTACAGCTGACGAAGAGTCCTGTGTGGTCAGCAGATGCATGAGAGTGTTGAAGGAAATGGCATTGGTATCATGCAGTTTTATTTCCTCTTTTTAAGTGTTGATAATTGTTCTGTGAAAATGCCAGTTTGGGGTTGTTTCTTCAGTTTTTCAGGAAACCTTTGCAACCTCACCCCTATTTGAAAGTGAATGGCTTTTTTCAGTTCTTGACAGAAAAAAAAAAAAACAGTTGGGATTCCCACTGAAATGTTTCCTTTAGAGTCTATGTTTTATTTATTTTTTATTCAAAACAACAGCTGTTTGTTTGTTTGTTTTAATGCTTATGAAATGCCAAAACAATTCATTTATTTATTTTGCAAATGCTAAATTAAATCCAGACTTGAGAGCTTGACTTTCAGAAGTCCAGGTCACTTACTGCTCTGGCTAAAGTAAAAATCACATTCATGAACTCAACACCTCTGACTCATGAAAAAGTTACTTAGCAATGTTTGACTTGGTTTTAATAGACCCATTAAAATATTTGCATTCAGTGACTGGAAAAAAAGAAGTCACTTTTAAAGAACCAGTTAGAAGTCTGGTCTGTTATGTATTGCTAGATTTGAGCATCAATCCTTTACAGCCAGTATGATTTTAATTCAAAATCAATAAAAATTAAAACCAACAGATGGCAGGTGTTAAAGAATATTTTCTGGCAAAGGAATTGCTTTTCAACTGAACAGAAAAATTGGAGACCTTATTTATATTACTTCTAACTTGGACCTGCTCTTAGGGAGTTTCTGTGTTGCAACTGCCTTCTTCTGTGGTCCTTTCCAATTCTGAACTACTCATGTTTGTGAGGAGAAAAGGACGTTATTGTGCTGCTGAAGTGGGGTAAAATACTGAAGCATAATTCCAATGCTATTTGGGATTTTTATACTCAATGTTTTATGCTCATTCTTCCAGTCACCACATAAAAAAATTCATAGAATAAATTAGATACTTGATTTTAAAAGTGAAATTATTTCATTCTGAGCAAGATGACAAGGGATTGAGCCTACAGTGTTTCAGTATGCTACAGTAACTTCTGATGTCTAATAAAGTCAATGGGGAGAAATGGGGAAAAGAATGATTAATTTGATCTATTTTTGATGTCCAGAGAGGATGAGGTAAACTGTCCCCCAGCCTGCTTGTTTCTAAACTGACAGCAAATGGGGACTAACACAGGCATATAGATCTGGAGTTTAATCTTTTTTTTTTTTCTTTTTATAAGCTAAATCCCAGAAAAGGAAAAAAAAAAAAAAAGAAGTTTTGCATTCTTGATGTTTCTCAAAAAAGCCATAAATAACAGAAGCATCTAAGGGAAGACTGAAATAACAGACTACTTCTTTAGAATTATAGAAAAATCACTGAATGTTTAATCCAACCTTAAAAATTAATAAATAAGTAAATAAATTACAATAACAAAAGAAATATAAAAGAATATGCCATGACTGGAATACAAGTGTTGATTAATTTTCCTTAAAATAGTGCTCCTAAAAAAGTTATCTAGCTATTTTAAGACAGATATAAGCTTCAGGGCATTTGTCATGGAAGAGACATCCTCTAGACTGACTATGGGAATGGTACAGTCTGCTCAAAAAAGAGGGAACCCACTCAAACCTGTACCGTAACAGTTTCCGGAATGCTACTGCCAACTCTGCAGGGAACCTTGGCAGAGCCAACAACTTTTAGGATATACACATAGGTTTCTAAAAATGGGTTTACGAGTTTAATTTTAGGAATGCTTTTTGTTTCATCATGTCTTTTGAATACTGGCAAGATGCTGATATAGTATTGACTTTGTTCCCACAACCAGCAGAATAATGTCTCTTTTTACCATTTATGCTAACAATTGAGTACACAGTGATATGTAAATATTTTCTGCTATTAATGTTAATTTCCCAATACAATTGTTCACTATAACACTTTTATTAAATGGAAAGAAGCCATGGCAGCCAGAAAATGAAAGAGAACACATTGTTATAACTTTTCAAGTAAATATTTCTCATTGTTTTCCAATTTTGAAATAACTGAAATTATCAATTTTCAAAAGCTGAAACTGTGTTTCAAGGTTGCAACAAATCTTAAAAGTAAGAAGCCAAGGGTCTGCCCCACATCAGCCTAATTTGTCTCTGAGGCAGAAACTGATCTTCCAGAAGCTTGTTTTATTCTTTTTGAAGGACCTCTTGCTAGTCATGTGAATAGTCATTCTAGTCCACCTGGTCATTGTCGCTCAGAATTACTGGAAAACAGAGGCCAAGGGAATGGCTATAGGACTAGGAAAGCCTCTACTGAGACTTTCCTCAACATGTAAAACCCTGTAAGAAACTTAGAAACTTCAGTGCCTGGGATTCTTGAGCTAGATACTTGTATTTAAAAGCGATATTTTTTTTACCAGTACTTTGGGGATCCCAATCTCCCCTTGAGCTGACATAAACTTGTAGCACCAATAGCATCCCATGGCATCTTAACTACACATTGTGCAGAGATGAAACTCCTTTCTTCAAAACCCATCCTCTGACAGCCTCTTTTGATACTCTTACTTCTTTCATTAAAAGATATAGTAGAAGTCTTTCCCCACTCACCACTCACAGCTTTATAGACCTCTGTGCTAGTTCCCCTCAGCTGCCACTTTTCATGTGGTGATTCCCATATATCTCAGTGATTCCATATCTGAAACCTATTCTCCAAGTTCCACCTGTCTGACCACTGTTTTCTGTCCTTCCTTGATTGAGACACTGAGAGTAATGAGATTTTGGGGCATAGAGATAATGATGTTAATCCAGCACAACAATTCCTGGGGGTCTTCCTAGTCAAGTGAAGTCTTGCCGATTTATTCCTGACAGCCGACAGGGTTTTCATTGCAGATGTTTTCAGTTTAGGGTTTGTTATTATACCCACTGGAAAACTGTTTCACATACAAATATGTCCCTGCATTAGAACTTTCTCCCCAGAACTCCCTTCATTTAATTTACTTCAATAAGAAAAGGTAAGAAAGAAAAAGGAAACAAAACTTATGAAATAAAATAGAAATTTCCTTCTTTGTTATAACCTAGTCTCTCCATCACTGGGAGAGTGAGAGGCTGAACTGTTTCTTCCCCCCCAAAGATGTGCTCTCTCTCTTGGGGTTTGAGGCCATACCAGGCAATCAGAATTGTTTCCTCTGAGTCTTTTCTTTTTCTCTCTTGCCTGGTGAAATAAAAATGTCTAAATCTCAACCACAGCAGGTTATGTCTATTTGTAGTCTTGTTATGATACTTAAGTTTGACTGCCAAATACAACAAGTACCAGTAACAGCAAGGTCTAATGTGGTGTAGATACATTGATGATATTATGAACCTGTAGGCTGTCAGACGGTTAGATAACATACCAATAAATTTAGAGATAAAAAGAGTAATTAGTTTTGGTTTTGAAAAGCACAGCAATGGAGGTGGACCTGGATGCCACTATTAAAAGCTGGGATTTAGACATGAAATAGAGAGATTTACATAGGAGTGAGTGATTTTCTTTACAGTCCTTTCTTTAGAGTAGCTAACTCAATGCACACTTGTAGGGCACAAATCATACATGCAGGCATGTTGGAAGAGACCTCTGGACCTCTCTAGTCCAGATGACTACTCAAAACACATCCAATTAGATGAATTTGCTCAGTGCATTGTCCAGTCAAACTTTGAATAACTCCAGCAAAGGAGATTCAACTGTCCCTCTGGACAACCTGTGAAGTGCTTGACCACCCTCATCACCATCTAGAATTTATTCCAAATATATAATGAGGATTTCCCACATTCAACTCACATTTGTTACCCCAATTCAAATCCCAGTGCACCTTCAAGAATTCTGAATCCACCTTTCCTATACTCTCCCATCAGGTAGTTGCAGACAGCACTAAGATCCACCTTAGCTTTGCCTAAAGTTAATAAGCCCAATTTCCAACTTCTCCTTGCAACTCCTGGACTCTACTGCCCTAATCTTGTCCTGCTCATGCAGCCCAGGGTACAGCTGTCCACCTTCGTGACACAGGCACACTGGTGACTCCTGCTCAACCTCTTGTCCAGCAGAACTGTGAGCTATTTTTCTGCAAAGCTGCTTTCTATTCAGTCGGCTCCACATCTGACAACTAAATAGATTGAGACAAATTGCCCCTACAAGCAGCTATTTTTCTTCATAAGCTGCGGAGGGAATCTAGAGTGATTAGCTCAAGTGTAGCCATCTACACTGAAGCTGCCTAAATGTAGGTGAGAGGCATGTGTCTGTGGACTCTTCCAAATTCCTGCACTTGGTTGACAAAAAGTTCAGTTCTCTGGAAGAGATGTTAATATTGTTGGGTTAGAATTATTGAGAGACATCATAGAGGCACATCAAGGAGCAAGAAGACATAAAAGCATCAGGGAAGATTGCCCTCCTTGTTGGGCTCTTGCTTAGATTTATCTCTGGACATTAAATTGCTTCCTAGGAACTTGACACAGGTCTAAGATTCCAAGAAGAATAGATTATCTTGCCTGCTGTTTGACTGTTTCATGCTAGGCTTGTAAGTAAAACAAATGACACTTAGAATACACATAGATTCCTTATCACTGATTTTTTTTCTTTTTCCTCCTAGGAGACAAACCTGTTCATGTGACACTGACATAAAAACTAAACAATACATTAGGGAGAAATAGTGAAAGAACATTTTCATTTCCTTTTAACTTCAATTCTCCCTCCCCACTTTCCTGAATTGATTGCAAAACTTTTTTTTTTTTTTTTTCCCCAGTTCCTGGCTCAGAACCAAAGAGGAGCACACTGAGGAAAGGCCACCCGCTTCCTATTGAAAGCAGCTGCTTTAAGAACAGTCAGACAATTTGCCATCATAAACATCCACCCAAACCTTTTGTGAAGTTTATTTTCTTTCATTCAAAATCACTCTATAATTTCATAATGGTATAGTGATAACGGCAGAACAATAACCCTTTTACATATACAGCAGGTTCCTACCTGGCATAAAACATCTTACACATCACTTAAAGCGATAGGCATATATTTTCAGTGAAAGATTTTTCCTCCATCTGTTCAGACGGTGCATTTTCCAACTAAACTATTGCCAAGCTTGGTAGCTTTGGAAAAAATAAAAGATGTATTAAAAAAAAAATATCTGCATCACTTTGTGACTTAGCTGGGGAACAGATGACTCTCTGCTTAACACAGGAGAAGAGCTACGTGGGATGTGTCAGCTTTGCAACACAGTGGTCACTTCTTCAGTTTGGATTAATGCACTCGTTCTTGCTTTCTACAACAGCAGATGTAGAGCTCACCCCTCCTCATGACAAAATTAAGTCCATGGAAACTTTTCCACAGCTTTACTAGAGCTGGGTGAATAATATGGACAGAGTGGTGGAAACAGTCTCAGAGGAAGTGTACATCATTTTCACAGATATGTTTACGCCACCAACAATAGAGCTAGTCCTGGAGTCAGAGCTACAGAGCAGACAAGCCATTCCAGGTCTGTGTGAGCTAGTTCAGGTCTGTTAGAGTACTGTTGCGCCAGCAAACCTGGCAGCAGCTCTCCAGGAACCCAGCTGGAAGGGGACTGGTATTTACCAGACAGCTTTGTGTTTAGCTCAGGGGACATCATAGCACCCAGGAAAAGACAGACCCGAGCAAGGGACATCAGTACAAAGTCCCAGATCTACAAATATAACTAAACCCTATCCTGACCTAGCAGTTTGGCAGCAACAGGATCCCAGACATAGGGACCTCTGTCTGTAACAAAGGTATTTGAAGATTTGGTGTTCAAAATTAAGTTAGTTATCCAAAACTCTTATAATCAGTGGAGAAAAATAGCTCCAGATAATTATTCATCTTGTTTAAGGACAGACATCAAAGATGGGTCAAACAACATGCTTTCTGGCATATTGAGTCTCCTCCGTTGGATAGAAAGGGTCCAGATGAGGAATTAAGTCTAGCTGAAACTGTCATGTGCATACCCAATTAATCTACAGTGGACAAAAGTTTGGTTTCCTCTAGGCCTGTATGAGTATTCTCATGAGTGAATTGACTTGAATTATTTGATCACCAAAACTTACCCTGGAAGGAAATAGTTGTTCTCTATTCATAAAACCAATGTGGATACAGCCCCTTAGAATTTGCCATCTTGTGGGGATCTGAAACTTGTGCACCTACTGACCTTAAACTCATATCTAGAGTGCTTCATACTCACTTTAAGTCACCCATGGGAAACTAGGTAAGTTTTGGGCAGGATGCTAATGTTAGGTACTCAGTGAAAGTGCAGCTTAAGCTCAGCAAGAATCAGCTGCAGTTGACATGGTAATATCCCTTTTGCGCCCAGGGTTGTTGTCGCCTCTTGGTATCATGTGAATCTGCGTTTTGTTGTATGCCTCTAGGAGCCTAATCTGATAAAATGCATTCTTGCAGATGCCCCTGTCTGTCTGTCTCTTGACATCTAAATTCCGTTGAAAGCTTGGTGCTAATTGCTGGTCTAAATCACAGCCACGAACTCAAAATAATACTTAATGTATTTGTGAAAGAATTTCCGAAACAGCTACTCTAACTTTGGATTTCAGTTCATGACACTCTTTGCTGTTCATTCAACCTTTAAAATTAATTCCTTAATTCCTTAAACTTTATCTTTCAGCCATGTCTTATACTTTTTAGTTTCTCACCCCTCCCAGTGAACCCCGCACTGTCCCCCTATCCTGAAGCACTCAAAGCTGAAAAGATAGCTTTAATTTCACTTTGCATTGCTTTCCTTTTATAATAATAAACCACCCACATACACAGGCAAACTTTTGACTTGATTTAAAGCCAGCTCTCTGATGTGTCTCCAGCTTTGCCTTCTGACTTTCTGTCTGTGCAGATGTAAATTATTCTGTGAGGGGTGATGTAGACATGCCTCCTTCATTAACGTCAGTGGGACTCGTGAGGCTGAAGGAAAAACTACCCTCCCCACAGGCATCTCATGTTGGAATTTTACACTTTATGGCTGTCTAGTAGGACCATATATCACCACACTCTTCATAACTGTTATTCATTCTCCGGAAGGAAAAGAGAAAAAAAAAAAAAGAAAATAAAGGGAAAACTCTGGTATTCTTTGTATTATACAGATCCTTTACCACATAAAAACAAAAATAACATAAAAATAAAAAATGCTTCTGCTAGTGTTTACCACCCAGTACTGCCAAAATGTGAAAGGCAAAGAAGTACCCAAAAGTCGGTGTCATTTGTGATACTGTAATTAATCACACGTAATTGCTTACAGTCCATGTAGTACCTACTAAGTGATTTTGTAAAACATGTTTAGACCACAGATGTGATCCAGTTGGTGCTTTGTACCCTTTCCTAGATTTCACTACTGAATGGATTGTTAGTTAAGACATTGACAGCCCACCACCAGTATATCATGTGGTCCATATCAAAGAGTTATTTGGCCCATGGGCAGTATAGTATCATCATTGTTGCAAAGCACAGAATAATAAGGCAGAGACATATACTAACAGTTTGGGATAGCCAGATTCATCTGATTCATTTTAATGAACAGTGAGGCCAGAAAAGCAAACCCAACCATCTGTGCTGCAAAGACACTGAATGCTGGAATTTTTTTCCCTTCATCGTCATATTGCTATATCAGCACATGTGCGAACTTCAAACCTTCCCCATAACACATGTGCTCCAATTGCCATCATTTGGATGCAATTTGGTTTATGCTTCCATTTCTCTCCTGTTGATATGAGTGGGGAGGTTGTTGTTGCTGTTGGAAATGCTTTGACATCTCTGTTTCAATCTCTTAATGTTCTTCTATGTGACCTTGTCCAATCAAATCTAACAGGTACTGGCATACCCACTTCTGCTTTGATCTGAAAACGTGCACAATTATGTGCTAGTCGTTTGTGATTTGTAATTGATGGTACTTAAAAAATATGCATATAGCTTCCTAATGAGGTAAACAAACAGGCAGTGCCCTGTTGCAGAATGCGAGGGTGCAGGAAAAGGCATCTTACGTGTTCTTTCATTGAATATTAAACTACTAAACTTGAAGTAATGCCAGGTGACCCACAAGCAAGTAAAAACAAATAAAAAGATCCTGGTTGAGTAAAGAAACCAACAGCAGCCTTGGAGCCATCAGCTCTTTCAGGAATTAATGACTTATTTACCCCAATTTAGGCCCTCAATTTACGTTCCTGTTCATCCCAAGCAGAGACAGAAGGACACTTCAGCATCTCCAGGATGATGTGCTCCATCCAAGATCTGAGTCAGCCTCTGGAAACGCCACTTTCTCTCTCTCTCCACTGCCCGTGGAGAGAGCATGGGGTTACCAAGCTTTGTTTCTTCAAGTTGGGTTCAGGAGAATTAATATGTAATCACAAATGTAACCACAAAGGCAGAGTGTCTAAGGAAACGCCACAGAGCAGTCACTCATCTTGGTAGTATGGGCAGAGCAACCTTTGGAGCTGGGCACACTGTGACCACATCAGTGGCTCCTATCTGATGGAAACCTTTATTAATGAAGTTTCCCTGCTTTAAGGGCATAAATGAGTACTTGTGCGTGGTTTTTCACTCAACTGAGTGGATACGTCAGTTCAATTGACACTACCTCAGGGATCACTCCAATTGCTCTGGGCAGGTATAACCCTATTATTGAAATTACTATTGGGTTAAAATGAGGCACATGGAACAGTCCTGGCTGCACTGATTCATGCTAATTGCGATAGCTCCATTTCACTTTGCAGAGCCAGGGGCATTTGGAAGCTGATATCTGTTCTGTTAACAAACAGGGACGTCACAGTGCCACAGGGTGAAAGCTTATTACAGGTGTTAAATGGATGGGCTGAGTGAACGCTAAACAGTGTCAACAGTTGAATAATTTTGATTTTTAGCTTTTTTGGTTGAATGTGGCAGGATGCAAAGCCTGCATGTGGGGATTACATGGCAGTGGGGGGAAAGGTGAAACCAAGTTAATGGACAAAATGTGGTCATGGTTAAAAACAATAGTAAAATTATGTCTTTGTGCTCCTTCTGTGGTGAGAAGCTTAGTCTGTAACATATTCGCATGGATATGACAATGCTGTGTGAGAAGTTTTAGGGAACATCCATCATGTACTGCATGTTTCCAGAAGTCTCTCCACACTTATTCCGACATGCATGTTTATGCTTACTTACTAACCTACGGCCTCAGCGCTTGTAAAGCAGAGCTGTCTTCTGCATTTGTTGAACAGCAGTTTTGGTCTTGTATGTTTTCTAGAGAAGAATCTTTATCTTAATTTCTATAAGTTCTTTTGTTCTGATCCCTCTGGGATTTTAGCTGTTGGGTAGTTGTTGCTGGTATTTTTATTATTTTATTTTATTTTTTACAGAAAAGCATTGTTAGAATTATTGTGGTAAACAGATGATAATGTTTAAAAAGACTGTAGCAATTTTCTAGTCTGTCCTCCTGTTTGTCATCAGTCTGGTAAATTCTGTATCTATCCTGTCACTTATTTTTGGAGAGTAGTATACTTTTTAGACAGAGACATCTGAAATGAGGCATTCCTCATTCTCAAAGGGGGAAGAATATCCTGGCCCAAGGGATTTCAGGGTTGATTGGCAGGTCTTTAAACTAGATGTGAAGGGGGAGGGGGTTGATAACATCAGGCCTGTTCTCAAGGCTCCTGAGGCAATAGGAATCCAGGAAACACAGATAAAGCACCACAAAAGAAGGGGACTTGAAGAGCAACATGAAGGAAATGGAGCCATTCCAGTCAGTAAGCCAGCCCCATTGGGCACCCAGCTGAAGTGCCTATACACAAATGCACGCAGCATGGGGAACAAGCAAGAGGAGCTGGAAGCCACTGAGCAGCATGAAAGCTATGATGTAGTTGCCATCACAGAAACGTGGTGGGATGAATCGAATGACTGGAGTGCTGCAATGGAAGGCTACAAGCTCTTCAGAAGAGACAGGCAAGGAAGGAGAGGAGGAGGGGTGGCCCTGTATGTTAG
>JAOXNO010000020.1:5769903-5785095 GCA_028565335.1 Limnodromus scolopaceus
GACAGGAAGGAATTGCCTGCTTTCTTACATGTTGCATTATCTTAAACATTTAAGAATAAAGACTTGTTAAACATATTATTTTCCCTTTCTCTCCTTTCCTAAAGAGTAACAAACACATTGTTACTAAGCTGATTTTAAGACCACAATTTTTGACTACAGGTGGTCTATTAGATCGGAATACAGAATTATTATTTGTCTTGGATATACAATTCTAAGCATTGAATAAATATAATCCATATGGCCCAAGTTCCTGAGCTTCAAATCTGCCTTTGAACAATTACAAGATACTGAGTACTGAATGTCTTCTCATTGCTGTCTGAAGTTACGCTAGGTTTAGAGAGGTCATTCTTTAAGTAGAATTTCTTGGGCAAAACACCAACATCACCTTCTCAACACCAAATTGTTCCCTCCTGATTTTATTGTCTTATGTCTCAGGTGTCAGAAGACCTGAAGCCTCTCAGTGAATTAATCCTTGGTAAATACATAGTGAAGGAATGAAACTGTTTGGAGATGAGAAACTGTTTCCCAAAAAGATTAAGGGACTTTTTCCAGTTCCACTAAGAAAGTCCTTGGAAAGACAACTTTCTGCAACCCAGTAGAGCCCCAGAAGGCAGACCACAGGAATCATCTTTGCTATTAACTGGTTTTGAAGTCACTGGAAAAATTAAATATTTCAAGCCCTTTTCCCACCAAGAAAACATTTTTAGAATATTCCAGCATCCATCCACCAAAGTTCTAATTTCTGTAGCTGCTGCACGCAGGAATTTCCCACTGAAGACACTCCGTATGTGTTTAAGAATTTTTGAAAGTTTGACATTTTATTTAATTGATTAAATAGAGGTTTCACTTGTTAACTTTAGTCACTCATTAAAAAAAAAAAACAAAAACAAAACGAAAACCAAAATATTGGCCCAACTAGCTTATTTCTGCCTGAGATTAGAGATCCAGAAGCTCTTTATTTATACCGCTCCCTTCCTCATGACAAACTTCTGCTACTGCTTCCAGACTGACAGCTCTGCAAACTGGATCTAACTTTGTTTTGCAAGGTCTGTAGCTCTCAGAAGGCAATCAGACACCATCAGCTCTGCCTTTTACATGTGCTACTCTGAGGGAAAACCGATTATCATAAATATGTTTTTTGCTGGAGGCTTTAGGACTTTTCAGTTTTCCCAATGCTCCTCCACCAGACATGTTTTCCCTGGTCCCACTAACGCAAGCTGGAGGTTGTAGCATTAATACTAAATATTTAAGCATTATAAATTTTTGTTTTCCTTTGCTTACAGCTGGACTGATTGAGACAACAACTACATGGAAAGAAATGGTAAAGGCTTATTTATTTAGCTTGTAGTGTAAGTGTACAAGAACACAGAATTTGGGTTACAGGTATATTCATGAATACTTAAGTTCATAATAATTTCAGCACTAGTGAGGCCACAACTTGAGTACTGTGTCCAGTTTTGGGCCCATCACTACAGAAGGGACATTGAGGTATTGGACTGTGTTCAGAGGAGGGCAGAAAATCTTGTGACGGGTCTGGAGCACAAGTCTTATGAGAAGCAGCTGAGAGAACTGGAGTTGTTCAGCCTGGAGAAAAGGGGGCTGAGGGGAGACTTTTTGCTCTCTACTACCTGAAAGAAGGCTATAGCAAGGTGAGGGTCAGTCTCTTCTCCCAAGTTACAGGCTGTAGGACAAGAGGAAAGGACTTCAAGTTGTGCTGGGGAACGTTTACGATGACTATTAGGAAAAATAGTTCTTCACTGAAATATATGTCAGTCATTGGAACAGACTGCCCAGGGAAGTGGTTGAGTTGCCATCCTTGGAGATATTTACAAGATGGGTAGATATAGTGCTGAGGGAAATGGTTTAGTAATAACTTGACAGTGTTACATTAATGGTTGGACTGGATGATCTTAAAGGTCTCTTCCAATGAAAAAGGTCCTTTGATTCTATGATTTTATGATTCCATGATTCTATAGCTTCTTAAACCAAGTAGTAGACAACCCTCCCAGAGAGGATGCAATACTCAGTCTGTTGGTCACCAACACTAATGAGCTAATTAATGGCATCAAGACTGGAGACAGCCTGGGTTGAAGCCATCATGCACTGGTGGAGTTTGCAGTCCTGAGGGGTATGGGTAAAATCAAGACCCTGAATTTTAGGAAAGGAAAATTCCAGTTGTTCAAGGAGGTAGTTAACAGAACCCCCTGGGAAACTGCCCTCAGGGACAAGGCAGTAGAAAGGAGCTGGCGTATATTTAAGGACACTTTGCACAGAGCTCAAGAGCTCTCAATCACCAGGTGTAAGAAATCCAGCAAGGAAGGCAAGAGACCAACATGTGTGACTCAAGATCTACTGGTCAAAATGAAGTGCAAGAAGGAAATGCACTGGCAGTGGAAACAGGGACAAGTATCTTGGGAAAAGTATAAGGATGCTGCCTGTTTTTGTAGAGATGGGGTCAGGAAGGCCAAGGCACAGATGGAGCGGAACTTGACAAAGGATGAAAAGAAAAATAAGAATGGCTTCTATAGGTATGTCAGCCAGAAAAGGAATGTCAAAGAAAGCGTACCCCCTCAATGAACAAGACAAGTCATGGAAGTCAAGTGAAGTCCTCAGTGACTGGAAAAAGGGAAACAATGCAGCCATTTTTAAAGAGGGTAGGAAGGAGGACCCTGGGAACTAAGGACCTGTCAGCCTCACCTCTGTGCCTGGGAAAATGATGGAACAGATCCTCCCTGAAGCTATGCTAAGGCACATGAAGGACAGAGAGGTGATTTGAAACAGTCAGCATGTCTTTACCAAGGACAAGTCCTGCCTAATCAACCGAGTACTTAGTTGGTCCATGATGAAGTGATTACATCAGTGTACAATGAAACAGCTACAGATGTCATCTATATGGACTTCTCTAAGGCCTTTGACATGGTCCCCCACACCATCCTTCTCTCTAAATTGTATATAGATGGACTTTATTTGTGGACTGTTCAGTGGATGAGGAATTGGTTGGATGATTGCACCCAGATGGTAGTGGTTAATAGCTTAATGTCCAGATGGAGACTGATGATGAGTAGAGTCCCTCAGAGGTCCGTATTGGGACCAGAACTGTTTAATATCTTCATCAATGACATAGACAGGTGGGATCAAGTGCACCCTCAGCAAATTCTATGCAGAGACCAAGCTGAGTGGTACAGCTGGTGTGCCTGAGGGACCAGATACCATCCAGAGGCACTTGGAGAAGCTCAAAAAGTGGGCCTTTGTAAACCTTATGAGGTTCAATAAGGCCAAGTGCAGGGTCCTACACCTGGGTCAGGGCGACCCCCAGTATCAATACAGACTGGGGGATGAAGGGATTGAGAGCAGCCCTGCTGAGAGACATGGGAGTACTGGTGGATGAATACCTGGATTTGAGCTGACAACATCCTGTTGCAGCCCAGAAAGCTAACCTTGTACCCTAGGCTGCATCAAAAGAAACTTTGCCAGCAGGTCAAGGGAGGTGATTCTGCCCATCTACTCCACCTGGAGTACTGTTCCCAGCTGTGGAACCCTCAGCATAGGAAAGACATGGACCTGTTGGAGGAGGTCCAGAGAACAGTCACAGAAATAATCAGAGGGCTGGAATATCTCTGCTGCGAGGACAGGCTAAGAGAGTTGTTTTGCTTGGAGAAGAAGAAAGGTGTGAGGAGAAGTTACTGTGGTTTTTCAGTACTTAAAGGGGGTTTATAAGAAAGATGGGGACAAACTTTTTAGCAGAGCCTGTTGCAACAGGACAAGAGTTAATGGTTTTAAACTAAAAGGATATAAGGAAGAAATTTTTTACCATGAGGGTGGCGAGACAGTGAGCCAGGTTGCCCAGAGAGGTGGTAGATGTCCTGTCCCTGGGAACATTCAAGGTCAGGTTGGATGGGGTTCTGAGCAACCTGATCTAGTTGAAGATGACTGTGCTTATTACAGGGGAGGTTGGACTAGGTGAACTTTAAAGGTCTCTCCCAACACATACTATTCTATGATTCTATGAAAAGTTACTTCTTGATGTCTCAGAGATTGATTTTCAAGGCTTACCATTGCCCGGATGCAGTTTCCTGTGGGTGAGCTAGAACTACTCTGTGGAAAGTCTCTCACACCACAAAAGATAAAAAAGAACTTAGTCATGACACTTACTAGATTTGGCTATAAATACTATTGTACACAGGTATTGTAATGGGAGAAGGGGGCAAGAGAAAGACCTTTGGTCATCTGTATCTTTATACTTAAAAATATCACATGTAGAAATGTTTGGAGTACATTTTTCTCATTTTATGTGTAATGAATATTTCAGTTGTTTTATGCATACAGAATTATGCCCCCAAATGCCTGTTTAATGACCTGCAACTAATGAAAATCGAAGCAATGAAGATGTCATCTCTGATCCTTTCAAGTTTACATCACACAAACCTCTTTAAATCATATATTACTCCTCTGGAGGAACCTGTTAGTGATTTCTCCGAGACCAAGAAGCAGAGATAAGACCTTTTCTCATGGGTATGCTTTCTTTATCATCACTTTTACTGTAGTATTGTATCATACACTGCCATAGACACTGAAAGATTGATTCTTGCATCTCAGGGAGATGTTTACACATTGGTGTAAACTACTACACCATCCAACAGACTGTGTTTTATTCCCATTTCATTTGAACAGGGGCAAATGTTAAGACAATGTACAGGAGAAAGCATTGGTCTCAGCAATTTCACAGAGCTTAAGAAAGCAAATATTTGGGAATTCTGTGGACACTACCTAAAATAGTTACCTGGGAGGTGACCACCTCACAGTCTTTAATGTATTTATCTCCACAACACCCCTGAGAGACCAGGGAGTGTTGCTATCCCTGGTTTACTCTTGGAGAACTAAGAGGCTAAGATCTAATTTAGAAACAGGTTTTGTACCATCAGCCAGGGAAAAATTTTTTTTCGGAACAAACCTTGTACTTTCTTTTTCCTCATAAAGGAAAATAAATATGTATATCAACACATATGTATTAATGAGTTGACCTGCTTAACATTATCAGTGTTGTTTGAACAGAGATAGGATGCAATGACCGACCTGACTAACTGTGTCACCCTTGGGCCAATTTGATTCTTCTGTTGGGCTTTTTTATCCTGAAACATAACAGCTATCAGGTCCTCAGGTCATCTTTTGTCTTTTAAAGTTTTTCTTTTAGTGACCCGACGTAACTATCAAAGGACAGTTTTCAGTTTATGAATGAGTTGAAAGTGCTCCCTGAGTAGTTTCTGTCTGTTCCTGTAAGTGCAGGGGCACTACTATATTCCTTTTCGCTAGGACTATGGCCTTGCTCATTGTCTTGTAAAGAGCACAATTTATAGGACACATAATAAAAATGCTTAGAAGCCAAGAACTGTCAAAAATGAGTTTAAAATATGGGTCTGAAAGGATGTTTGATATAGGCTTGAGAGTGGGAGTAAGAAGTGAAGGCAGCAGGAGGAAACTTATTCAAGAAATAAAGCTGAAATCTTAACAGACACGGCAAGACACAGGCATGTAATGAAGTCAGCAATTACGTCTGCCCAATGGAGATATGAAAGTTTACGTATCAAGTTTATTTTGAGAGTCCTTTCAGTGTGGGAATATAGAAACAGAGATAGTGAGGCTGTTTTAGAAACGTAATTGCCACTAAACTACAAATACCGTAACAATCCACGAGGCTGACATAATAAGCTGTTAGAAATAACAGGACAATTTTTTACCTTCACTCAATGTCAGTATCCATCAGGATGGCAAGAAGTCTTCTTCTCTCATACTACCATGGGGACAGCAGCCACAAACAGAGAGGCAAACAGAGTTTGCAGAGCATAGCATTTCTCACAGGCACACTGGGCACCCAGAGGTGCTCTGTGCTGGGAAACGCTGCTGAACAGCTTCTCACATTCCCTGCTACAAAGGAATGGGTTCTGAGGGTTGCCTAGGTCTGGTCTAGCAGAGGAAGACAATACCCCTACAGCACATGATCTCAGAATTCAATGTGGCAGCAAGAGTGGCATGCCATTCTTATGAAACCAGAGTAGCAATAAAGAGTTCAACTGTACTGACTCTGTAGAACTGAAAAAAAAAAAAAAAATACAGGTATGGGCTACCACTAAGGTTTTTATTGGGAAGAAAAATGTTTTTGATTTAGCTGTGCTAAAGTACAAGAAGAAGGGGAAGCATGAAGATGAACGCAAAACCAAAACTAAGCAGCAGCAATCTGGAGCAAGGTATGTTGGGCAAGGAGCTTTTGTGTAAGGCAGATCATTGTTTTTCAACAACTCTGGTATCCTTGACAAACACTACTAGTAATCTAGGATGTTTTTGTCCTGAGGCTTTTCAGGTTTGTTTGTTGTCTGCTTTGTTTGCATTTGGGTCCATTTACTGCTAAAACTGTGGAGGAAACAAAGTCAATGCTACCGGCTGCTTCTCTGTAACCTCAGAAAGGGCTTATGAACACAGTTTTGTGCAATTTTTTTTTTTTTTTGTGTTTTATGGAGTAGACAATTCAAAAACAAGTATTGTTTGAACCTATGTTTATGAATTGTGTAATTTTCTAGCACACAAAGGAACTCCCTGGCTTCCTGTACCAGATGGGTGGAAAGTTGATTGAGTGAGACCAGGCTCCAACTCCTCCCCTTGCCACAGGCTTCCCACAGGACTATGAGCCAGATCCTGCCCCAGATTATCTCTTTGTCCACACCAGCACTTTAAGAACTAAGGAATTCTTTTTAAGATAGAGCATTATAGATTTCAGTAACTTCTTGTTTAGAAGCTTTTCTCCTTGATTCAGTCATATCCCAAACATGCTGTAGCAGAGTCTTTACAACACTTGAAGGATGTTTAAATGTCACAAATATGATTATGTAAAGAATTAAAAACAAACAAACAAACAAAAACACCAAAGAAAACCCACCAGACCGCGACCAGGAACAACATCAGGAGTTTTAAGAAAACTTCTCTTAAAAAACACAGAACATATATGAAAATCTTGGTCTTCCATGAATGTTTAGGATAGGCTTCCTGATGTTCTAGCAAGTAGCAGATAATAACAGCCCAACACATTTAAAGATATGTTTTCTTGTTCAGTTCATTGCATGACAAAAACAGTGTTCTGAAAAACAATAGGACTCTGAAGGAATAAGGTCACTGCTTGCATGTTCTTTTGGGATTGTATTAATTCACTGCCCCTTAACAGTATGCCAAGATAGTGATCTGCAGGACACACATGGAGGCAAAGCTTCTGGCTGGTAAAGAATTATGTAAAAATCTTTCAAGCAATAAATATATTGAAATAAATTTCCTGGCAGCATTTCAGCATCCTGAAATATGTCTGTTTCCCTGGCGATTTCAACCTCAGTGTCTAGTTTAAGTTTGAGTGGCATTTTTCTTTCCTGAAGTATTTAGGTGTGAAAACTCAGGGCATCTCAGCTGAGTTTTATCAGACATGGTGAGACTTTGTACAGGACCAAGACTAAATCAATACATTTTTCTAATGCAGGATTACTGCCTGTCGTTGCTGTCTACAAGCTGCATGTTTTCAAATACCACAGACCAGGGTCTCAGAAATGATAAGACTGATCTGAGTCTATAGTTATAGGTAAACTTTTCTTTCTCCAGGATGGCTAAGAGTTGCAGTAAGGTAGGAGATATCTCTAAGTCCTTCTCCTTCACAAAGGAGACATAATGGAAAGGTGTTGTTAATGCCTGTTGACTAGTGCAAATGAAGAGACCATTTACACAAACAGGGCTAACACTTCTTGATATCATAATAAAAAAGTGGCTCAGGCAGACGCATAATCCACTAGGAAGATAGAAGGGTCTATCTAGAATGTCTTCTCAGTTCAGTCACTAACCTTAAGTTGTCCTACTTAACTCATTGCTAACCGTTATCAGGGGAAATAAGTATTCCCAGGGGGACAATTTAGCTCACCTAAGAACTAAGCTGCCATATGGAGATATTTCTCACTCTTCATTCCCCATGCAAGCTGTTTCCAATGAGTATAATCCTCATTTACGTTATTCAGCTGAGAGCCTAAGCATTGGCAGGATAAATCCTTCTTTCAGGAAATTTCTTATCTACTCTATTTACTTACTTACTTCTTTCACTTTCTACTTTCACCATGAACATAAAAAAAGGTTTCAGTTTCACAGTAATATTCCACAATGTCCAATAGAGGAGACATTTGATTTTCTACACCCCAATGTGTTCCCTTAATAAATGAAAATTCATGCAGATTTTATATCAGGGAAACATTGTGGGTACACGTGCACCACTGAATTCAGTGGTCCAGTGTGAAAATTGTCCATATGTCCTATTTCAGATTGGCTTTGATCTAGAACAAATCAATTAGCTCCTTTGGCTGGTGAGCAAGGGCATGAAACAGAGCAGCGTTCTTCTGATCCCATAGCCTAGGGATCAAATGGATGCAAGCCAGTCGATGTTGTTGAGACTAAGAACCAGGATGCTTTATGTGATGTGGATAACAGACATGCTACAGGCATAACCAGCCAGGCCCAGACTATTACTTGACTCTGGATTTTGGAGTCATGTGTAAGGAAGGGTTGTTCTTCTCTCTATTTGTATGAAGGGAGTGAGGAAAGAAAACTAATTGATGAAGAAAGTGTTGGATGAAGAAAATATCCTGAATTCAAATGTTTTATGCTTACCTGATTCATCTTATTAAGTTGCCTTGTTATTTTCTTGCACTTTTGCCATGAACAGATTTATCTGGATAAAGGAAAACCCAAGGTACTATTATCAGGCAAATCCCCCTGTGTTTACTTTTTAAAATAAAAGATTAAAACCATACAACATTTAAACTTTAATGAGTTCAGGTCTGTTCTAGCCAGGGGTGATTTGTTATTCCAAATCCTTGTGCCATCATATTAATGACTACTTGCACCAAGGGGCACTCAGGGTAATCCCCCATCTCTAGCAATGTCAGCTCTGCGGTGATTGCTATGTAATTAATCGGAGACTGCTGCTGGAATGAGGACATTGTAATCTGATGCATAATGAAACTTATTAATGGTGTCCTGCATAATTTATGGGATCTAATCATTCTAATGTAGGTATAAGTATAATATGTAAACAGTTTTCTTTCATTAAGTCTACGAACTAACATGCCATGAGAAATTAAGGGCTGGGATCTTTAATTTTGCCAGCTCTTGTGGAATTGGCCCATTTTAGCAGAGATACAGGAGTAATTGATTTCCTGTAAAACCCTAAAAGCAGCCACCACTACAAGGAATATTTGCAAACATTCTGTTATATGGTATTTGCATTCCCATTGTGCTTTATCTGACTGAGGCTTGAAATCCCACTGGGACAAGCTTTGTATAAACACTGGCAAAGAACAACTACCACAAGAAGCTGACAGCGTATAAGGCCAAAAGAGAGCCAGGAAAAGAAGATATTTTCTTCCTCATTCTTATAAGTGGTGTTTCAAAGAACTGTGAAATTAATAACCAGATGTACAAAAGTGTTTAAACTGCTACCTTTCCCAGTAGACTATTTCTATAAAATTCCTCAGCTGCTTAGTGATGTAGAGATATTTAGGTATCTGAGGAAAACAGAAGATATGTAACTTGGATGGCAGTAAACAGATGAACCAGAATTAAAACTGACCTCTTTTCAATCCAAGGTATTTATTTTATGAACAAAATAACCACTTATTTCATAAGTGGTTTTCAAAGTAAGGTTTTTAAAACACTAAAGTTAGATATAAATATGTGCAGCCACAAGCACCCCCTGCCCAGTTTAAAGGAAAAAAGTGCTCCAAACCAGGATCATGTATGCCAAATTTCAGCTTTATTTTAATTTTTATGGTTGTCGTTATGAACACCTGAATATAGTGGTTTATAATGGCTCCTGTGACAGGCTGTTATAACTTCAATGGCACTAACAATACTACTATAATTAGTGACTTTCGTATTGTGTTAACAAATGCCAGAGTATGCTACCAGTCTTCCAGATGACTTACCCAGGTTTTAATTAGTGTCTATCTTTCTTTTCTTTGTGGAGACATACACTTACTAAAATGACTCAATGCTTTGCACCATGTACAGGTCAAAATACCCACCTGTCAAGTGGGTTTAGAGCTGCATGGAAGGAAGAAACTATTTGCAACATTTTATTAATGGAACAGATTGCATATTTCTCCAAATAGAAACGGGAGGAATTGTGTGACAGATGGATCAAAACCTTCCCGTTCTTGAAAACCAACAGATGAGACAGACTTCTCTTATAGCACTAGCTGGATAGCAAGATGCTGATTAACTAGATCTGAATGAATCTTCTGCCCCTTGGCTCTAAATGTTCATAAGACACTTAATGTATCGACTGATTTTTCATTTTCATGTTTTACATTTTAGCAATATGGATATGGTGTGTGAATGTGTACGTTTGTATATAAGTACGTGCATATAGGTATACACATCAATGTAGGCATACACGTTAAACTACCATTGTAAAATCATTCCAGTTTATATTTTAATTTCCACAACAACTTGGTTCATAATCTATCTAAGTTGCCTTTAACAAATACTGGAGCACATATAGTGCCAATACATGTGTGTATGAATTATATTCTCCAAATTAGTATGAAGTGGTACCTATTAAAGATTTAGAGCTTTCATTACTAGGCTATTGACTTAATCTTACTAACTGAGAATTTACTAGTTCTTGAAACACCTATCGTGGCACAGTAGCCATCGTACAATACATGGAGAAGTGCACTCATGTAGAGTGAAATTGGAATAACAGGACTCATTTAAACAAATTGTTAGCTGCACATGAATCATTACAGTTTCCATCTCACTAGAAGTTGTGCAGTACTTCACCTAATAGATGCCTGTACAAAGTCACAGGAATATTAGTCTTCATTATTGTCTCTGTAAGAGCAGGAAACTTTAACTGTTTGAACACATCTCATGCATTTCAAAGGCACTGTTTGTAGGGCCTAAAGCTAAAGAATGCTTTTAATTTTTTTGCACTTTTTGGATGCAAAATATATATGTCACATATAAGGAACCATCATTTACTTATGAAAGAGTGCATCAAGAATTTTTCTGTAAATAAAATGGGAGAAACTCAAAGAAACTGTTGATGCAATAATAAATAATACACATTCAAGAAGCAGTGCCATCATTGAGATCTTGAGTGAAGGAGGACAGCCACATAATACTCAAGCCTCCAGGAGGAATGTGGCAGATGAATCTAAGTGTCATGACTGATCCCTTGGTGTGTTCCTAGGAAGAGCAATCAGAGTGATAAAAGCATTGAAACAGTTCACATGTTCTATACTAGAAGATGAATTACATGCATAATGTGTGTTTTTAACACAGTCAAGTTAAGGGCTTGACACTTTGTAAAAATTCTATGGATTGTTACACAGAAGTCGTAATAGTTCCTCCTGGTCTTAAAATCTCCACATCTGGCCCTTATTCCCAAAGAACTGTTCTTGTGGGATGTGTACTTCTATTTCTGTAATGGAGAGAAGATGGTGAAAGAAAGCATTTCATTGCCAACCTGAGGATGTGCAGGGTGATTTGCATAATATGAATCAGTACCACAAAGGCATTAAGAGTTTCACTCTTTAGCTGTTCATAGCAGTGCTCCATTTATTGGGTCATTTTTTTTAAGTTTTTTTTTTTTTTTTTTTTTTGTAAGAGGAGGAGGAAATGTGGTAGAGGATTTCTCAGCCCTTGAATTTCCAGGAAATGCTAACATGCTTAAAGAACTGTTAAGGACATGACATTGTTAAGGTGCTGTAAGATGTTCCCGTGGCTCATGAAATACCGCTCTAGCTTCAGTACCATTTGGGCTTTTGCGCAATATTGCAAGACAACCTCCATTCCTAAGCTCATGAATTACATCTCAAACTATCTTTGTGTTAAGTTGTATTACGGTGATATAGCATTTGGTGGCAACCAGTTACAAGGCAATTTCTGTGACAAAAAAAAGTTAGCTCCATAGAAAATTGCAGGTACATTAACAGGCACTAGTGCAGCAATAACTCCTTACTGCACTCTGAATTGTATGAGGCAGTTTATGACCTCTAGGCTTTTTCCTCCCCTTTTAACTTTGAAATGCTTAATAAAAGTTATACTCAAACTGTTACATTGGCTTGGAAAATAAGAAATTAATTATGAACACTCCATTTAATGCTGGAAGAGTACAATGTCCACAGTTTCTTTAAAGCATCAGTGAGGTAATTTCACTACTGCCAATTGAACATTTATACAGAACACATTTAAATGTTCTCAGTCAATGAATCCCTGGAGTGTTTCTGCTCCATTAACTGTTTACATAGTGACCTCAGTAGAAAGGTTTTAGCCTGATGAAACGTCTGCTTCACATACTGGCTCAGGCAATAGCAGAATAGGTCTCTGTGATTTTTCATTATATACTCAGAACTTAGAAGTATCACATCACCTTGCCTAATACTGCCACATTAGGTACCACATCACCTCTTGTTGTGTTAACCTCTCGACAACTTCTGCAATACCTAACAGATGCTAACAATGTGTCTCATCTGCAGTGCCCTCCACCTTCCATCAGTCAGACATTTTCATTAATGTTTCATAGTTATATTTCAAGTATCCCTAATCCCAGACTTTGTATTTGATTGGTCTAGCTACTTCACTCTTTTTTAACGGTGCTGTTATTTGCCTCATGAATCACAATGTCAAGGAAGCCCATGATATTTAGATTTTATGACACTGTCTTCTGAAATAACAACTTTCTAATTCGGCACAAAGTAAAGAGAAGCAATTTACCTTACATGAACTGCACTTTTGTTCACAGAAATAACTCTCAGCATAACATTGACTGTCCAAATTATGACCTTGGATATCCTGCCATGGAGTTTTGCAGAGCAAGTAACACTTATTCATCTTCTGCTCATATACAAAAATATGGATAAATAAAAGGCATGAGTTTAAATTTCATGATATGAGATAGCATTTGATAGATGCCTTCTAGCTACCCTGTAACTTACAGCAACTAAGCTCTCCTTCACAATATTGCAGTGGCCTTATCTGCAATCAAAACACTAACGTGTTTTTCTGTTGATGAGATAAAACATTGAAGCTTTCATTGTCCCGGCACACAATAATAGCATAATAATTAAACATATGTGGTTGGGAAATGCTCTTCTTTTTTTCCCCTCTTTCCATTCATCTTCCATTTACTAGCTATTAAGGGGAAAAGTGAAATTTCTTACATATAGATTATATATAAGATCATAAAAGAATGTCTAATTCTCAGAGGGTCTACAGTTAAGGAAAGCTAGATTATGCTGAATATCAGAAGGGAAATCTTGCTTTTGGCAGGCTCTATTAAATATGCATAGTTATCTGAAGAAGTGACTAAAGAACCTCACTCAAAGCTTTACTCCATTTCAAGTTGCCCACTGCATACTGCAAATTTTATCTGTCTCCCCTGAGACACTCTTTCCACAGAAGCGGAGAAGTTATGGATTGTAACTAGAGAAGAAAACATAGTTTAGTCCTCCATAAGTATACCATTACTCCCTAGAGTACAGTTGCTAGTGATGTATGTTGTCTTCTATTAAAAGCCTTGACTAAGGGTCTTCTGCTGCTTTTTAAAATGCAACTTTGATATTCATCAGGAGGAAGATGTACATCAAAGTTAAACCACAACAACTCTGTAGCCATTTACACAACCTGGATTATGCAGTTCCCACAAAGATACACCCTCCTGGCTCAGAGATCACTTTGGCAAGGTTGCAGTGAGTCCAAAGTCACTTCAATGCATTCATTGAAGGTTATTCTCTTGTAAGTGAGTCTGTATTCCCTCTGAAGGACCACATTTCTTTGGAAATCTGCAACTCTGACAACTTCTAACACAGCAGAACCCTGCAGTAGTTCAAGGACCGTGGCTGTTATAGCTATTAAAGGAATATTTCACAATCCAAGAGAACAGAGTGAAGATGTAAAGATATGTTGGATCAATTCTTTTGAAGGTGGAAACTGGAAATTCCATTTATTTTGATACAATAACATCAACTAGAACATGCTGAGGATGGCTTTTATTCTAGGAGTATCTTCCTTTGTGGTCTGTTTCTGCCTGCCACTTTGTCTCTCTCTTCTTATTTTAAGAAGAAAACCTATGGAGAGAAGGAATATATGTTCTAGAAATGTGTTTTAAAGTCAATAATATACACAAAAGAACCAATCTTCTATTTACGGACAGTTATGTTTTCAATAGATGGTTATTTCCCATTCTAGAACCCAAGGTTTGGACTGAATTACAAAGAGTGTCATAGGAACCTTTAGGTTTTTGTGGTTGAAGTTTTAAATTATATTGTGTCTTCATTAAGCACAGAAAAATTGTAAAGACATTTTTACATTTTTTAACCTCTACCTTAGACATAAGTATGACCTTAATTTTCAGGGGTCTTCTACAGGCAACAGAGCAGTATAAACTAGTATGCTTTTAACTTGTACAAAAACACTGTAAAACTAATAGTGCAACTCCTAAAATTTACTAGTTTGACACCAAACTGGCTATTATTTTGTATAGTCGTGTGATGTGATTACAAACATAAATATCATATACTCAAAGCACACAGATGTGGATTCTGAGTTATACCAATTTATCTGAACAAAAAAATCAAGAAAATTAAAACTTCTTGGTTTTAGGGAAGCAAAAATATGAAAATGTACTCAACTAACCAGAATATCTCCTTCTGCCAGAAAAATGTTTTCCCTTCTACTTCAGTTTCAAAACAAAGGTGTTTTTTTTAAACACAGTAAATGGAAATATATTTCTCCCGGATTTTTTCAAAGGTTTAAATTTTTTATTTTTCCATAAATGTAAAATATTTCCTACAAACAGCCTAACTTCATTTATTATAAATACCAGCAAGTGCCATTTAATTAAAAAAAGGGGAAAAAAAATCAGTTTGAAGGAATATGTTGCCAAGCTTCTGAGGCTGCATCACATTGGTCACAGTTATTCTCTTACAGATGGCACTTTCCATCTATCTTCTGACAAAGTGCAAATGAAGAATGTTTCATTTAGGTCTGCCATGTAGATGAAAAGTCAGAAAACAGACTTTCTTTTTATTTTCCTTTAACTATTGAAAGATATATTTTTATGAGCAGAATATCTCATGTGGTTTTTGGGGTGATTTCTACAGACAAGAACAG
>JAOXNO010000020.1:5796769-5809548 GCA_028565335.1 Limnodromus scolopaceus
CTCCATGTGCCCAAGCATGGCATCTAGAAGGATCTGTTCCATGATCTTCCCAGGCATGGAGGTGAGGCTGACAGGTCAGTAAAGTAGGTACCTCCAGAGGTAGAGCTGCTTCTCCAATGCTGGCTAGCTGGCAAAGTGGCAACTCCCACCATCCTAAGTAAAGGGTCTAACACGCGAGAGGAAGTTCTACCTGGAGATATGTCTATCAAATAACCAACACTTGGAACGACTTTAGATTAAAAATGAGATTCATCTAAATAAATAGAGGTATCTGATGCAGGTGTCTGTCAGCTTAGGGTCTCTTCATCAGTAAAGGAAATGTATTAGGCACAGTCAATGGAGTTTAGAAATCTCCCTTGCAGTTGTGTAGGGAGAGATGAGGTAATATTACAAACTGCTATATTCAGGAATGAGAAAAGATAAATTAACATATGAATTAACATATGACCCCCTGATATAAAAACCAAATATTTCAAAACAACTCATGTCCTACTAAGCACTGAAATGTTGTTCCTGGTTGTAGGGCCTGTTGTTATGCTCATTGACAATAAAGCTCAGCTGAAGCTTTCCTGTTGAATCTCCAAAACTTTTCCCTGAAGACTGGTTTTTCCACCCATTACAGTCCTAGTCTACTGCAGCAACTTATCAGCCCTGATTAAGAGGGCTAGCAGTGTCCATACAGAGAGGAAAACATTTGAGAACTAGATCTGGCCAAGGACAAGAAGCACAGATGTGGAACATGGCTCATTGCGAAATCCATTTTCCTGTCCATCCCTCAACAAGCTCTTTACACAGACAGCTACTGTCTGCTGTTTCATTAATACCTAAGTGTATCAAACAACCTAATATGAACTAGCAAATCTATGTACTCAGCTGCTGGTTAAATAAATAAATAAATAAATAAATTGCAATCTATTTGTAGATGTTCAAGAAGCACTCAGACATTTTCCTGTGCATTATAGAGGTAAATTGCTAAGATAAGTGAGAGATGCAGAGAAATTTTAAAAAAGACCAAAATCCCATATTTTCAAAATTCCTTGTCCATGACCAGATGAGAAGTGTGACTGAAGTCATGGGGACTCATACATTGCCAAGATGAAAATAACATTAAATTAGTCAAATACTTTCTTCAATTGCAAAGAAGAAAAGAACAGAGTTGTGTAAGTATTTCATCCATCATTTCAATATACATATTTGAGAGAAGAAGGAAAACAGCAGAGTTTTGAGGATTTAATATATAAGTTCTTCTGTCCTAGGTTTTAAATAGATCCATCAGAAGTGGCTGTAGCCTGTCCCTTCCATAAGCCCTTCCAAACAGTAAATAATAATGGTATTATTTAGCATGGCATTCTCGAGCCTATTGATTTGCTTTCATAGGAGCACTGATCCTCTGCAGACTTGTATGAACGTGATGGATCCTGACCAACCTGTGCTCTGATTCAGCTACTTTATTTGGGTTGAGCAGTACCTTAAAGACGGCAACTGAGTTGCGAAGGACAAGAAAACCAGTTGCTTCAACTCTGCAGAGTTCACAGGTCTTCTGTAAATGGTCAACATCTCCTCCCCTGCTATTTTGTCATCTTTCTCATATTTTCTGTGCCTTGAATGACATCACATGTTGGGAGAGAGAACCCCATTTTTTTAATTGCAGGTAGACCAAAGTGAATGTCTCTCTTTTTATTTTTTTTTTATTAGTTAGACTTTAAGATTTCTAGGGCAAAGAGGTGGGGTTTTGTTCTGTGTTTACACAGTGCCTTTCATAATGCCATTCTGGCTTTCAGCAGTGAGGTAAGGCAAGAATAACAGGGGACAATACATGTATGCAATTTAAATACATGATCTACCTGTCCACCCAGTTCACTGTTTGAACCAATTTTAAGTGATAAACCATGTTACTCCACCCTCTTAAACAGCTGCTTGTACTGAGTAAAATTTCTTCCTGTTAAACTCCATTGGTTTCGATGGACTTTCAGCAGGGATAAATCTGGCCCTGCCTGTCTAACAGATGCCTTATACAAGCAAGTGAAATTAAGGAATTGAATTAATTGTCTTTGCTTCAATTTGCAAACTGGGCAGTAATCTGCACATTTAATTCTGTCCTTTGCATATTATTTTCTGAGCAAGGACACAATTGGCTACAGATTTGACATCCTTGTGACAGTGAGTCTGTGGCAGCACTGAAAAGAAAGAGGGAAGGAGCAGGGTCACAGAGAGGACAAAAGGAAAAAATAGCTGTCTAAATCATATATCATTAAAGTGATGCTCATTGAATTACCTCTCTCAGGGCCTGTCAAAACATGTGGTGCCCTTGCAATATGATGTGAATTAAATGCCTTCTGGCCTCTGAAATATTGTTTTCAAGGCCAAATGTGTACTTTCACAGTTTCCCTCTAGTAAGTACTAAGAAACATTTCAAACATGCTGATTGACTCCTACGTTTAGCAAAAACAACTTAGAAATACAACAATGTGTGGTAACTGGCTTCCAAGGGAAAGACAAGACACGTGCTTACTTGCAGGCCTCTGGTGATGGTCACCGATAGCCGCATCCACTGAGAAATTGGTCAACACAACTAAAAGTTGGCCCTGGCAGAGAAAAATATAAGTAGAACCAACTCACTGAATCACTTCACCAATTATAGTGTTTGTCCTCTGTGAGTGGGGAAAGAGTGGTAGATTCCATATAAATGTCAGACGCTCTACCTCCTTGAGAAGGCAAGGATCTTCGAGGTCTGCAGCCATCCTTAGCAGACAGCCCATTGCAGCAACTCCATGAAGTCTGCCTTCCTCCCAGCAGCTCAGACCATTGAGGTACCAGAGAAATAGGCTTCTTCTCTTCTCTCCCAGTGAAGTTTTGAGTTTTGGCTAATTCTGAACAATCAGGAGATTTGCCCGTGTTCACTGCTGCTGTTATACGATGCTGTTGTTTGGTCACTGAGTGCAAGACCTACTATATATAAGTAGAAAAAATTGATAACTACCAGAAAGATTTTTGTAATTTCAAAATTTGTCAGCTGTGTCCATCACATCAAGAGGCACACTGATTTCTCAGCTGCTCTGTGCAGCCTCAGGGATTTGTCCAGAAATTGGTATCTGCAGGACAGATGCAGTTAGTACATGAAGAGGTGAAATCTTACATACAGTGATGTCCTGTCAAAGAATATGACTTTATGGAGAAAAATTCTACCATTATTCATCTTAGACTTGTGAACATTTGCAGGGAGAGGGGCGTGACCTTGCTGCCAAATTCAGGTATTCAAAATTCATAATAATGTTCCTCCAAAATTGTCACATTTAACACATTTAAAGGTAATAAGAATTGAGTTCTTTTTCTCTCTCCTATTTCTTTCTTTTTCCTTTTTTTTTTTTTTTTTTTGAGCCTGTAGGGTACATTTAGATTATGCATGTAAGGTTTTCTCTGAAATGATATTAACTAGACTTTTATTTTATCTGTTTCTCTCACTGCTTTTTAGTGAAAGCTGCAGTGCACAGATAATCTTTCTTCAATCTTGAAACCACAGTTTTAAAGAAAATAAAAATATTGTGATGCCTTCAACAGAAATGCTAAAATCAACACCACATTTATTCATGTTAATTATAACAGCTTCATGTTTTCCAGAATAGGCATAATTTTTCATCCCAGAATCAAGGGATGAAAATCCATGTGTCACCACTATGTCTAAAAACCTCCTGAAATCTCTGTGGATTAGGTATTATAATCTTTGATTTCTTATGGAAACTTAAATAAACTAAAAAATATGGATTTGAGTCTCCTGGAAAAATATAGCAGATCAGTGATAGACAGAAATGGAGAGCTCAAAACAATTGGATCCTCCATCTAAACTACCCATGAATATTCTCCAAGAATCCCCCGTATGACCCATCTTTAGTAAAAAATTAAATTTATAACTTATTTATTACTGTAAATTTATTTTTTAGTGATTTATTTTTGCTAGCACTAATGGCCTGCAGAACACCACAGCTGGTGTTTTGTTTTTGGTTTTCTGTTTGTTTTTTTTTTTATTTGGCTTAAAACAATACACTGTATTGTAAGGAAGGATTGACAATAGTGACATCTTATGTATTCTGTGAATCTTGGAAAAGTCATATCCAGGATATGAACAAGAGACGAACAAGTCCAGGATACTTGGTATACATGAGTAAAATCTTTACCACATACCATACAGTCAGTGCAACACATAGATAGACCTGTAAGGCATGTTTCCTTTGAGGGTGTCAGAGCACTGGAACAGGCTGCCCAGAGAGACTGTGGAGTCTCCTTCTCTGGAGATATTTGAAACTCGCCTGAATGTGATCCTGCCTAACCTGCTTTGGGTCAACCTGCATTGGCGGCAGGGAGGTTGGACAAGATGATCTCCAAAGCTCCCTTCCAACCCCTGCTGTTCTGTGATTCTGTACTTCTGTGAAGTCTCACTAGCTGGAAAGCATAACATCGAGTCCAGATCCTTGTCCTAGGCCATAGGCAAAGTTAGTATCAAACTGGGGGAGGGAGGAAGAGTCCAGATGTTCTGGCACATAAGCTGTTATCCTGGTCACTGGATCTCACTGCTTCCAAACAGAAAAATACTGCTCAGTGTAGGAAAATAGGTGACTTGTGTTCTTTGGTGGGGAAGAGATTTTGGAGTGCTCATGCACGTATACTAGCTAGTTGGCTTAAAAAGTATGACAACAAAATATCTCTTCATCTAGAAAGCCTGACCTATGGTCTTAACTTGATATCTTACCTCTATTGTCTTCACGCTGTGATCAAATGGACAGCGTTTGATTTTTTGATCTTCTGTAACCCTTTCTTATTTATTGGTAATTTCAAGGTACTGAGCACTTCTGTGAAATGCTGAACACCCTGATGTTTCAGTGATTGCCAATAAAAGTTGTGCAGCACCTTTCAGGACTGTGACTTATAAAAGTAATTGTGTTGAGAGGGAAAAGAAGTCTTGTTCTGTTAATTACAAGTTCAATTAAAACACAACCAACTTCAAAAGTACAGGTCAAGAAGAAACCCAATGCACAGTACGTATGTATACTGCACACATGTATGAGACAAATAGGCCTTTTTATTAGTTGAAGGTTAATGTGCTAAATGATTACACGATTGCGCCTGTGTCTGCAGCATGATATATAGCAATCAACAGGAACATTTCAGGGATGAAATTAAAGGAAAAATAATAAATAACTGTTAAGCATGAACAGTTAAAAGATAGACTGGACAGAAAGTGCGTTTTTGCAGACATGGTAGGCCCGTCATCAAGGAAGAAAAACAATTTTTTTGAGAGGCAAGTAAAATAGTAAGGCAAGTTGGCTTAGGAGGCACAGAGATGCAGATTTGGGCTGACAATGTTTATGATGACCACAGCTTTCTGGTTTTCCCCCTTTACCCAAACATAATTGCTTTTGACTGGGCAAATCATATTGATCTCGTTGTAATGTCATTGCAATTTATGATTCCATAAGGCACTTGAATAGATTTTTTTGGTTTTATATGCCTTGCATTTCATTTTAATGCCACCCAAGGAAATTGCATACCTAAAGCTGTACGTGTTACTTTTTATTAAATACCAAATGGTATCATCTTTTTTCCCCCTGTTTCTTGATTACAATCAAGATGTCATTTAAATTTTATTACGGAATCACTTTCCTACCTCAATTAGAGCCTTAAGGTTAATTCCCGCTTATACTTCACACTAAATGTCAAACCTGAAGCAGGTTTTACGTGAATACAGGGGGAAACCCACCCACAAGGGGAAGATGTAGCCTTGTGGCAAACTTTACACACACCACCAAGCAAAATTTTGATCCTGGAATGGAAGAAATGACACAGACTGCATGAAGTCCATTGGGATATTCATAGCAATTTCAAGTGAAGTATACTCAGGTACCATGACAGTAGTAAAAGATCTTTCCATAACATGTATAATACATATAAACTGTAGATGAAGACTGCTCTGGCATCAGCCAGTCTACATGGAATTCACCCAGTGTGTGGAAACTAATATTTTTAGTCCATCCCTCCCTTGTGACCCTGCTCCCTGCAACACAAGAGAACATCCTGAGGAAACCTTTTAGAGAATCTTATTAAGTTAAAGGATTCTATTGCTCTAAAAGATTTGGGTAATTATTATTTCACCCACTTAATGTTTTTTAAAGTTTTATTATTTCCCAGATTAAGAAACTTTAAAGACTCAAGGACCTAAAGAAGAAAAAAAAAATTAAAGGCTTACAATTATAAGATAGCTCATTAATGTCTTTGTAATGAATGATTTATTCTACAAACTATAGCAGAATGTAAATAAGGAAACACTGATGTTACAGGCATTTTCTGAGTACAAAAGCTTTGCCACACCCAAAATCTTACAGTTCCATGAGCTAAATTGTATAACACCTCATGATAACACATATTACTATCTCATGGAAGAAAACATACTTTCGTATGGAAACCTCAAAATAACATCTTTTCTATAGATAGGTCTGGTTAGAAAATCTATATTATTTTTAATTTAGAAAAATCCTTTTTTCAATCCAGTTTGGTTTTTTTTTCTTTTGTCTTCATAACAGGTTGATTTTTTCTGCAGAAATCTTTTTTGTTTTTCATTTTTTTTCCCTAGGAAAAAAAGAGATATGATCAAAGCCTCAAATTTCAACAATTTTCATGTAAAGTTTTAAGTGAGCTGTACTTACGGGGGCAAAAAATACAGATATTATATTCATGCTCTACATTTTTAATATTTTCACTCCTACTGGGAAATTATTAATAGAGAAGTGCTTTCGATGTCTATAAGAGAAAGGGAATTTCATCCCGCCCTTTTAGGAAGCACATGAGAAGCTAATATGCAAGACAGTTAGTGAGGGAGCGAAGTGTCAGCATGCAAGATTAAAACATATGGAAAAAAAAATAATTACTGCGGGCCTCATAAGCTATTAATGTATATCTTTATTCATATCCCTTTGCAAGCTAATGTTTTTGTAATAAAAAAGAGTACACATGCACACACACACAACCCTACATAAATATATATACACATAGAGTTATAAAATAATAATTTATAAGGAGAGCCCAATGGGAAACCAGTGGAGATATTCAGATTTAACTGACAAGCGGTAGCTGCAAAGCTTCGGTTCTGATATATACCTAAGGGGCAACATTTTAGAAAAGAACTAACAAGAAGATATTATATTAATATTAATAAAGTTTTATTTCCAAAGGGAAAATATGATCAAGTGCTCTGCTTTCTAGGCTACCTTTTTTTTTCTTTTTTTTCTATTTTCTATTTCTGTGAAAGTTGGAAACAAAATCATCCTAATTTAACATGTTTCTCCCTTTTCATGTACTTCTGTTAAACTACATGAAAAAAAAAAAGGTACGGTGAGTAATGAGGTTAACAAAGCCATACTTCTCAGATGATGCATGATGAACAAGGCTCAGTGCCAAACACTTTTAACCAAGTCAAGTCGGTCTATTCATGTTCATGTACCATAAAATCTGCTTTTACAAGGATAACTATAACATTTGCATTAAAAAGGAACAAATGAAATGTTAAAATCTTTGTTTTCATCTATCCTGAGTACTTCTATGGTGATATATAAAATGAGAATGCGTATTTTAAATTTACATAAATCTTGGCTCCATAGCTGATGAAACTTTATAATACATTCTCTGGGAGCCAGGAGGTCAAAATCTGTTTCTTCTTGTGGTAACACCCAACTAAAGGGCAGTCTTTCAAGGTCTGAGCAAAAGGCCAAGAGCAAAATTTCAGATATTTTATCATGTTACTCAAATTTTGAGGTTTTTTTTCTCTTCGCTTTACCTTTAATAAATCAAGAGTAACAAGCAATGCCTGATGAGATGATTTCAGGTCTGTGAATTTTCATTATTTTGGATGCCTCTTTCTCACCTATAAAACCAGGCTACCTGAAGCACCACTAGATGATCACTGGGTGTTAAAAACTTACTTCAGACTCTGTGAATAAGAAAAATACCTAATTTTTTCTTCCTTTCTTCCTCTTTCTCTCTAACTTCAAGTCAGGAAGAGAGCCTCTGAAATATTAAAAACAGTTATGAGTTGAGAAGTCAAAAAAAAATCTTTTTTTTCTGATGGGTTAAAGCATTTTTAATATTCTATATTATCATAAAAATTATTTTCCCAATCTATTTGTGTTAACTTGTATTATATTTCAGTATGAGAAGAAGTCAAGTACAGAAACTGAAATTTAAAAAATAAAGAAGGAAACAAATAATTGTTCACACCGGAAATTACCTGAAAACATTTGTTTGTAAATAGTTTTGATTTCCATCCCTGCCAGAAAAAAGAAAAAAAAATTTTTTTTAATGTCATAGTCAGATCTAATCTTTAAGTCTCCCATTCTCTTCTTTCCTTAAACCTTCAACTAAATCGATATTTCAACTGCGTCCCAAAATTGAAAGTACTATGCTGTTTATGAGCATGTTAAGTGTGAAATCTGGGAGACATATTGGTAAATTCAGTATCGAAGGTTTAAAATAAGGGTAGTCAAGATGCTCCTGAATGAAAAAGTTTTGTAAGAGATACCACGAAAGAATATTAACATAGTTATTACCAAAAAGTAAAAGTAGATCATTTGCTATTCCCTTTTCTCTTGATGTCCAAAGTCCAAAACTGCCTCAAATATTTCTGTTCAATACTCTAGCAGTGTAGAGTAGATCAGATTAATTACTTATGCTACAGATGTCACGTCTATTTATATGTTACAGAGTCATATGCCTTATTCACAGCATCAAGACACAGTTCTTATCCTCAGTAACTCTCAGATCCTTTTTAGCAGAGCTAATGATCCGCAAGTTATTCCCTGATCTTTAGTTGTGCAGTTCAGCATTTCCACCTGCATATAGAAATTCATATTTAACACCCTTTTACAGAACTTTTTTTCAGGTTTTTCAGGGTCATTGTCACCACATTTATAGTGTAAGAAGCAGAAAGCACAGAGCAGGCACTAGACACTTTGGCCCTCTCAGCACTGCTCTGATAGCTTTTCTTTCCCACTGAGCAATAGGAAAGCTCTTGCCTTGATCACCCTTTTACAACACAACATACTTTCCTGCGCGCAGGCATACACACCTCCCTGGTCCTATTAAATGTATTGCTTCCTTGCTGACTTTCCATCAGTCAGCCAAACTCTTCCTTATACATCTTATTGCTATGCAAATAAATTCTTGATCCCAGCTCCCTCTATATCAACCACTTAGAAACAGGCAATACAGATCTCCTATAGTAACTGCAGGCAGAGAGGTGGCTGACAGTTTTATTGTAGATCATGTGGTTTCACATTCAAGACAAGGACTGCATCTCTTAAAGTTGAAGTTTTTCTTCAGAATAAGGTAAAATTACTCCATGGACCTTCCCCAGACTCTGGGAACTGAAATACAGGAAGTAGAACCCAGGTTGGCCTGTTTGTTTGTGTGCATATATTTAAATACAAACCACGTTTTAGCTTTCTTTGCTGCCTCTGGTATAATAGTTACAGGAAGTTACAGGTCAAGTCCACTGTGTCTCTGAAGCCAAGGAAGCTCACTTACGGAAATGAAGACTGATAGCTACCTAGAGGAGACCACTAATTGTTCATATAACTGCCACTACAGAGACCACACTGAGAGAAAATCTTATGAAAAAGTAAAAAATGTAAACTAAGAGTTAAACATTATAATGTTTAACTCTTACATGGCATTTTTTATTGCAAGGAACCCCAAAGCACTTGATAAACATCAGGTACTAGAACCATGCAGAACATAGCTACAAACTTAAATATGGTGTGACTGCCCTTAAGGGATGCTTTAGCCAAGATTTCTGAGTGAACACACTACCTTCATTTACTGTTAATTATTGTGTACATAGGGAGAAACAAAAAAGCCAAGTTTTCTTACGCTTAAAATTGGCATAGATGTATAAACAAAATCGTCTGGATTTTCACAGATGACAACCATCTGTTAACTAGCACCCATCAACATCAGGCCATAGTCAAAGTGTTATACTTTCTCTTAAACATAAATCCTCCCTATTAGCATTATATAGAGTGAGGTTGGTTGCATTGTGCAGAAACAGGACTGAAGCTCAGGAAATCTGAATGTAGCGTCTAGCTCTGACCTAAGGTTGATTTTCAGGAAGGCTCTGTGGTCCCTTCTCCTTTTGTCTCTCCTTTTGTTATACTTTTTTTGCACAGGAAATTATTTCTTGTACAAGCCTTGGAACAGAGAGGATCGACAGGATTGTAACACACTGAAATTATTATTGTTCTTGAATGAATTGTAAGTTCTTACTGTGAAGAAAAGATTTAAATGAAACTACCTTTGTCATGGGAAGAAACACAGGAAAATGGAAAGCAGTCAGTATCTGGTAAAACAAAGTTTTTACAAAAACTATTTTCCGCTTCTCTCATAAAAGTCATTGAAGAAATGGAGAAGAGTTTGAATATGATAGAGTTTGTGAAATGGTCTGATACTGTATTAATGTGTAGATGGAGTAGTCATGAAAAGAAAGATGTTACTGAAAAATCAAGACAGTTATCTCTGTGTTTATGGAGCATTCACAAACTATTAATGACAAAGAAACACATCTAATAGTAATGGGATGAGACAAAGAGGGAAATTCCTCTCTGGTGGAGGAAAAAAAATAATTCTTTTTGGATAAAAGTCTTGGTAGTTGTATAGGTCTCACAAGAGGAGGCACAGGGTAGGTTGAATACGTCAAGCTCTAGAAACTATTCTGCTCTGTTGTGTTCTTCCAGTCATCAGTCATCTGTGGTTCATCTCTATTAAAATTAGTAGAGAGATCTTACAAAGGGAGATTATTTTTTTTTTTACATATAATTAGAATTCCACATTTTTTACTTATTTGATTGAGTTAAGGAACTTCTCACCGCACTGGTTCCCAGGGAAGGATCCAAACGGCTCCTTGGTGCATCAGGCTACTTGTGTTGTCACTTAGCTGTTTAGTAATTTCATTTTGCAATACTGAGATATTAACAGAAATTCATAATAAATGTTCAGCCCCCTTTCCCCTATACACTTTGTTGCATATATGACTTCAAGTACCAAAAGTGGTCTTTTTCATTAGAGTTGGCAATTTTACATGAAACCAGTGGTTCAAATGGAATCCTTCTGCATTTTGACAGAATTTGGCTGCCAAATGCCTTCCTCTTCTTCCTGGAAGGGAAGTTAATTTTGGTGGATGGGAGTACATGTGATCCACGGAGTGTTTTGGGGAGCCTTTGGGCTGTAAGGAGTTATGGGATGGGAAATGCCATTATTCTGAAAAGAAGAATGAAGTATTTACAACCACCATGAGATCTAGATTGCTTCCTTGGAGCTGGCAACGTACCCCCTACTCGTGCTTCCCATTACCAGAAGTAGAAGAAATTTCTTTATGGAAACCGTATGGTCTCTCTCAGCTGGTCAAATAAAGCAGATTCTCCTAAATTGCCTCCAAAAGGGTAAGATTTCGGATGTTTTTCTTACAGAGTTACCTTTCAAATTATCAAGCCGTGTTTCATTTTGTGTGCTAAGTGAAAGGCTGAAAGATCAGAGCTCTGTTTAATGAGATTAGCAGGTGCTAGTCTGAGCACACTGCTTCCCTTTATGTGACAATTAGCTCAGATTAGACAAAACAGTGGGTAAATAATGAAAATCTGAAATGCTGAGGAGGTAAAAACATAGGAAAATCAGAGGGATCAAAATGAGTATAATGTGAATTTATCAGACAGAAGAATGACAATGAAAACTAAGAATAGACAGGTTTCTGTCAGCTTTATTCTCCTACCTTTACTAAGCTTGCATAATAGCTTGCATTACGAGTAGTTCCTTTGCTTTTAATTATACAGCAGGTACTGTATCTTTAGGAAGATGTCCCATTGTTACCTGGTTTTAGATCCATATATGGTGTAGCTCAGGATGAAAGTTATTCACTAAAGTGCCATGCAGCTTCCTTCATAAATTCTTACTCAGGATTTGCAATGGTTAGTTCATCATTTCATCCAGAAAGGTCTTTGTAGTGTAAAAGCTAAAAGTGGTAGCTGTTGAAGTCATACCCTGGAGTGGAATCCATCACCTTCAATAAGGCACATCCAGCAAAGAGGGAGATAAAGGGAGGGATCCAAAATGACCCCAGTCAAACAGCTAATCAAAAAGAGCAAGATCAGAAAATTTTTAACGGATGATGGAGCTTTATCCACTTGTAATCCTAAATTCATAACTCTCTCTTGAAAATGGGCAGTGAGACCCCTTTTTTAAAAAGCCACAAATGCTTCTTTTCTGTTTGATGGACAGTCACCAAACTGCCAGATCATGCCCTCTTTTAATCTTCAGTTCTGCAGTCACAGTCAGAAATTTAGTCTGTGTAAGGGAGATTTCTAAATGACAGCTGTCATCTACCTCAAACGTGCCCTAAACATCAAGGTACAAACTATTCTTGAGTACTTGGTTGGCTTTTTTTATTATTATGAAGTTGGTCTGCTGTCCAAAACAAAATGCCAGACTCATTGGATCACAAAGACTGAACATGGTGGAGTTTGGGTCTGGTGCTCAGTGGCCTTTTGTCAGACTATTTTACTCAGTTGATTTCAAATTAAAAGGCTATATGTGAAGTCTTCAAAGAGAATTATACATTATATATTAGCCCCTTTCAGGGGGACTCAGAAAATGCTGAAATGGCTGTGACATTGGTGGCAGATGAGTGAGGGTGCCCATACATGTTGCTTTAGATTTAGGGAGCAAAACTCCTTCTTCATCCTATTCTA
>JAOXNO010000020.1:5874986-5892613 GCA_028565335.1 Limnodromus scolopaceus
TACCCTGTTGCTGCTTGAAGCCATTCCCTCTTGTTCTAAAATAATGGCATGGTTAAAATATTTTTTTAAAGGTCCTTAAGATCTACCTGCAGCACACCAACACTTCCAAAAAAACCGCCTATGCTAAACATCTATTTTCCACAGTCACTCTCTGTAACATCTATAAATAAATGAAAAAGATTCACAGAGTTCACATCACCATGTGCCCTGGCCTACAGACATTGTCAGAGTATGCCTAATACAGAGTGGGTGAAAGGTATAACAAAAGACAGCTGATTTTTTTTGTAACTTTTAAACGAATTTGGTTGCAAACAAGGATTGGAGTCTGAGCCAGATGAGGAAGATTTAACTTCCTAAGGTTACAACTTACCCACTTAACCTACAGGTTGGTGAAGCTCTCCGAGATCTTCTATTCAAGCGGAACAAATGCCTTATGGTCAGGGAGTGAGTAAGAGGAAGTATAACCCTGAATTTCACTGACTTATCAACAAAAGGGGTTCCTGGGTTGTCTGGTCACTTAATGCTTAAACTGTCCTCCAAGAAAATAAATGAAGACGACAGACAGAAAAACTGGAACCCAGACCTTTCTCTTCTTACCCTGGGGCTCCCACTACTAATCTGAAGAAGATTCATACGCTCACTCCTCATCACTCTTGCTAAGATAGACCAAGAGCCCTTAATTAAGTCCCTGAACACAAAGCTGAGATGTGCAGCAACAAAATTCCCAGAGCAGAGGCTGCTGAACAAATAGAGGTTTATGTCAGTCGGTAGGAACCATCAGACGTAGACCTGGAAGCTAGCTCAGGCATAGGCTCTTTGGTCAGACTGGGTCACAGCTTGAGAAACAACAGCCACATTTGAGCATTTAAGCTATTTGACCACAGACAACTGGAGCAATTTATTGTGTTTTTAAAATAGGAAAAAACAGTGTCATTAAATACCTTAGTGGACTCTGAGCCCCAGCATAGTTCCATTTGCTTTGGCAGCTGGCTGCACTTTAATTGCTTTTGGCTGGCTTCCAGTTCCTTGTCCTACAGGTGCTTTTTCGAGAGCAATCAATTCTGAGGAAAGAGCAAACCCTTTAGATTTTTAAGGTACAGGAAAGACACCTTATAGATTACTTGCTTAAGCTTAGCAAGTGTCAGAAGTTTTATACTAAACCTGTTAAGGTGGTTCAGCTTTTTAAAAATGCTAATAACAAACAAACAAACAAACAAACAAAAACCTACAAAACCAAACCCAAAACCAGACAAGCAATCCAAACCAAACCAAAAAAAACCCAGAAAAACACACTCCTATGATGTGGCTTTCTGAGCATCTTGGTCAATCTTACATGTTTGCCCTAATTAGCAGTCTAACTGCTACTTTTTGCTGAGGTAGTTTTCTGTTAGATTGAGCTGAATCAACTCAGAAATGTGGTCCCAGCAGAGGCAGGCAGACAGTGAGTAAGAAGGGTATGACGACAGGAAGCAGGACTGTCCTCTTAGGTCAGCTATGCTACTGTGAACAAGCCAGATGAATAGATGAATTGTATTTAGGAATGTAGATGAGCTTTTCCTTTATTGGAAGATTTAGAGTAAACCTATTATTGATTTAAGAAGGAAAAAAATGGCAAAATATTTTGTAAAGTGCAACTACTTTAGCTTGTTCCTACAGTTGTTTTTACCTGTTAAGGAAATGAGAAGTGAAGTTGTAATCCTATATAAACATTGTTAATGTAATTTTGGTGAAAATAAGTCATACTAAAACTTACTGAGAAATATTATAATGATACACCTAGAAAACAGGACATGAAAATCATATAACATAGTGCAAGAGTAACGTTTTAAGAGGTATATTGTTATATGTTATACCAAGGTGACATTTCTGGAGACAGCACTTGTTCTGTTTCTTCCAGGTGAAGTTAAGATAAAGATAGTAAAAAAATCACCTTGGTTTTAGAAAGAAGGTATGCTAAATCTGCCTCTTTATTTTGCTTAATTAAACCTTTCACCCTCTATAATAATTTCAGCAGTTAATCATAAAGGACTGTATGTAACTTCAGCGTGATGTGGTGGCCAGCCAAATACACTGAGTAGATGCATTGAGCCTCCCACAAACCTCTAACAAGCAGTGTTCCTAGTTTCCTCCAGTTTTAATCCATCATCATTTAAAATGGTTCAAAGACAAGAGCCTCTGACTCTTCAGTGTTTTATATGTGAGTAAACTACAGTGCCTGGGATCATTAGGGAGAGACTTTGAGCAAGAACAGGCCCTGATTTGTTAATTATTAGTCAGACACCAACTAACATTATTGCCTCCTGGAAATTTCAGGCTATGAAGGCCATTGCAACTATTTTTAGCCACAAGAACAATTCAATTCTCATTTATTCTTTCTTTTTTTTTTTTTTTAAATCTTACTTCCCAGTAAACAGGAAAGACACAACAAGTAGAAATCCTTGCTGCTCACCAATACCCACCATTGCAGAACCGTATGCATTAGAGCTGAAGTTGCAAGATAAGAGGCAATAGATGATCTCTGTGAGAAAAACTCTGTCACAAGGCTAAACTTTCCTGACCTGATGTGTATGCTATGAGTATGTATTTATGCATCCAGGAGCATGGCTCTGTTCACTGCAGAAGAATATAAATCGTTAGGTGTGAAAGTCCATGAAATAACCTGTGAGATTAGGCACTTTTTGCCAAGCTCTCCTTGGTTCCCTGGTGCTCACCATGCTTCTTCCCACTAGATGGCACCGAGCATCTGCTGCATCCCTTTGCAAGGGCTGGCTCACTCTCCCTCCCTCCGAGGGCTGCCTATCAGCACAGCTCCATTTTTACACCTAGCAATAAACCCCACAAATTCACTATTCCTAAATGAATGCCAAACCAATTTACCGTGTTTCCCCCATACCCAGGCCCGTAGCTAAACAGCATGGCCACAACGAGCAGTGGGGCTGGTGCCAGAGCACGAAATCATAGAACTGTCAAAGACCTTTAAGATCATGAAGTCTAATCGTTAACCCAGCAATGACAAGGCCAACACATTCCCTCAGCACCACATCTAGCTGTCTTTTAAATACCTCCAGGGATAGTGATTCAACCACTTCCCTGGGCAGCCTGTTCCAATGCTTGACAACCATTTCAGTGAAGAAATTTTTCCTAATATCCATCCTAAACCTCCCCTGGTGCAATTTGAGGCCATTTCCTCTTGTCCTATTGCTTGTTACTTGGGAGTTTTGTTGTTTCTCTGGAGCTGATCCAGAGGGCTCAGTACTTGATTGAGCTGAGCAGGCACAGAAACAACACAGCTGCATCATCTCACTGCTCGGAATAATATTTATTTGCTAATTGCTTGCCTGGGTGAAATACCTTGTAGAGCTGATGGGGTTGCTGGTGGTGATCTGACTCCCAGGCCCCCAGAGCTCCATGGCTTCCCTATAGCTCTCAGTAGCAAATCTCACGGAGCCATTTGACAGCTTTTCCTTGCAGAGAGATGCCCAGAAGATACACTGAATCTATATATTCCTTTCCAAATCTCAGCAGGAGCCTACATGCTGAGATTTTCAATTTCAGTTCCTTTCCCTCACCTGCAAAGGAGAGTTTTTTGCTCTTTTCATCAGTAGCAGTGACTGCAAGCCTGTCCCTGCTGTCTAAGTAGCGATGTGGAAATGGCACAGCTTTGAAGCCTTGCTCCCTAGTTAGGGAGTATTTGTTTTGCAGTGTAAGACTGAGACTGGTCTAGTAGGATTTTTTTCCTTCTAAGTCCCCTAAGGGATAAAGAAGCATTACTGATCCTGACCAAGTGAAGGGAATAGGAGTTTTGCCATTGAATATGGACAGGTATAACCATTGCTGGGATGGTGAAAAAGGAAAAGATGTTACAGCAAGGCAGAACTGCACAGATTCTTTCCCCTCCTGATTTGCAAATCTGGCACTTGAAAACACAAGGTATGTGTACAAAACATAGAATCGTAGAAGCCATAAAATCATTTACATTTGAAAAGTCCTTTAAGATCATGGAGTATGACCATAAACCTAATGATGCTAAGTCCAACGCTAGACTATGTCAGTGTTCACGGGGGCAGAAGTCCTAGGATGGGACTAATGACAGATAAAATATTGTGAATGGAAAAGGAGGTAAAACCAAGCTAGGCAAGGGTGGATTTTTCCTCAGCTTAAAGTTTTGTACCACATAGTCACAGATAATATGCTTTAAAAACGCTGGCTCCTAGTATTACATATGCAAAACACACTGAAAACTCGTACTTAAAAATGTGAATGGTCAATGCTAAAGACAGGTGTCATATGAGGATCAGTGAATAAAATGCCTGAATAACACTCCTTTTTACAGAAATGCAGACTCGTTTTATGGGGATTTAGTTTATGGCACTGAGTTACATTTGTTTGCTTAGAATCCAGTCCTGCTTCCCTCACAATCCCTCAGCTACAACCACTGTAGACTGCTAATTATCAGAGAAGATCCTAGTTGGAACCAACTTCTGTCAAGAAGAAAACTAGGGCTAATTTTGTACTGGATGAGTCCATTTATTTCACACAAAATCCTACTACTATATCTGCTTGGTCATGTGAATAAGTATTTAGGAATTTCCTTCACGCAAAGTATTTAATGAAACTACTTTGATTTCACTTAAACAAACAAAAAACTAAAAAACCACCCAAAAAACCCACCACCAAAAAATAACAGCCAAAAAAAATGCTCAGAAACACAAAACCTGATTTCACACATCCCTTTCCCTCATTTTTTGGAGTGAAACATGCTATTCTGTTCCTTCAAGGCCTTAGACTAGACTGCTTACAACAATAGCTGGGTTCCTTCCAGCAGTGCATTAAGCAACATGACTGTACTGTCACATATTGTTTCTCTTTCATCCTCTTCCCTGGGGGGAAAGTAGCATATGCAATGGAGAGACTCATTTTGCTTCAGTATTCTGTACTAATTGGCTTTTCCTAAACAGTGAAGGCATTGTGCCCAGGAATATCACATTGATGTAGACTAGCTGAGAAATGACATGAAATACCTGAGGCCAGATCATTGTTCGTCAGGAGGGGACCCAATCTCCAGGCGTTTTCAGTTTTTTGCCTTTATCTCGTGATGAAATTTTACATTATTATACCCAAAACCAAGCACAATATTTTTATTACCTTTAAATTGTTCTTTTTCCTTTATTTAATTTTTCTGAATACTCAAAGCCAGATCTGAAGGCCTTTCTGAAATGTAATTTCCATGCAACTGAATTTGTTACACATCAGCTCTATTAGAGTTGGCAGATGATCTTTTGCTCACTTTTATCTGTAAATTCCTCGGGAGTTTTATAGACAGTGCTTGAAATGGTAATTCAGACACTCTGAAATGAAGCCGGTAGGCAAATGTAAAGAGTTGGAATGTTGTATCATTGCATACAGACCATTTCAACAACAATTCATGAGAATAACAGCACAAAAGAGGGGTGTCAACGAAGTGCTTTTTGAAAAACAGGCAGTGTCTGCCAGACAAGCACAGCGATTTTGATCCAGTACTGTACTGTGTTGTATGTCTTTCTGCAGTCTGCTCTTTTTTAACATTTCTGAGTTGGTTCCAGTGGTATTATGCCCTAACCTATTACACAGATTTTACCTGTTAAACTAGTGAAATTTAATTTTCTTTTCCTTACCCCATCTCTTAGACTTTTCTATCATCTCATGATGAAGTTTGTGGATTACTTGACTCTGGTCTTGGTTTGAAAAGCAAAGATCCTTATTCTTTCTTTCATTCTATTCAGATCAAAAAACCCAAGCCTGCTTATCAACCTGCTCTTTCCAGCCAGGAATGAAATAATTTTTCAGCTCTGTAAGGTTATGGACCTTTCACCCATAATAGCTTGAACATGGGTGAAATGTCAGTGTGAGAATTATCTAATAGCAACAGACTGGACTCAAGGTTCCTTAGAAACATAAACAAATTGAATTTTACCCATCTAGCCTAAGAGTCTGGACAAAACTCTTTCTGGTGAAGGAAAGGAGACAAAAATACAAGTTAAAAATAAATATGCAAAAGAATAGGGATATAAAGGCAGATAAAAAGCTTAGAGTACCTTCAGGAGCAAGTCTGATTTTCCACAAGTCCTTTACAGGTAGTGCAGAAAATTGCTCAGTGGTCAATTCACTGTCCTGTGGTCTGTTGTCCTAACAAATATACCTGTGACTCCCAATTAGAACCAAACCAGAAGTACCAGAAGTACTGAAGGATCAGTTAGCATAGCAAGAAAACACATATATCAGAAGTTATAAAGATCACTGCTGGGCCTTGTAGTAAAAGTAGACATCCTCCAGCTCTGCAACAACACAAGTTTTACTGGCAAGTTGATAGGAGAAACACCAATTTCAGTGTCAATCTCCACACTGGAAACTACAAAATAACTGCTCTTCTTCCATGTTTAGCATTTTTTTCATATCCTATAAATTTTCCATTTCATTAATTCACTTTTTGTCATGGACAAAAATATGCCATTAGACGCTTTCGTTAAATTTTTTTTTTTTTAAAACATTGAAAGAAATCTGTAGAATTTCTACTATAGGAAGCCTGACAGTTCATACCCCTAAATCTTACTCCTTAAAAATGTCTGTTTAAATGGTGGTTAAAAGGTGTTGGACAACAGCTGTGTGACAGGAGTGGCCTTTTCTGGCAGATCACTGGAACAGGATTCCCAGAGAGGTGGCAGAGTCTCCAGCCCTGGAGACATTCAAAACTCACCTGGACAAGTGTAACCTGCTCTAGGAGGACCTGCTTTGGCAGGGGGGTTGGACTAGATGATCCCCAGAGGTCCCTTCCACCCCTTATCATTCTGTGATTCTGTGATTCACTTTTACTGAGCACTTAAATCCTTTCTCCTCCCTTATAGCATGTGAATGGCATGTGCTCAAGGGAGCCTTGGGAAACGTGTCCAAAACCACAACAGACTATTGACCATGGCAGTAATTCATCTGGAAGGGGAACTAAGGACCAATTGGATGCTTTTCTCTTTTTGTCTGACTTAAATTGCACGTAACCTGGGTGTGCTCAAGTTTCCTGCAAAGGAATAGTTCATGCTTTTTTTAAAAAAAAAATAGGGCTGAAGGTCACTAGAATAAACAGACATCTGCATCTGACTGAGTCACTCTACACTCCCAGTTTGAGTAAATGGAGACCTGCTCAACACAGACAATAGAGACTACATGTGATTCATTTCATTCTAAACTAAAAGATAAAAACAGGTCAAATGAGTCACTCCCAGGAGTTTCTAATTCTCTACACAGACTAGGAAGGAGTCTTGAGTGACTAAGTCTGAGTTAGAGAGTGCAGAAAATTACTCAGTGGTCAATTTGCTGCCCTATGATCTGTTGTCCTAAGCATTATGCCTGTGACTCCCAACTAGAACTAAACCAGAGGTACCAGAAGCTGCCATTAGCCTGAAGGTAAGTAACCATACTTATTTAACCATCTTTTGTATCTTAGCCACAGCCTTACACAGCTAGTCCCACACCTTCCTCCCTGCAGTCTGCACACAGACACCTGAAGTGGTAGCTCCAGGGAAGGTGGAAATACATCTGCATTTCTATCTCCAGGAAATTTTATGTCCTAATTTTGTGTAAGCTTATGACAACAACTACAAGCCCAAGTCCTGGACAGGGTTTCCATCACAGTGCATTGGACATAGACGAAATAATGATCTGATCTCCAAAGGAAGTAGCATGAAATACAGACAGAAAAGTGCTAGAGGGCCTGTAAGTGCAACAGCTATAGAGTAGAAGCTATACCAAAAATGCTTTTCATTTCCACACCTACAGATGGTCACAGATCAAAATCAGACTGGCTTAGGCCTGTTCAGGACATATGAATTAACCAAAGCTAGCAAATTAAATGCATTCACTTGACATATTTTTTATAATGCGGAGTTATATTAGTGATCAGATAATAGAATATCTTTGCCTTGAAACGATGCTCCTCTGTCATTTCACTTATGTTCTTCCAGTGTTCTCCCTTCTTTGCATAAAAAGATATTTCTTTCCTCACAACTATAAATCTAAAAATCTGGGCAAAATTTGTCATAGGATAAGGTACAATAGTACTCTGTTAGAGTTTCTTAGAATCTTTACACCTGCATTTCTGTATTAATACTTTTTTTTTGATTAATTTCATGACATTACATATTTCATTAAACTTTCATATTGTGAATAATAAAAAAGTATTCCCTAAGTTACAAGTTTTAGTAAAGTTCTTTTAAATTATCAGTTTATTAAAGTACTTTGTTTCTTCTGTAACTTCTTCCCCGAAGTCTCACTTTTTATTTGAGGGCAAACAAGTTGTCTCCATCCCAGACAGATGAAAAACTGATGTTCAAAAATTCAAAATGCCTAAATAGTTGAATAGGTACAAAAATGATAAAGTATTTAATTTTTTTTTTAATGGCTCAATTTGGCAGGCAGGTATTGCAGAGCTTGAAGCAGCGTTGCACCTCATGAAACAGTAATTTAATACCTCACAGATAAGGGGGATTGGTTTAGTTGATAAAGTCTGGTTGGATTTTGGAAGAAGTTTTTTTCAAAATTCCTCACAATAAAAGCATTAAAGGAAAACAGGTTGCTATGAGATAGTACAGTACTCACACTGATTAAAAGACAATTGAAAGGTAAGAAGCGGAAAGCAGAAATAAAAAATTTTCACAGCTAGGGAGTGTCATCTTTGGATTTTTGCAGAGGTATGTGATAGGAAGTGTGTCTCTTGACACATTTATAAATAATGTAGAAAAGTTAATAAGTAGCATAGTAATACGTTTTTGTAATGGTACTATAATCTTGTAGGAAAGATGAAGGCTGACTGGAGAATTACACGAGCTTATAAGAATCAGTGGCACAACATGGGAAGAAGAAGTTTGTTTCAAACAACTGTAAACTGATGCACACGGGGACACTAAACCACAATAAACTATTTTTTTTTTGTTGAAAGAAATGTACTCTGCACTAATCGTTACAACTCAGGTATGAGATCTGGAGATTATAATAAATAGTACCTGAAAGTACCAGTCTAATGTTCAGCAGCAGTCAAAAAAACATGTTAAGAAGAAGAACATAAGAAGAAAAGGCATAGCAAACAAAAGTTGGAAAATCTTTAAGTCAGTGTATGCTACAGTGTATGTTGTGATATTCCCGCATCCTGGGCAGGTAGAATTCTTAGTAAATAGATAGCTGAAACAAGTAGAAAATCCAGAGAAGAAATTAGTGAGGGAAAAAAGATGACATGATATGCAAGAAGTGAAAAATTAGTGGTTTATAGAAGGACAAGATTTACTTTTGAGTGCACTTCTGGTAAAAGACCTGAGGGCATCAGATGAGCTTCATAGGCAGGTAGTTCAAGATGAAAAAAAAAGAGGTGGTAATTTGCAAATTTCATATTTAGGTGTGCTGCATCTTCCTACAAGGTGCTGTGGGTGCTAGAAATTTGCTTTGGTTCAACGGCAGGCTGGGCAGATTAATGGAGAAGAAACTCAGTGGGTGCTGCTAACACTTCCTGCATCTCTGGAAATTTCCAAGCAACACGTGGAAGAGCATTCAGCAAAATTATTGCTGTATACTTATCCTGGGCATACTTTTTCCTCTGCTTTTGTCTGCTTCAGAAGCAGAGGAGGAAACTGAATCTCTGGCCCAGCTGAGTAAAGCCAATCTCATGATCTTTCTGCAAGCCCCCACCATCTGCTCCTGTATGCATTCTACATCTCACAGGCAATGGGGTTTACAGACTACACTGTGGCAGCATGGGATGTAATTACAGAACAATTTTCTTCAGCAACAAAACCAGATGGCAGTGGCACTAGTGAGAGGGCAGCAAACTGCGGCAGGGGAACTAGAACAAGCAGCCGGGTCAGGGAAAGAAAATTTCTTAAAGTGGCTTTGCTGCCAGAACAATGTTCGTGTGATTGACCTCTTCAGTAATGTAGTCTGATGTGCTGAACTAAAATAAAACAATTTTTATTTTATTGTCATTCTAGGAAATCTGAGCATTTCAACAAGCAACAACAATCATTTAGAAAAAAAATGCTGATTTTGTGGAAATTTTAATTCCTGTGAAAAGTCCTTCCAAATAAACCAAAAAAATTTCAGGTGAAAGTTCTCAACAAGCACTCACCTGCAAAGATGAGGCAGCTGAAGTGAATGCAGAGAACAGATCCTTGCTTTGAGTTTTTTATGACACCCTAGGGGATGAAATATAAGCAAGGGTGACAATTCCAGTTTGCTGATGTGCGCTGGGTCGCACAAGCAGTGCAGGAAGAGTTCTTACACCCAACATCTCCTTCATGTGCAAATAGCAGTATTTCTCAGGGTAGTTTGCAGGCATGGGAAAAAATTGTCAGCTGTCAAAGAACTATATGATGTCCTGTAGGGTCATGAGAGATGGCCAAATGAAAAGGATCACACCCAACTCTTGGTCCAACAATTGAATCACGCTGTTTTAACCCAACTACAGAAGTAAAAGTAATTTTTATTTTTATTAACGAGTGCAAACTTTGCAAGAATTAGCCATATAATCTGTATTATAATTCTCAAATTTCAATTAATTTCCCAGACACATTTGCATGGCAAATGATTCCTTATAGCAAACTAGCTTGAAAATAGGTAAAGCCCTTCAAAGACTGATATGCAAGTAAATGGCAATTAATATTAAGTAATCTCTTGTGAGAGCATTCCATGAAGCTAATTTTTTTCCCTATCCTAAATTTGGCTGAAACTTAATAAGAATTAATTCCAGAGCTTTTAAGGAGGATTTACATTTAGAGCTAACTTAGTCTGCAAAAGGGTTTAGGGAAGATCTGCAGCTAATAAAATGTAGCACCAATATAATGAAAAAACTAAGCAAAAGAGTACCTAGATATTCCTCAGCTCTTCAAAGCCACCTCTCCAGAATCACAAAAATTTCGACATGAAAAAGAAAAGCCAATATCAACATACCCAAACAAAAGTCAGAAAAGAAGTTGAGCTTTCTAAGTGGAAGAGAAATTAAAATATAATTGCTAGAGGCTGATCTACTGAGAAAAAAGCTGTAAAACTTTATTCTAATGCAAACCTTTTAATAACAGTGGTACTTAATCTGAGAACAGTGCCAAAAAATGAGCAAGTACGGATCGTTCCTGAGACATGGAGTTTGGAGTGTGGCAGAATGAGGACTGATATTCCCATGGCAATACTTTGGTGCCATTTGCAGTTAACATATTGTTTGGAAGCTATTTACTCCTCTACCAGTAGAGAAAGACACAATGGAAGAGTGAACTTTAAGTAACATTTAGTAGTTTTGCAGTGCTGTACAGCTGTTACCTGAGGGAGGGTTGAAGTTCAGTGACAGATGCAAGGTCCATCCAGCCGTATTAGCAAGCAGAGAAATAGATTAAAAGTACAGAGTTGAAGTGACTGAAGGAGTCAGAGATACTGTAGCAAAAGTTTTGTCTCTGATTGCAGAATGTTTATCATTTTTAGAAATGCAAAAGCTGATTTTCATTGCTGATTTTAAATCAAATACAGAAAATGTTGTCTGACGCAGTTTTAAATTGTTTTGAATAGTAAAGTACCCTGGGACCTTTGCCGCATGAAAGATAGTACCTCAACATGCTTTATTGTTGTAATTTCCATGGAAATTAACATTTACTTGCATGGTTATCACACTTTCCTTGTAATGTAAAGTATAACCATCTAAATGCCTTTGAAATAAAGTCACTGTTGTATCATCAATCTGACTCAAGATTTGATCTACATTTCTGCTTAAGTTTGCTGAATACTTTTGTTTTTCCTCCTTGTGTTGAGCTATACAAGTTAATACTGAGCTAAACTTTAAAATTCAGCATCCATTTCCTCCAGTTTGCATTTTTTTTTCCCATCCCTTCTCTTCAGATTCTTGCCTATCCTTCCTCCTGTGTCCACTGCAGGCACTTCAAATTTGGATGCTGTTTACAGCACCAGTTAAAACCCAGAGAATGCAAATCCATAAGGAAATTCATCCATGCTCCGCATCTGGACAGACCTCAGGATAGCAGTGTATCTCCACTACAACCTTTGCAGCATTGAAGATGTTTGCTAACAAATTTCCTGAATCAGGGGTTCCCAGGAGCCAGAGCTCAGCAACAACCTTGCTCAATGGTGCAGGTTCACAGAGCTTTGTTCTTTGAAACAGCTACTTGACACCATGGTGTCTTGAACTTCCTGTTCACCAAACCTTGACTTTCTCCTGCTATTCCAAACTGCTCATCACTCACAGCCTCCTGCCAGCCTCTCACCATTCTGCATCAATGTCCAGGTGCTCTAGCAAGATGCTTGTGTATGTTATGCCATAGTGTTCAGTCCTGTTGCCTTTATTTTCTAGAGGATTCTTGATATCTTTTACCAAAACCTATTCCTGTGTCTGTAATAGCAGAACCACAGACTTCTGGATGTCTATCATCATGGAAAAAAACTCAGAACATCCTCAGACAATCATGGGGACTCATGGTTCTGATGCTAAATTTTGATCTTACTAGCAAAAGATAAGAAATTTGACTCGTGCACTGCCAGACTTCTGGAAGGCTTCTCAACAGCACAGTCTTTTTATAATGGTAAATAAGAAAGGGGTTAGTCATTCTCACAATAGCAAGAGGAACAAATGAAACACCAACCTCCCCCAGAGTGCTGGCTAGTATGGCTAGGTTAGTGCTGATATTCATCTCAAGTTGCACCAGGGGAGGTTTAGATTAGATATTAGGAAAAATTTCTTCACCCAAAGGGTTGTTAAGAATTGGAACAGGCTGCCCAGAGAAGTCGAGTCACCATCCCTGAAGGTATTTGGTAGATGTAGATGTGGTGCTCAGGTACAGGGTTTGGTGGGGGACTTGGCAGTATTCATTGGTGGACTAGATGATCTTAAGGGTCTGTTCCAACATAAAAGATTCTATGATTCTATGATCTAAGTGCAAGAACAAGTACATTGAACATCTAGACCTTACACAAAGAGACTACCGCTAAATTGTTTCAGTCCTTCCTTCACAGTGCTGCGTCACAGGCATGTGCCGACATGCCTTGTGTGGACCTCTCAGCATACTGACTGCTATAATTTTAATAAAATGTTTGTATAAAATGATACTTTAAATTATGTGACTTGTAAACCCTATCACACAAAATTAGCTACTGAAGACATAGGAAATGTGCAAAAGAAGGTGTATATTTGGTAGTATTTAACTCAACAAATGTTTTGCAAGGGAAAGGAAAGGAAAGGAAGGGACCACATCTCTCATGATGTGAGATGATGATCTTTTTCTCCAGTGTCCAGTCACTGGGGACAATGGGAGATATTTCAAGTGGCAAACAGGAACGAAAAGAAAAAAGCTGTTAAATGTGTCTCTGGAGCTCCATGGAACAACAAACTAATAGTGAATGATCCAGACTTGTAAGCTAGCTAAGTGACTGGCTCAGTGACTAACTTGTATTTAACAACAGAGCCACTACTGTGAAGTTAAAACACTGCATCTCACTGTTACATCTTTCTGTAACTGCTTGTTTTTTGTAAATCTGTATTATTGCTAGATAGAGATGGCATGCTTTCTTTATCTTACCAGTAATAAAACCAACCTCCAGTTCCAGTAGGAACACTGTATTTTGTATGTTTAGGATTACAGTTTAAATGACCTATAATTTACAAAGAGCCCGGTAGTAAATCAACAACACAAAATACAACTGAGAACTTCAAGGAATTCGTACAACTCCAACCAACCAAGTTTCGAGTTATTAATTTTCTTGTATTGCTTATAGTGTCTAAATCCAGAGCTTTCCTTCTAAAAATCACTGTTTTAAGGACATCTACACTTAGTCATCCTATGCTTCCCTCTAAATAGTAAACACCTAATTATGATACTCACGGAATGGCATGTTGTTTCAAAGTACTGTTTTAATTTTCTTTTTTTATACACAGTTCAGCTTCACTGAGAATTAGAACTAATTTTGGAATTCATTCACTTAACTACCACTTATCTGTCAGTGAAGGTGATATGCCTGCTTTACAGGGGACGTTGCATTTGGATGCAGAGGTTTTGTCACTAAAGGTAAGTCATGGTGAAATAATACGATATTAACATTGGACAAGATAATATGAAACAGCAGTAACATCAGCCTTGTAGAGATACCAAAGCACAGAGATTTTGGTAGTAAAAAGTCTTTACATTGTTACGCCATTGACATGGGAGACCTTGGACAAGTCACATCACCCCAATATTACTCAGTTTTCTTACCTGTTAACCTGGTCCTAATAATAAAAGGACATAAAAAATGAAGATATGTTACAAAGCCCTAGAGAGGAGATATATATCATCATCAGTGGCCCAGAAAAATAAATGGATAAGAATCCTGTCCCTTAATGACTGTTATTCTGTACAGTGAAATTCAAAGTTCTCTGACAGGAGACATTATAAGTGGCCTTACCTAAAGCTGTTTTGTCCATCTATCAAAGCATCAAAGAAAGCAGAGAAAATTATGATTAAATTTCCACATATTTTCTTTAGTGTTCTACTTTAAGTTAGTACTACCATCAATTAGGTTTATCCAGTAGCTTTGACATTTTGTGCTTGACAAATTGATGAAGGTTTGGTACTGCAGTATGGTTCTCCTTATCAAAACTATTTTTTTTTTGAAAGACTTTTGATTACTACCCATCCTAGCCAATATGGGTTTTACTTTTGATTAAAGTGGTCATTGAGTTCTTGACAATGGTTGACACACTCCGTCTGAATTTAATTAACTTTTTCTTTCCTTTTTTATTAGTTGCTGTAAAGTAGGAGAGAATGGAGGAGAAATTAATTTCAATTTTATACATAGTAACAGATGCTTTTGGTAGTACAGGAAAATTCTGACTTTATTAATGCAATAAGAATATTCTAATTAATCAACACTTAGTATTGAAGTCAGAATATTTCTTCTGGAGCTGGTTAAAGAAGTTCTGAATCAATTTAATGATTCCAGACTCGGCAAAAGGGAAGTGTTATGAAGCCACAAGTTAATTGATTTATGCTGGGTTTTTACAATTGGTGAGCTTGCTGTTCAAAAGCAATAGCAATAATATCCCAATATCTCTGCATTTCAGAAAAGCAAAAAAATCTTCCCTGTAACAACTAATAGCAAGCAGAGAAATTGAGAATAATGCATATAACAATAAATTCTACTTCACATATGCTTAACTTAAAACTAAAAGATTATTTTTATTTAGAAGATTACGTTATGTTACTCACTGTTGCAAATATCTTAGCAAATGTGGATTTTCTGACCAGAGATTCAGGAAACTTGTTATATCCATTTGCATCTGCTGGGATGGTAAGTTAGAGTATCGATAAAGTCATGGTCCTACAGTATGGCAGCTCTCCAGGGTTTCATCATGCCAACTGATTATCAATGCTGGATTCACCCTAGCATAAACTTAAATCACCACTTTTGTTCTCTATCATCAGTCAGAGATTCTAGGAATGAAATGTGGCTGAAAATTTTGATGTAGTCATAAACAGAAGTAGAATAGAGTTTATTTCTAGTAGTCTGTTACTTTTCAGGCTAATATCATAGAAAAAATCATGTTGTATGGGACCTTAACAAGTTTCTATCACAATCTTCTGCTCGCGGCAGGGTCACCCTGAATTCTTACTAGGTTGCTGTGGGCTGTCTCCAGTTCAGTCTCCTCCTGGGTGAAAGATTTCACAGCCTTCCTGGGCAACCTATTCTAATACCTGACTGTCCTCATGCCAACGAATATTGCTATACATCAAATTGTAGCCACTCCCTTTTTAGTTTATGCCTTGAACTTCATTAAAGAGGCTCCATCTACTCAGAAACCTCCTTGCAGGCAGAGGAAGGATGCTTTCACATCGCCCCAAAGGCATGTCTGTTTGTGGCTGAATAAGCTCAACTCCCTCAGCTTCTCCTCACAGGGCTTATGCTCTGACCCCAAATATTTTGTTGGCCCTTGCCAGGCTCACTGCAGCTTATCAATGTCTTTCTTGTATTGAAGTGCCCAAAACTGGATCACCTTACATTAAAAAAACTGATTATCCATAACTCTTCATAAGACAGACAATTTAAACTACAGTCTTAGAAATCTTTCTAGAACTCAGCACTTTGAGGAATTTTAGCAATATATGATGAATGAAAATATTCTTAACATGAATTTATTTAATTTTGTTATGGCAATTGTTCTCTGATTAAAGTCAGCGAGTTTCATATTGCCCATTAATTAAATTTCACACAAATCTATACCAACACCACAGTACATCAACTTTTATAGAAAAAGCCCACTTAGGTATTTCTGGATATATCAGAGAACTCTATGCATTGGTTACATGATTACTTATTGTCAGAAAGATACATGAAAACAATTTCTTTTTAAATCTTCCATTCATATGAAAGGGGAAACCTTGCTTCCTACCAACATCCGTGGGAGATTTTCCATGAACTTCAATCGGAGTCATAATTCATTCAGACTGTACAAACAGTGTCTCTGTCTGAATATGAATCCAAGCACCAAACTATAAATAATAAATGTGGAATTTGAATTGAAAACTGGGAAAATGTTTTACAAAATGTGGTGCCTGGATTACTTTCCAGAAACAGTATCAAACAGCTCAGGGTGACTTAAAAAACCATGAGTTACTTTAGGAGCTTCTTTATTTCTGTAGGAGCTGCTGTAGGTCATGCCCAGAATCTAGGCATCCCACCCGCTTCCCTGATTCACGTTTTCTAACATCACCTCTCCTGCAATAAGAGAGCAGGAAGCGTATGATTAACACTGCTGATAGTTGCTTCTTATTTATACTTCTATTTCTCTTCCTAATTACTGAACACTATTCAAAATGCTGAGAGCAAAGGCACTGGGTTAAGCCTTTCTTGCAAACGAAAATCAGACAGCAGGCTTGTTAGAGACCTGAAATTTTTTCAAAATCACATTAAAATGAAACAAGACTGCTAGAGTTGATAGAAACAAAAAGCTAAAGTTTTAGCTGAAGGGACAAAACCAGCTATTCCCAGTTCTTGTGTCCATCATCTATACCAGTTCATGAAGAGGTACACGTGCTTTCATTCAACACTCTTATGTGCTGAATTCCCAAGTATCATTATTATTATTATTGCAGATTATCAGAAAACAAAGCAGAATTCTGATTTTCTGTGGGTGTTCAGTGCTATTTGGACAAGAGCTTCTCAGCTTTGGATCCCAGAATCTGTTTTTCCCTGTTCCTATCTACACATGGAATTTTGGATCCCCACATGTCAGACGGGTGCCTATTGGACTTCATTTTTCCTCTTTCTGGATTTTTTCAGTCTGGATTTTTTCTCAAGGCATCATGCCAGAGATGACAGTTCACCCAGGAGCAGGTCTTCCATTAACACTTGGCCATCCTTGAAATCAGTGGGTCTGAGTGAAAACAAAACATTGTGACTGCAGTGCTGTCACCAGACGCCATGCTGCTAGGGCTGAAAGAAGTGATGGATTCTTTCTTGAAACAATACAGTAAAAAGAAAATTCAGTAAAAGCTTTCTATGGCTTTATATGGCTTCAAGTTGCGCCAGGGGAAGTTCAGGTTGGATATTAGGAAACATTTCTTTACTGAAAGGGTTATCAGGCA
>JAOXNO010000020.1:5893269-5904382 GCA_028565335.1 Limnodromus scolopaceus
TTTTTTTTTTTGTTGGTTGGACTCAATGATCTCTGAGGTCCCTTCCAACCACTACGATTCTGTGATTCTGTGATTCTATCTAACTCTAGACTTCTGAAGGAGACCCATGTGAGCCTCTCAGCTCACTCCCCAAGTAATGAAGACCAGAGAGCTGCAGATATCTCTGCCATAGAGGGTATGACAAAGCACTTGGTTCTGCAGCTCCCTGATGCTGCAGAACTCACCCTGCCCTATCCAGACAGAGGAAAATTGTTCATCTTGCATGCCACTGCTGGGCTATAGTTCAAAGGCAAAGCTCAGCCCAGACAGAGCCACTCTCCCATATGCATCTATTCTTCTTCCTGTACACAGAGCGAATTGTTTCTTGCTAGTCAGATGCACCTTTAACAGCAGCTGAACAACAAAAGAAAGAAGCTGTATCTTTCTTGATAAATTAGTGCATGCATCCCACTTGTTTCTGGCTTCCCAGAAGCACCATTAAATGTCTTTCTTGTAGGACCAACATAACTTCTTCCATTTAAAGACACAGAATGCGAGAAGTTGTAACTGGTAAGTATGATATAATTTTTGCAAGAGTGATGGAGTAGAGACATCAGGGTAATGGGTAATAATGAAAAGCAAAATCAGCAAGTAAGTCTCTATAGTCACATAGACTAAGCTGACTGTGTGACATTTCAATTTTGAGTGAATGACATAAACTGTAGAAAATACAGGTTTAATGAATATGTCTACATAAAAGCATAAGCAAGACAAACCTTTTCAGTGCAGTGTTTATATTTACAGCACATAAGTTACAAATTAAATTTACTCTGGGATGTTGTTCGGATACGAATGACTTTTCTTTAGAGAAATATTATCCATAATCATCAGATCACTGAGAGCAAAAAGGATCCATTAGTGACGTTGGGGATGATGAACTGAAGTACTGTTTAGTGGGTTTTAAATATGCTAAAAGATAAAAGTGCTTGGGGAAGGGTGTAAGTCATACCTAGAGGAAGGAAAATGAACTGACTTTATTTAAGCAAGTAGACACATTTATTTCAAATAATTTTGAGCTGATTGCTTAGTACATTAATATGTTTTCAGTACTCTGTAGTTATATTGTTTAATATAACCAGTCAAACCACTGAAAAACTGAGTCTTGGCCATAAAGATTTTAAGTTATGAGATTTGAAAATACTTACAAGATTTTTTCATTTTTTTGCTCCAAAGATATGCAAAATTCTCTCTGCAATCAGATTATTGTGACTATCATTATTTAAAAGAGGAGGATTCCTCAAGTGCTTACAAACTCAGACTTTAAAAGGGGTACCAGGAGTGAAATACTGACTTCACTGAAGTAAACAGAAGTATATGATTGATTTCAAGAGGACAGGATTTCAATATAGCGAAATTCATAATTAAATTGTAACATGTGGCACATCTACTGCCTGTAAATTAACAGAATCCCTCTGGAAATACATTGTAGCCAGGAGTTTCATTTAAAACTGCTTAGGACAGAGGGAATTTGCAAAGAGCTGGGCCTGGTTTCATTACCCTGTAGTTCTTTAAACTGGTAGTCATTCTATTAAAATGACTTAGCATTTTACCAGTGCCAGAGGAAATATACTCATGTTTCTTGTTGGGCTACTGTGAATCAGTATGTTCCTCCACTCCTCTTTCTGGGGACACAACCGCTGTGTGTCACAGTGACAGTAAAGTCCCTTGAACATCCTAGGTACAAAATAGCATTTAGTTATTGTTAGGAGGCGGAAGTGAGGTGATATACCTCCTGTTGCTGCTTCAAAATGTTCTTCACTCTCCAAGACAGAGTGTCTGTGATGGTGTAGACACACAAGGGCACACACATACCAAGTTCAAGTTCATCATGCAGCAACTATTTTTAAATTCTGTGCCTGGAAAACAAGCATTTCATTGCTACTTTCCACATTGGCTAATGCTATAGCTATGACTTCTGAGATCTCATGGTGCTTAGATGAAGCAGATATAGCAATAAGTCAGATACAGCGATAACAGAGGCACTTGTAGCCGCTATTTGACTCATAAGCAGTATTACATGGTTTGGTGTTCTTGTGTCATGATGAGGGTGGTGAGACACTGAAAGAGGTTGCCCAGAGAATTTGTGGATGCTCCATCCCTGGAGGTGTTCAACGCCAGGCTGGATGGGGCTTTGGACCTGGTCTAGTGGGAGGTGTCCCTGCCCACTGGGGGTGGGAATTAGGTGATCTTTAAAGTCCCTTCTAACATAAACCATTCTGTTATTCTATGATTCTACGATTCTGAGTCTATGATTAAGGTATCTGACTTCAGTTTTTGGTTCCTGTTCCTCTTTCATGTTTTAGTCTCTGTTAAACCACCTCCAGCCCTGTACCACCACCCTAATCAATTGTCTTCTATGCTTCATGGCCTGAACTCCCTTAGAAATGGAAATTGCAAAGGAATGCTGGCATGAAACATGACAAACAAAACCAGCCCTTTTGCTTCCAGGACATAAGAGTGTAGTGTATGAAGGCACAGACCCCGGTTGGAGGTGCAACCAGAATCATTTATTACAACAAACAGGCAGCTTATATAGTATTAAGTATCTTCTTTCCCAACCGACACGCCCCTGCAACCCCCAACTGCCAAGTGGACGAATTCCCCTCAATCAGTTGGGCCGCCAGGCATTGCTTGTGGGTTGTTAGGACTTGCTTACAGGCCGTCCCCTGCCAGTGTTCCTGCTTCTTCTATTCCTTCTTCTGGTCTTCACTTCTTCCACAATCCTGTTAACCCAAATGGGAGATCATCCCGTTCCATTACTTTTATCCATATACCTTGATAATATACAGTTGGGAATTTGCACTACTTTTTAAGGTCATCAGTTGCTAGCATTAATATGCTCTGTTACTAGCTTGGTTCAGCCCTTCTCTAAAGCTTTCATTCAAATATTTTAGTGCATTGTCCCAGTATGTTCTAATACATTAATAGATATTTTATTGTGGGCTGTGTAAGCAACGATTCTTGCTGGGCCATTTGTACTAATGTATGCCTAAATATTATTAGGTAATATAAAGAATAAAAATGTGGTGTCTGAGATATCTGTGAAATAGAGTATCCAACCCTGGGCTGCGGAGTCACCATGGCTCTAATGATACAATTTCCTAATTGACCATTAGGCATCATTTACCAGTCATCCACTAACTGTATCTCATTTAAGGCTTTTCATTTGGGAAAAAAAATGAACATATGTTTTCGACAGAAAAAGCTCACCCTGCTTTCCACCTACTTTTCAGCTTAACACCTCAGTAGGTTTTGTTGTCTGTAACATTGAATTTCTGATTACGGATGAGATGTTTACAACACAGATGATAGTTATGAGAAGTGCATCTCAGAGCAAATTTAATTTGTTTCCACTGTGCTGTAAAAAAAAATAAAGTATAAACCCAATCTTGTTTATGGTTTTAGAAAGTCATATTCATTAAATCCATATGCTTGGCATTTCATGTAATTTGCTCCATAAAAAATAAAAATGTTATTTTTGTTTAAGCCTATTTGACTGCAGGGATTTGCCTCCCAGTTGTTGCTCTTAATTATGAACAGTTACCCAGGACAGATCCTTATATTCAGAGCTGTGTCCTGCTCAAATCCCTGCAGAAAAAGGTATTTAGCTGGAATAATACCAGGGTGGTAGTAGGGCTAGGGAACGTATCTGGTTTAATAGGACTGACGTGCATGGTTTAATATTAAGACCTAATCCAATCCTGCTAATGGAAAAATTTAATATTCTGATAGGATCACTTAGTGAAATAGAATATTATAGCCTGTGTTAAGGAGAAGGGAAAAAAAAAGAACCTAATTAGCACATGCTTGTTAACTCAGTATGTATTTTTCATTTGCAATCATATGATTCTAATCCTTAACCCAATACCAGTGTTTTCTTTTATTTGGTGGTTTCAGATAAAGCCCTGGTAAAGCTTTTTGTAAAATAAAGTCATATTTCACTTCAACATGGTAAATTAAATGTGGTATTATTTTCTTCCTGATGGCTTTTCTGGCTAAGGTGGTGCTGCAGCCTCTTTTATTCAACTGTTCTGTGGTGATCAAACATACCTGCCATGTCACAGAGTGGTGGGTTAAAAGTTACTGGATCCTAGACTTCATTTATGGTAGGTTAGTCCTGCTATGGACACTACTCTGACTGTCTCCTAATAGTTCTAAAGGAGCTGATAAGTCCTTGATGCACAGAAATATAAATAAATAAATGTTAACTGTTGAAGTGTTGACTTGAGTATAAGAATCCAGGAGCTGAGAAGAAGTAGAAATGGTGGATTTTGCTGCCATCACTTTGAGTCATACTTACACATAGAAGAGAAAATAGTCATATCTCCAGAGAATATCAGCCAGGGTCAAAGCCATACCTTTTCATTACTGTAGGTCACAGCTGGTGAGGGTTGTGTATATGTCTGGGAGACAACAGTTATTCTCATTTCTCAAGTCCAGGAACAGCTCTCATGTATGGCTCACTTTAATTTGGAGATGAGACTAAGGAAAGCACAGCACTCCTGACCCTCCTCCTGCTAATACGAAAGGCAAATTCAGTCTAGTACAGGCATAGGCAAATTCAGCCTATGGTCAACACAAAAGGAAAATCAAAATCCCAAAGATTTCAGATGGTTGTTGGACAACCTTCTTCTGCGAAACTACTCCGAACAACTGAAGACCTTTAATATAAAATTGAGGTAAAGCCCCAAAATCTTTAAGCTATTTCCAAACCTCAGTTTGTGGCCAAAGAAGCCCTGTTGAGTTAGCATATTTTCTGTGCTCTAAACTGCTACTTTGACTGTGTCTACAACAATAATTAGGTCCAAACCTCAAATCATGCTCAAGCCTATTCCTTCTGACCATCTAATACTGTAATCATGTAGTTCAAATCCAGCAGCAGTCTAGACAACTTGGGGAGGTCTCTTACATTTCTGTTAGGCTTTCTTCCAGGCAGTTTTACCACGTCAAGATATTCAGGTCTGAAGTTCAGGAAGGCCATCAACAACCATCCTTTGAGCCTGGCAGTCAGTTCTTCCATGTCTCCTTTCCCCTCCTCTGTTGCAAGAAAGAGACAAGCTTGTCAGGTATCCCAGAATACTGCAGATTGCATAATAGATGGTCATATTCACAGTTGGGGAAGTCTGTGACACACCTGAATGCCACCAATGGTAGCTAAAAAGCAGTACAAGTGAATGGCTTCTGTGTTTTAAGAGATACGGGAAATGTAGAAACAGAGCAGTTTTGGTGGAAGCATGCATGTTGACAGTGCTGGTGGTTTTTAGCTGGCAGAGATCTCACAGGCAGATGCAGGGTATAGCTCCAGTGTACGCTTCTGTCTGTGGTTTGTTGTGTGCTGGGGCATGCACCGTTTGTGGTTAGCACAAAACACTAGTTTACCTACGGTTAAAGGTTTTGTGGGAATGATCCCGCTACTACCAAGGTAAGAATTACCTGTGAGCACAGCCGTAATGCATTGGGAAGGGAGCTTCCATTATTTGTTCCCTTCCTAATGAGACTTGGTTATACTCTTGTATGTATCTTGAGAAAGGAGGGGGCTTAAAATTATTCTCTTTAATGATGCTGTAACTTTAGTGTGAATGCTACTGGATTTAAGAATTACTGGACAGAAGTAATTACCATCTCAGCATAACAAGAAAAAAATCCAGAATGGCATGACCACATCAGTGTTTTTCAGATATGTCCAAATGTTCTGATTAATTTACATTAAAAAACCCTCACCTACTGAATATTAAGTCTTAAATTCCCAATTGTTTTTTTTCCCAGATTTCATGATCATGAAAATTTTGTTACCATACTCAATGGATACAGTTGAATGAATATTTCCTACCAAAATGCCATGAAATTTAGTTTTCAAAGGCCTCATATCCCATTTCACTCCTAGACTAATCTATCTTGAACAAGTCTTTCACACACACAGCTATTTTGGAAGTTCTAAGTCATACATATTCATAGCCCAGTTATTATAGATACAGTAATTGCTGCTTAACGTGCTCCACAAGGTTTTATAAAATATTAATTGCTTATTATTCGCATTGCAGGTGGAAACACTAGAAAGATGGCTCTCTCCTGCAATATAATAAACTAATTTTGAAGCTATTTTATTGTACTCCGGCACAGAGATGTGTGCACTGAAACTTTTGTCTTAAGCTTCATGATGCCAGTCCGGATTTCAGTTGCCTCAGACTTTAAATATTAATGCCTTTAAAGATAAGATTCTTGTGTAACAGTGAGGTTTAATTCCTCAAGTGTGTCTAGACTGTGAGATGGGCACATAACATCAGATTCCTCAGGGCTGGTAAACCGATTTTTGAGATAAGAGAAGATGATCATGTGCATTCATTTTCTTTTCATGGTAACAAGGCCATACAAGAACTCATAATATGTCCAAAGTCTTCTTCTGCTAAGTAACTAAGACATGTCTGGGGCATACACTTTCTGAATTGGGTTAACTGTAAAACTACAAGGATAAACACAGTCAGAGCACCCCTGTACTAAGGGACTCCATCCATATGGGCTATATACAGTCTGGTGGCTTATGAGACGTGTGGGACGAGAAGATGGAGCTCATTCTGAAGAAGGTAAGCTAGCAGAAAATAAAAGAAGTGGTTGCATCCCCATTTGATGGTTAATGAAAAGACTTGAATGAATAGTTTGGAGGGTGAAGACTCTGGGAAGATTAATCTGATTAATTTGACACTGATGTTACAGATTAAGTGCTTGATTTATTTTGAACTGCTTTAGGTTGGGTTTGATAGGAAGTAATTTAATTAATGAAAAAAAGGTACCTACTTAACTCATTTCTGCTGCACATGGGCACTCAGTCCCCTGGACTGGACTATGGTTATTCCAAAGTAAAAATCTCCTAAAATGTGTGCAGTGTGAGTATAAGATCTCCAGGACGAACAATTTCATTCTTTTAATGCCGTCCTTTCAATTTGCACTACTTTTGAATGTGTCACAGACATATGGCATGTTCCTTGTGGAGATTCTTGATTACAGAGTTTAGTTCTTTTTGGAACAATAAAGTGGACTGGCAATCTGCTGGTATCTTTAGGTGTCATGCATTAAGGGTTGGACTCCTTCATGAAGCTTCTGTCACAAAGGTGTGAAACATCAATAGCTCAAGCATCTCAGATGAAGGCTGCAAAGATCTCAAACAAGAGAATCCAGAGTTCAGAAATGTCAAGCACCCTAAACTTTCAAACGGGTGTTATCTTCTGAAATCATATCCCTGTTGAACAAATAACTTGCATGGTGTACTTCAGTGAGGTATAGAGGTGTAGAGATTTATAATTACCTAGTCTGGCTCCTGGAAACAGTGCAAGCACAGTGAAATGTGGGTTATGTGGGATCATTCAGCAACCAAACTCTCCCTTCTTTCGCAATTACAGAAAATTGCATTGTATGTGCAGTATGCCAGTGGGGATCTTGAGCAGCCCAGAAATAGGCAGTCCATTATTTCAGCATTACAAACACGATTATGAACAACACCAAGAAAACAATACCAGAAAAAGTTCTATTCTTAACATATATTTTATTTTTCCTCTGAAATGAATTTTATTAAAACAGAAATAACCAGACAAAATTCTGACTATAATTGAAATCCATAGAGAGAGATAAAATATATCCCCATATAGGTTACAAGCATAAAAACATCATTCATTTTCTCATTTTTAATTGGAGGCCTGATATGTAAAATGAAAGAAATGTTTAATTCAGCAAAAATCCTGAAGGCAATGTATAAGTAATCTATTGAATCATTATTAACCCACTGGCCAATAATATTTATGAAAAATCAAAAGGTAAAGAGGTAGCTAGAAAAGTGTAGTTGCATTGAGGAGTTAAGTGCTTTTGTTTACCCAGGGTTTCTGGAGTCCAGAAAAATACCACCATTGCTGACTTTTCAGCTACTGCTGCTTTTCAGGTGTTGCATTCTTGAATCTCCATGCAGGTACAGATGTCAGTTGCTGTAATCTAGCAGAAGCTGACTTTGTCAGCGCAACAGAGATCAAAATCTGATTGGTACTTTTACTGGATTTGAATATATTTACCTTGTAGAGCTGTTAAAGTTCTCTAAGGATAAGATCGTATACTTTTCCAGTTAATATGGAAGCACACTACATGTTTGGCAAACAGGGAAATTTATAAACCCTAATTTATTTCTCATCCACAGGCCCGATCAATACTATTGGAAAGTCCTTTATACTTACATAAAGTAAATTTGCCTGAGTTTCATTTAGGATTTTTTAGACTATTCATTCTTTTATTAATTCAGGAAATTTCAATGGGTTGATTGTTCCCAGGACATAGAAGCTGCCTCAACAAAAGGGTAGATTTTGTGAGGTCTTTTTCTAGTCCAAATTTTACATGACTGTGATTTGCCTAATCAGCTGTATTGATCTAGCACTTTGGTAAAATATCTGGAGTGCATTAAGCACTCCAACATGGTCTTAAATGGTATTCAAATTTAAGGCAATTTGCATCACTGATGTACACCTAATGGTAAAGAAATAATTCAACATGGTGTTACAAAGACTTGAAGATTTAGCATTATAAAAAGCTTTCCTGAAATTATATTCTGGGAACACCATGTAAATCTTGGACAACATGAGAAATCCTTTCCAAATTCATGCCAAATGAACCTGTCAAATTACATACCACCTATTTGAAAGTTAAATGTGATGGTTTTCTCATGGGGAATATGCTCATTGATTATCCCTATGAATACAGCTCACTTCTGTTAGTGAGAAGTCTGTTAATAGGTTTTCTCACTGTCATCGAGCAGCAGAATTCTCAATGTGTAAGAGTTAACAAAACTGTGTATATTATGGACTAAAGACATGCATAAAATAGAGGAAGAAAACCCTGAATACTGTGATGAAGCAATTCAAGGAGGACTCAGAAATTCCCCCAGCATATATTTCCTCCATAATCACAGTCATCATCCAATTCTATCTTCCCTGAACACTTTAAATTACATAGATGATCATTCAGTCATGAAGACTAAAATGTGGTTAAAAAAAAAAAGTCTGAGCAAGCTTTGGGACACATTTTATAAAGACTTTTTATTTATGTTTTTTCCAAAGTATTTTGTGGGGTCTTGTTCGTTAGTTTGTTGGGTATTTTTGTGGTTGATGGTTTTTTGCATTTGTTTTTTGTTGTTTGTTTAGGTTTTGGTTTTGTTTGGTTGGTTTTTTGTTTCTTTTTTTGTGTGTGTCGTTTCTTTGGATAATGAGCTCTGTGGGGCTTTTGAGCTTGGTTTTTTTGCAGGAACAAAATATGAAATCTCTTCTACTTTTAAGTTCTGACATTTTCTATGACATTATGACCACATAAAATACTGACCTCTGAAATCTTTGTTTAGCAATGATCTATTTTTAAAAAGTTAGAGAGAAACTCATTCTCTGTTGGAAACAAGGTAAGCATTACTGTTATTTCAAGGTTAATTTATTGTATTTATCATCTCCTGGAGAAAAAAATTGTCTGCCTCAGCCAGAGACTTAATGGCTGGTGAAAAGCTACATACTAGATATTCTAATTTCTGCTTCTTAAAAAATCTGAATTTTAGATTTGATAATAGATATGGATTTTATTTATTTATTAAAAATAAATTACAAAAAGCATTAATATTGCCCATTCCTCCCCACTATATCGATTCTTTTGGGTTGCCTTTGAGAAAATAACAACTCTAAGAAACAGTGCTCCACCAGCTCACCAGTCCTAAAATTTTAATACATGTCTTCTATTTCCTTGCTGACCTCCTTTGCTGGAAAGAAACTTGGGTCACACTTTCTCAGGTGATGTTTCTCTTGATCTGAGAACTCTTCCCTGTGACATTGTCTGCAAGAAAACATATCACATGGACATACTCTGTTTTTTTTCTGCAGAGTTAAGACCAGGAAGACAATATCATCTTGCAGTGTACTAGAAGACCTTTTTCCCTGTTCAGGTAGATGAGCACATTATGATCATTCACCACTCTCCTGCCTTCTTAGAAAAGCATTTCCCATGCTCTATATGGACTTTCTCCAGCTGACCTACTGAACCTCTCTCTCCTTTTACTCTACAAGAGCTAATGTCCTAAGAGCTAATCATTAGTGGTTCAAGGTCTTTCCTTTCCTAATATCACCCAGCCCTTTCATTTACCTCTTCATTTTATCTTTCTCTTTCTTTCTGAAATTACCCATACTTAATTGCTATTTAACCCAGCAATGCACTCTGGATTCAAAACCAAAGAACAATTCCTGTACGTTTTATCTTATGCCTCAGTTGTTACTTCTTAATACTGTTCCTTTTTTTCCCATTCCCACCTGTGGTACAAAAATATACTCCTGTCTAATGTTTAGCCATTTTGGTATCCCTCCTAACCAATTTGTTTAGTTTTCCTTTCCTAAATAAAAACAATATTGGATAAAGGGGAGGATGTTGTTAATAAAAACCACAACTGACAAAACTAACACAAAGTACCTCCCCATTCAGTTATTAATTTCCCTCTTAATATTCCAAGGCATATAAAGAAAAACAAGTAGGAAATGAATGTATTAAGATTCTAATCATGTGTGTTAATCTTTTTTTTTTTAATACTAGATAATTCCCAGGTGCTTCTCATAATTACCTATCATCATTTCTTGGTAGCAGAGGAGAAAGGCTTGCAAATTTTCTTGTATTCGCATCCAATTGGAACAAGGTCACTGGCTAGATCCAAGGACAACAGCTAATAGTAAAATCTTTCTTCATTCCACTTATCTATTTCTAGCAAAAAATAATACTAGAATTTTTGTCTTTGTGAGACAGGACTGAAAATTATAATATTGTATTATATTAGGCTTTGAACAGGATATTTAAAACCTAGAGATTTGCTTTTATTCTTTTTATTTTCCCAAAGTCTGAGTGTAGTATTTTCATAGACTTAATGACAGATGTAATTCTCTACATCATTAGAGACTTGAGCTCTACAAAGTAGGCCAAGTATGAAGAAATTGAAATGCATCAAGACAGAAAATAAAGCTAGATAATAAATCTTTTTTTAAACGCACACACTTAACCAGAGCTGCTATGATTCTAAAAAAAA
>JAOXNO010000020.1:5905728-5924700 GCA_028565335.1 Limnodromus scolopaceus
CCATGTCGACTTGTCTCTTGAATACCTCCAGGGATGGTGCCTCAACCACCTCCCTGGGCAGCCCATTCCAATGCCTGGACACTGGACACAGTACTCGAGGTGGGGTCTCACCAGTGCCAAGTACAGGGGGACAATCATCCCCCTGAAGGCCAAGATCATCCTGGCCTGTATGAGGTACAGTGTGGCCAGCAGGACTTACTAAGTGATTGTCTCGCTCTACTTGTCACTGGTGAGGTCCCATCATGAATACTATGTTCAAGAAAGTCATTGAGCTGCTGGTGTGTGTCCAGAGAAGGGCAATGAAGCTGGTGATGGGTCCAGAGCAAAAGCATTATGAGGACTGGCTGAGGAAGTTGGGATTGTTCAGCCTCGAGAAAAGGAAGCTGAGGGGAGACCTTCTCGCTCTCTACAACTCCCTGAAAGGAGGGTGTAGCAAGGAGCTGGGGCTGGGGACGGGGTGTTTTTTCTCTCAAGTAACAATCAGGCTCGAGTTGCACCAGGCGAGGTTTGGATTGGACACTAGGAAACATTTCTACACTGAAAGGATTACTAATCACTGGAACAGGCTGCCCAGGGAAGTGGTTGAGTGGGGGTATTTAACAGACAGGCAGATGTGGTGCTGAGGGACATGTTTTGGTGGTGGACTTGGCAGTGCTAGGTTAATGGTTGGACTTGTTGGACTCGATGATCTTAAGATCTAAGATCTAAAGGTCTTCTCCAATTGAAAGGATTCTATGAACATCTATGAACTTCTATGAACTATGAAAACTTCAGAATCAGAAAAAAATATTTTGAGGTAAAGCAAATATTTTGAGAATTGCACAATTTCTTAAGAGGTAAATTGGTTAATGTCTCATTAATCCTTTTTTCGCTCATGACCTGCCTTCTCCTGAGTTTTCTTTACCAAGTCAACTGATGCCAGAGGGACTTTCAACATCTTTACCATTTAGTGTTCTCTCTGTATATCTGGGTGTGCCATTTCTCTGCTGGTATTCTATGCTTGTACTTATTTTACTACTGTGCCTGATTAACAGTTGGCTTGTGAGACCCATAGTGTTGTTGAATAGAATTTTACCATTTCTTTATGTGATTTTTTGGTAGTCTGAGCCACATGTGCTGACCTGAACATAATAAACTCATGCCTTTGCTTCCTTCACCACATCTTCTTTTACATCCTTTATTGAGTGTTCTGCTAAGGCTGAAGTTCTCAAATCCCTTTTTACACTGTTCATTCGCTGGCAAGCATGCTGAGACAAAAGGGACAGCCTAATAACAAGGAACTACCTGAACCCAGACTGAAACATGAGACAGTTTAAAATTTAAAATTTAGTACACTTTAAGAAGTGATGGTGGGAAGGTAAAGAACAGAGCCGAGACACTTTGTAAAGAAACAAAAGGCAGTGGGATAACCCTAACAACTTGCAGAAGTGTGACAGGGTGGAGAGATAAAAAGTCTCACTCTCTGACAGCTTCTTAAGGATATAAAATGCACATCCAAAGTAGGCTGTTGAATGCCAACCAAAGAAGAACCTAGGGGATGTGAAAAAATATACTGTATCCCTGTTTTCAATGCTCTTGCAATGAATTTAGACCAGGTTATCTTGTGTTTGGGGTATGTGGCTACAAGACATTGGGAGCAAAACTGTTTTAATTAAAAAATAAATAAATCACCTTTCCATTCTATACTGTTGCATTGATCATTGCTGTATTGTTGCCACAGTGCTTAAGCCTTATTCCCTGTGCTTCCTCCTATTGTTAATCAAATTATTTCTACAAGTTTTTCCAGGTATACTCTAATAAATATGTCATGGGCATAAAGAAAGTTGAGGCAAATTTTCAGAGTCCACAGCTGATGGCACACCTTGACTTCAAAATTACATTGAGAGGGAGGGGAAATAAAAACCAAGGAAAAAGCAAGTGAGAGAAAAGAGTAAACCTTTCCCCTTCTTCATTTGTAAAGAGCAATGACAGAGTCCTCAGATGAGCATCATCCTCTGGTTGTCCTCTCCAGGGTGGTAGTTGATCAGCACAAGCATTTTTATTACAGTACTTGTGTAGTTTAAGAATATTTGAGAAATCAAGAGGTACTAGATAAAGTGTGCCCTCTTCCTCACCATTGTCATCACATGCCTGATTTCCATTTTTCTTTCTTGTTCTCCTCATCTTGTTCTGAAATCAAACTAAATGCTTAAAGTTGACATGTTACAGACATAGTTTACATGGGAATAGGCACTATACATCAGAGGCTGTACTCCTGTGTTCTGGTGCACATGAATCATATACACATGCAATCGTATTTCATATGCATATGAATAATAAATATATGAAAGAGCGGTGTTTTTGTGCGTATGAATTGACTGCTCGTCTGATGCCCCATCCCAAGCAGAAACCAAACAAGTAAAGGTATCTTCCATCATTTTGGACTGTTGCTCCTCTTCAATTCCCTTACCTCAAGCTCATGCAAATTCCTGAGTTATATTTCTGATCTATTTTCTATTGTCATTTCACCACTGATCTCCTCAGAGAAACTGTGAATATAGGAATACCTCTTCTTTGCAGGATTTATTCATTTCTTCTTCTATGGACCCATTAGGATTAATGGGAATTGGTGTAATATAGACCACTGGTCTACACAAGAGATGGCTCTGAACTTCACCTTGTCCTTGTCACACTAAATATTACCTTCTCTGCCATTGGCTTATTAGTACTCATACTGCTTTCTTTTCTCTCCCTCATCACCCCAGCACAGGCTACCAACACAGCTTTCTTATCAATAGTCTTAATTTGCCTACTCAGCTCAGAATATGTAATGTATAGACACAATATATGTGGAATGCCTATGCTGCATAACAGAGGGACACAGCAATGCCTGCACTGGGTTGTTTCCTATAATCCCACATTGTTCTTAGTAGCTGACTGTGGTGTTACTTACAGGACAAAATGTGATTTCAGTGGTGTTCCTGTTAAACCACCTATATTGCTCCTATAGTTTATGTCTCTCTCCTAGTCCTGCAGACAAAGATTATTTCTCTGTCTTCCTTTTGCAGGACAAATCAGCTTCTCTTAGGATTTGGATCCATTTTTTCCTGGGTTTGAGTAATTTCCTTACTGACATCTCCCATAAACCAAACTTAGGGAAAGACTCTGCTAAGTTATTTTGTTTTTCATGTAGGAGTTTTCAAAGTTTTCCAATTACAAGTGCAGGCCAATGTTCATTGATGGTATGTCTTGAAATTCTCATCTCATCTTGTTAATAGGACCCAGATACCTTTCTCAAGGTCTAATATATTACTTCTGACAACTGAGTCTCTCTGTTCTCATCTGAGTTTTCCCAGTGAGAACTGATAAAGGTTTCATTATATTCTGTTTCTCATAAATGGAAATTTAGGTCAGCACTAAATATAATTTACATTCTTGCTTCTGTTTACATGTGCTTTGTTTACTTTAGGAATCCCATTTTCCCTATTATCTTAATCTGGCATGATTTTTTTTGTTTCTATGTACAGCCTTTTTGGCTCATAATCACACTGCCTTCTCTACTAAAAGTCTTGTGTAAATGATTAATTTTCACAACATTATGTGCAACTGCCGATGGGTAGCAACAGGAGATAACTCCATTATGTCTAAATTACATTGCTTCTTTGGTGAGAGAACTATTCCCAGAGAGGCTGCAACTGTAGCTGGCAATGTTGGTATGGTGATTCACCTCTTACTGCTGCCACTAGAAGCTCTTCTTTCCTATATCGCGTGTTCCCTCCTAGAAGTGAGTGCAGGCTGTTGCCTCCAAGGTTTTACCATTCCCCTAGTCATTCCTTCTGCAATTCTGTCATAAAATAGACTTCAGCTAAAACAGGATGTGGTGTCTCCGAGGATGAAGTTTTACAAAAGACGGAAATGGGAGTATAGATCATGGCTCCCACGTACAATTTATGCTTTTGACATTCCATCTCCCATTCATGATCTTGCTGATTAATTTATCTGGACAGAATGCTGTATCTATGCAGATGTCAGCAGAAGGTCGTGTGTGGGTAGAAACTGCCTGCGGGAATAATTCAAGATTAGCATTGTATACGAGACCTTTACATTGCAGTTTGTCTTTTACAATAGTTTTTTTAAAATACAAAAATCACCTGGGACATGTCTGGTGACTGGTGCTATAAACTAGTGCAAAACATCACTTACTGAAAGGACAAGGTTATGCTAGGACTAAGGCCTAGGACTAAGGCTGTATAACCTAGCATCATACAGATGCGGCCTATGTGCCTATGCCTTATGTATTTTCACTGACAGATTTGCTACTTTTCAGATAGTTTTTCCCCTAGTATAAGAAATGGTTTATTTCAAGAACAGACATAATCTCATTTTCATGTTTTCATCATAATAAGGTTTCATCAGGTTTCTTCCTTCCACCAGTAAGAAAATATTTTTTTACCTGTATGACAAAAAAACCCTAACCTCCAAAACAACAAAAAATCCCATACTAACAGCTGAAGATCATTGCTTGTTTTCCAGACATTGACCATAGTAAACTGAGCAGTGAAAATTAAGCACATTGCAATTGCTGGTAATAACTGAATGGCTTCTCTACTCCCTACATTACTCTTTAAAATGAACAGAAAATGTGATTGTAATGGATATATTCTCGCTCCAGTGAGCTAGGTAACAATATCAAACTTAGATTGCCTAATGCAAGTAGTTCCTGGATCTTAGAAATGCTGTAAATTGCTGGGATAATTTCTTCTGCTGAAAAGCTCAGACTTGCTGATACAGACAGACTAACACAGAAATTTAACAAGCGCTAAATTAGTGAAATTTTTTGAAAGGTGTTATCCATAGGTTGGGAAAAAAAAAAAAAGACAATCAGTCAGAGTTTTGTATTTCCAGCTTGCAAGCATGAACACAGGGTACCTAAACATAACTTTCCTGTGTGATATGAGATGCTTTAGGGTAACAAAAAGATCTGCTTGGGTTAAGAACATCTACTAAGAGCCTCCAAGAGTCCCCCCCAGCCTTGTGCACAGCCACCTGAAGTTGCAATACCCTATTACTCTCTATATACACTACATATTGTTGATAGGCAATCCAATCTAACACACAGATAATGTGGTCACAGAATCACAGAATAACAGAATCACAGAATGATGTGGGGTTGGAAGGGACCTCTGGAGATCATCTAGTCCAATTCCCCTGCCAAAGCAAGCCCACCTAGAGCATGTTGCACAGGCGGGTTTTGAATCTCTCCAGAGATGGAGACTCTGCCACCTCTCTGGGCAGCCTGTTCCAGTGCTCTGCCACGCTCAAAGTGAAGAAGTTCCTCCTCATGTTTAGATGGAACTTCTTATGTACAAGTTTGTGCCCATTTCCTCTTGTCCTGTCACTGGACACCTCTGAAAAAAGACTGGCCCCTTCCTCTTGACACACACCCTTTAAGTATTTGTAAGTGTTGATCAGATCCCCCCTCAGCCTTCTCTTCTCCAGTCAAAAGAATCTAGAGAGCCGTCTAATTCTCCTTAAAGCGGATACATGGATTTGTTCAGCTGAACAGCTTTCTGTGCCCTACTGATCTAAACTTAGGTATTTTAACCTGTAGCTCAGTCTCATCCTAGGATCCCATCCCCAGGCCTGACACGGGTCTACTGTGGCAGCCTTTCAGAATGAGTGACACCTGCATCCTTGGGCATACTAGATGGAACAACGCCTGAAAGAAGTGGAATTTCAAAGATGAGGCCAAGGAACTCAAAAAGCGTAATCTTATATTCATGAGAAAAATCCCTAGTGGCTGGTAATACCAAAAGCAACCTATTTGCCCTTACCAGAATTCCCAAATACCAGCAGCTGAGCAAAAATACAGACGTCATTAAGAATAGATCTTACATGAATCACTATACCTTTCCTTTGCTACCATCACCTCTACCACGCTCTCTCGACTGTAAAGTCTTAAGAGATGAACTGTCCATTAATGTGTATTTTCCTAGAAACTCTTTCATACCTTCTGGGATGTCTTGTGTCAGTGGACTGGAAACTATGTATAAAGTGGCATGCATTAGCAAAACTCAGTAATGTTTTTCACACAGAGGAAAATACTGCATAAAAAAAACAGAGCTAGAAAGTCCTGAGTGTAAGGACATAAATGTATTAATGTGTTTCTCAGACATGACTCCCCGTCACAAACGTGGAAGACTTTTGTTAACCATTGTAGAGAAAGAGATGCAGGATCTAACATTTACAGAATTTAGTCCCATGTTTACAGACTCTTTCTTTGACACATTCTGGTGATCTTCCACTGCCTGTCACTGTGTTCTTGTGCCAGGCTAGTTTTTTCTGAAGAATGCTAAGACTGTATTACGCAGACCACCTCTTTAAGGTATCCTTGTTGTTTTTTGCATTAAAATGGATCATGCAAATTGGATAAGAATGATAACCCATGTCATATAACTGCCAAAGGCTTGAGAAAAAAAATGTGCTTAAATAAGAGCTTGAAATATGATCATTAAACTAATTTCAGTGGTGGTGTTACTGGTTTTTAAAAGAAAATCTGAAGACAGGCCAAATGAATTTCATTTTAGTGTCATTCAACAGACATCAACTGAAAAGGTTATCTCAATACCATATTGTGAAATACTTCTCCCAAACCTATGAGAAGATTTAAGCTTTAACAGTTTTAGGACTTTTAGACAGAAATAATATTACTGTAAGGAAGCTGATGGATCATAGCCATCACCACTATCCATTTCTCACCCACACCATTCGATGTTTGGAGCTTTTCCTGAGTGATATCCCATATTATTCCACATTTGCCATGAGGAACTGTGAGTTAAAAGTAAAGACAGACAGATAATGAGCACAGATGGTAACTTCTATCTTGTTGAAAGTTGTTTGTAATTCAACAGAAAGACTTGAATTCTTCAACATTTCCCCCCCATTTTCCACAGCACTGTTGTAGTGTATTTTAATATAAAATTTGGTATTATTTTTAAGCAGTTGTTATTTATTTATATCCTATTAATTTAAACATTTAGTTGTCTTCATAACTTACCCTGTAAAGTTGCAACCTATTTGCAAAACTCTTAATGTCCTGAAATGCTATTGTTGAGAACATAATGATGTAGAATTAAAGTGTAAGAAGGCAACTGTTTAATCTGAAATTTAAGAAGTGATAGGGACAATTGCAAGGAGTTGGCAGATATGGAAAATCACCTGGAAGAGACTTGAATCCTATTTGAATGTCAGGCAGGATACCTAGAACATCTCAAATATCTTAGTGCATCTACATTCAATCAAACGACTCTCATCCTTAAATTGCACATGCAGTGATTTATGGTACATAGAGGAGACCGGGTGTTCACAGGTACTTGACAACAGAAAGTTGTGCTTGTTCTCACATATGTACTATACTGTTATCCCATCAACTCAGTACATTTTCAGTAACCTAATTAATGCAGCTACCAGGACAAACATCTAATTTTGCATTCACATAAGTACTTGTAGAAGACTTTGAAGAAAGAAATAGGAATTTCTGTAAGCAAATTCCCATTATACTGTATCATTTCCTGCTTCCTTCCTGCCCAACTTCATTACACCTGAAGACACCTACAATACTGTATTCTGACTGAAATTTTACGAACTAATGCATTTTGCGACCGGTTATTTTTACGGCACTCTGTTAAACATCAGAGCTATATTTGTGGTTCATCAACTATTTTCAAAGCAAATCTTACCCAAAACATAACAAAGAGCTGCTCCTTTTTTATTCAGTATCTACATTAAAACCACTCCAAATAGCAATGCACAGGCAGATGCAGAATGTGTGTGTCTGTGTTTGTGTGTATGTTTGTGTGTATGTTTGTGCATATCCCATCCTGCCCATCAACTTCCCTACTATGGCTGCAACACATAAAAGTCCACCTTTCAATGAGTTTAAGTGAAATTAATTGTAGGCTTTAACTGAAAATTAACTCGCTCAACTCACTTTCTGGTTGAAAATTAATCTGGATAACAATGCAGTTGCATAGTGGCAGATGCATACTCAAAGGGAAAAACTAAAGAAGCAAAATTTATTTTATGCCCTTAATTAGCAGCTGCAAAGGCAAAAAACCATCTTTTCAGCTCTATCCTCTGATCTTTTCTTAGGCGTTCTGTATTCTCTTTTGTCTTAATTCACATATTTGGAAAATAAATAAAAAAATAATAAAAAAACTAAACACAAAACTGCAGTCAGAAAAGCAAAGATTAGCAATTTACTCATATTTAAACATGTTTTTAAAGGCCTACTCTACATTTTTAAAGACCTACTCCGCAGGCATTAAACTCTGAAGTGGTCCTTCCTTTGCTTTTTTTTTAACCATCAAATGAAGAGCCTAAGGATTATTTTATAGCTCTTCATAGCTCTTCCAGAATTCTGGTTAGCAACTTTATCAGTTTGTTATCTATGAGCAGTGATAGATGTGGGTGGTTATTTGCTTTATGGATTCTCATTTGATTAATGGGTCTTTCTTCTGCTTAAAAATACATGTCTTTTATAATCTGCAAACAAGAAATCCTGAATGGCCATCTGCATTCGGTTTTCATCAACATTTTCAGCAGTTAGTTAAATTTCCCATGACGTAGTCTGTCTCTGTGTGTGCTTTATAGAGAGGCATAGAAGGGCCACACTTAACGTGAGTGGAAGACAAAACCTCAGGCACTAACTCTTCTCTGTATTTCAGCTAATCTAGAACAAAATACTTTTATTAGGGACTGTCTGCTGAATGCATACTGGTGATTAAATGGAATTTTTAAATTAGATGGAGAATGCAAAGGTGAACAGATCTTTTAATTGCACATTTTCAAGCAGCATTACAAAAAGTTGCTTCATGGATCAATAAAGGCATGAAGAAAACAACACTTAGTTCTGGCCAGAAGAGACACTGGTGATGTCTCACATACCTGCCCACAGAGGGGTCACAACATATGCTGTACAGTAGCATTGCACTGTGAACTCAAGGCTCCATTGGCAAGAAAGAAAAAAAAAAGGTTTGCTGAACCTTGAACCTTAGGGTTCAAGATCTCTTTTTGCTCACAAACATGGAGTTACATGCAGAATTACAGCAGCTGTAAATGACTTTTCCATAAGTGTTGTTTTCATTACACCTTACTGACTTGAATAATAATTAAAAAAGTTAAAACATGCAGTTTCTTCCCACCTAGTCCCATAAAAATGTCACAAGTTCACAAAGACTGTAAAAAATGCAGGAATTGCTTTTTTCTATTGGCATTTAGGGAAATGAGAATCATATGGGGTGTGTTTTAATTTATAGATCAGGGAAGAAAGGAAAAAGCACAAATAAACACAGCTAAAGTTAGCAAAGGTTATTAAAAATTTATACCCTGTGACAATGCTTTTAATACTGTAGCCATCTGTGCTTGTCAGCCTAAGAGTTTAGGTAGACTTCAGCAGTTTTAAGAAATAGAGCTACTTTTATGTGTTTCAAAATATAAAAAAAACCCCACAAGCAAAACCAACCAAAAAATCTAAATCCAGACATAAGAACTTAGAATTAACATGACTGAAATAATTAATGTAGCTTTCACATGAGATACACGTCAAAAGCATTATCATAATAAAGACTTATAAGCTCTGAAAAGATTAGAGATATCTAGTTAAGATAATTTACATAAATATTCCATTATCTTTGGTCTTCATTAATTCACTTAATGGCAATATTGACATGTGGAAATTCTGAGAAAAAACCTGAGATTAATAAAGTTGTACATGCAGGCTCTTTTGACATTGCTGGACATATTTTCTAATAACAGCTAATGCTGTCATGTAAGATGTATAAAGTCTTTTTTTAGATGCATTTGGAGTTAGATTTTGTAGTGTTTACATACTGGTTTTGCATGGGTTTTCAAAAATAGAAAACCACACAGCAAATTGGTTGTTGGGTTTCCAGAAGTCAACCCTACTAACCCTCTAAAAGAAACAGTATATTTTAGGGACTGGATTGAAATGCTGTTTAAATATTTAAACCGTCTCTGCAAGTCCTCCTTTTCCAGTCTTAAGGTAGTTCAGTGTATAATTGATCTCTATAAAAGCATCCTGAGCCACACTGAGTCGTATCTGCAGTTATATTAATATTCAAAGGGGAAAAGATTAGGTGGGTGTGTCCCTTGCTGTCCAACAGATATACATCACCTTTGTTTCTGAGCAAGAGTTGCACTGCAATCTCTCTCCTCCTCACAGCTGTTCTGTTTCTGTGTGCATCCCAGCAGAGCACATCAGCCGTCATCACTTTATTTGTCACAGCTTCTGCTTAGAATAGCATAGGATGCCTCAATTTTTCAGAAGATGTTGCTTTTTTAGATATGCCTGGCCCACAAAGCTCCCTCTCATTTAGTTCTGCTTTTTGTGAGACATTCCCAGCAACAGAATCTCAGTGTGTCTTTTTAATTTGAGTGGGTTTGAATCTTCGGATTTGCAATGCATCTAATGGCACCTGAAAAGCTAGAACAGGCCGTTAAAGTGCCGCTGGTTTAGGCCTAGATACATAAGAAGATGTCAGGAACCCATATACCTCTCTAGAGATTTAATATTAAGGTCCCACAGGTACACACGGCAACTGCAGTGAGCAGTTTTAAATTCCCACTGCTGGGTATTCACGAGGCCATTTGCTTCTCGCTGGCAGTACTGAGGAAATAAACCCTGGCTCACACTCAAGTCCCATCAGGAACCACTAAACAGTGAGTTCCTGGCTTCTGCAGTTACTGGAGCATGGTGCCATCAGCATATCCAGAGCATTCATGCACCATGCAGTGAAGGAGGTGGGATCCTCCTTTTTCCCCCTTTGCTTACAATTAACCTCGTGGTCAGAGTTCCTGCACAGCATTTGTAAGACCAACAGCCCAATCTGCCTCACATCCCTGAGAATCCCACTCTGTTTCCTGCTTCCCAGCTGTTTGCTTTAGCCTATGGGAACAGTGGGCCGGGAAAGAGCATATTTTTGCTCAATTTGTAACTGAAATTTGGATGATAGTCGGCATTTTGATAGCGTACAAGAGTGAGTGTTAATTTACTGGGTTGAAAACATACATGTCCTCTGTCTTCATGCAGATCTTTTATATGCCTTCTGCTCCTTTTTCTGGAAACAGCAGAACCTCTTTATTTTACTTCATGATCAGAAGGGAGCAAAGCTGCCTCTACTTCTCTTCCCACCATCTCACAAAGATGGTTACAGATGATGCAGCATTGTTCTGCTCTGCATTTTCCCTCCATAGCACTTGTTAAGAATTAGGGATAAATTTATTGTCTTAATTGTCACCTGATACCCAGGGGCCTGCATTTGCCTGGTGGTTTTCTTATGTTGTCACTAGGATGTTTGCCTTTCATGAAACTTCTCTGCCCTTCTACAAGCCAATTTTGTCCACATGGACAACCTGTTTGCTCCTCAAAGATGTCTCCTTTGGTTGCCCATGTATATGAGTAGAGTAAAAATAATAATTAAAAAAAATAGTTAAAAATAGAAATGGATTTAAAGACTCAATAAATTAAGATGGAAAGAGAAGAAATATATCAGGAGTGAGCTAGAATGGGAAGGCCTTTTAGGAACACATCAAACCATGACCGGAGCCATTCACAGATGACATTTGAGTGATAGCCCACAGCTGCTGCACAGGCACCTCCCAAGCCCTGTGGTGAGCATCATAAAAGAGCCCAGAGTTTTATACATCTCGTGCTCCATTTGTAGGATGGACGGTCCTTTTCCTCTTGAGACTTGTTCCACCTTTCAGTACCCTGTGACTGTTTTCCCATGCCACACAATGCTCTGGTCCCTGTTGCACAAGGTTCAGTTTGTTTGCTCCGAAAAGAAAACCCATCACTATGTGCCAAGATAGTGTAAAGTGTGGCCTAACAAGCATCAAGTGCAGAAGTTAAATATTTACATCAAAAAAGTGTTTGTGTTGCATATTGACCCAGTAATGTATATGCACGCTCAGGGGATCAGGTGTCAGAGTTAAGCACTGGAGGGACTATGCTTTATTGAATTAGTTTCTTAGCCTCCATCAGTCTAAGGGACAGAGCTTGGGAACAGAGTCTAAGACAACGGTAGAATGGTAGAAAGCTTTTCTACCACTAGCAGCAGCCTGCAAAATTATGCAGCTTTCTTTGAGACCTAGTTTTTGGGACTCAGTATTGTAAAAAACACTGGGGCTTAAAAAGGAGAATCTGTCCCTCCAACTATTGCTGATCCAAGAAGCTATCCATGCACATATCACACAGGTTTTGGTAGCTGAACTAATGTCTAGAGGAGAAAGCAGTAATACATCTGTGACATAAATTAACTTCTCTTACAATATACAAGTAGCATTGTATTTTTTCTTCCCTGAAGGCACTTTTTCATCTAACAGGGAATAAATACTAATAGTATGGTGACTTTTTTAGAAAGAACAGACGCAATCTTCTAAATTCATTTAATTCTCCTGAGATTTAGAGAGCATTAGAGGATTTTATTACTATTGATTTCTTTTTCAACCTTACTTGGTTCAGGACCCATAATTTTCAGGTATGATTGAACTGGTGAGATCTTGTTAGGTATCTCTTTTTGCAGGGACATACAGATATTATTTTTTTTTTTATATATGAACATAGCTATACTGCTTGTATTGTTGTGCAGACTCCTTATATAGCTCTAAACACATTGTTTTGAGTAAGGAACTGGTGTAGCAGAGTAACCTGAGCAGACTAAGCTGACTAGCAATTCAGAAGAGGCATATGTGACAACTCAACTCCAGCTCCTTACTCAGGGTGGGAAGGGAGTGTCATTTACAACTCAGGCATTGCCTGTAAAACAATCACTAATGGGATCGAAGTCCATTGTCCTTTTCCTCTACATTCTCTTTTCAGTTACTTATAATAAAACAGGTGTATTGAATAGAGCACACTGAAGACAGCATGTGGTTCTTTGTCAAGTAAGAGAGACATCAATCGTTCATTAACCTGCATTCAAATTATACATCAATTAAGTAAATAATGAAAATATTAGTTTTGTGGGAGAAGGCAGGAAACAAACACATTTGCTGGCTTTGTCTCTTCTTATTATTCACCGATAGATGGTGGCAAAACTCCTTCCTTATGGTTGTCATAGGCTTGTGATTGTATCAAGACCATGCATCATATCACTGCTTCAAGCACTTTTCACTCTCATTCTGTTTTCTGAACATCATCAAAATCTCTTCCTCCCTAACACTAGTCTCACTTCTTTCCAGTTTTTCTTAGCAAAAGCTGTAGGAAGTTTCAACTTCTTTTTAATCTTCTTTGCACATAATGCTCTGCCTCATCTCCTTTCCAAGCAAAGCAGGGAAAAGGGTGCACCGATTAATCCCTTTATGGAGTTCCCCATGTCTGAAGCCTGTGGGGGATTAATCATTTTAACAACTGATGTAGGTATGTGGTGGATGTTTTGTGTCTTTAAAGCAAATCTAGAAGATAAACTGCAGCTCAGCCAGAAGACACAGACATTCCTTGGGGATTAGAGACACAAATACCTTGGGCTAAATATGCGAGGAATCAGGATGGATAATCTGAATATCTGTGGGCCTCAAAAAAATCTTGGACAACATCTACTGCTCATTAAAATGAAAGCATTTTGAATAAGGGGAGTGAATAGAAGCCCATGTAAAAGTATAACAGCATCACATGGTTCACTCTTTTTTCCAATTAAAGTGCTTACACTACAGTGTGGACAGAGCTTTAAAGGACAATGCTGACATTACCAAGCACTATCTTATATTGTGCTTCAGCTGTATCAAGCTGTTGCAACCATCCTGTGTGAAAGTTTATTATGGAAAATTATGATATACAAAAATACTGGCCTGTTTCACAAAGAAACTCAAAACAATATATCTTCAGAAAGGAAAGTGGTTCCATAGACCATATATAAATCTGCTTTTCCATCAAACTGGCTCCTTTTCCTGGTACAGAGTGTTCAAGGGGCACCATGCAAAGTTTTACAGCCATCTGTTTGAAATACACCAGTTTTCATTTTTTTGAATTAGTCTCTTGTAATCTGTTTCCCTTACCTCTAATCTTGTTTTAATTTCACTGGGCCAACACAGTGCAAAATAGCAAAAATGAATCTTCACTGTAGCAGGGTAACAGCTGCTCAGTAAGTAATACTTAGAGACAAGTATTTTGATTTATTCTGTATTCTCAAAGGCTGGGCAGATTTGCTACATCTTGTCAAACCAAGAAAGAACAGCACTGAAGATGGGGAAACAAATGTTTGAAATACATAGTCAAACACAGAAATTGGAATGGGATGGAGAATAACAGAAACAACAGCAATGGCTTGATAAATATATTTCATTGAAATGGCAACATCATGACTGTCATAGGGCCTTGTACAAACCTGAATTCTCAAATTTCTCGTCTGAGGGCCAGTCATAGAGCTCTGAAGTCATGCTCTGAGCAGTGAAGCCCCTGAGGGTCTGCAGGCACATGAGTGCATATACCACTTTTTTTTTTCAATGGGTCGCTACTGGCACAGTCCCTATGTAAATCATCAGAAGACTGTTCATCTGGACACTATCCTATTAAAGGATAATGCAGAGCGAGAAGCCCTTCATTTTCTTATTGTAAGGGGAACCAGGAAAATTAGGACTGATTTATGAATTTGTGGAGAAGACCAATCAGTAGGAGTACCATTAGATCTATTAATTAATGAGCACTCAAGAAAATAGGTATGTCAGGACATTCCATTATTAACAAGAAAAAAAAACAAATAGGTAGAATGATTTGAAAGATTATCTTTCCTTCTTTTACCTCACTTTTTTTCTCTTTATGGCAGAATTATTATGTATTAGTTTTTGCTAGTAAAGAAAAAAGCAGTTGGAGTTGTATAGGACTAAGATAGGTGGAGGTTTATAGCCTTGGTAAAAAACTGAGATTTTAGACTGAAAGTTGGTCCAAAACTTTGTCCTGATGCTAACAAACAGGAAAAAAGCATGGATAATGTAGCCACAGCTGGCAGTCTGGGCTGCAGGGCCTGTAAGGTGACAAAGTTCAGCATCCAGAGGACAGCTAGAGGAGCGAGGACACCAGACTTCAGGAGAACAGGCTTTGGTTTGTGAAGAGACTTTGTAGGCAAGGAAAAAAGCATCCCATACTTCTTGCAGACTGAGAATATTTACAGAAACCTCTTTGGCTAAGCAGAGAGTTAATTAATTAATTACTAGTGAAATGGAGGTGGAAACAAGAACATAAAGGAGGACTATAAAAACATTGTTCAGGTAGAAGAGGGTGAAATAGGGAGTCCAGCACCAAAATTAACTGAAACTAGCAAGATAATTCAAGTGGGACAGGAAGAACTGTGTAAGTGGGCTAGTGTTTACAGAAGTGGGATATTCTCAGACCTGGCCTGATGGGAATTAACTCAGTGCACTGATATAATTGCAAGATCCCTATATCCTATCTTCAAAAAATATTCTTATTGGGGGCAGTCCCCGATAGCAGGGAGAATGCTAATGCTACGTCTGTCCTTTAAAAGGTAAGGAGACGATCTGAGGAACTGTAGACCAGTTTATAGACAGAGAGTATGTATCCAAGGACACTGAGAAATCTGGCTGATGTCCTTATAAGGCCACTCTACATAATCTTTCAAGGATCACAGAGATCAAAGGAAGTCTCCGAAGACTGGAGAAAGGCAAGTGTTGAACCCACTTTCAAAAGGGGCAAGAGTGGTGATTTGAGGAGGTATAGGCATGACAACCTCACCTTGGTCTCCAAGAAGTTCATGGAGCATGTCCTCCAAGGAATAGACAGATTTCACCATCTGGGTGAGTCATATTTGGCCAATCTGATTGCTTTCAATGACAAAAGACTGCCTACCATTCACTTCATGGATGAGTGTTGTGAAAGGAATGATGAACTTCACTCATAAAAGAGAAGCAGCAATATATTTATTGATACAAAACAGTGATTTAACAAAGTTTGATGGTAAATGCAACAGTGGCTTAACAACATTTGATGACAAGGTACTCTTGGTTATTTACTGCATACAGGACAGGATTAGATTAAACTGTCATGGAGACTTTCCCATTGAGTCAAGGTTCAGAGAGGACCCCCTTGCTTTCTAAACTCTTTCTCAGAGGAGAATCTAGGCGCAGCTCAATCCAGTCCCAGACTTGGTCAACAGTTTATGTTTAAAGGATTATATGTGCACAGTCACTCCAAGATATAATCTTAGTGAAACTTTGCTATTATCATTTACCAAGGATCTTTTGTGGCAAAGAATCTATGAACCAAGAGGAGTAACCTTGAGAGGTATCCCTACCCAGGGGGAGATCCCGGTGTGCAGCCTCCTGTCATGCAGAAAAGCTCAAAGGGCTCTTGGGCTGTTCACTACTTATGAAGGTAAGATGATTGACTTGTAGTCGTATTTGACCATCAGTCACAGTACCAGTATTGTGGCTAGGTGGGCACATTGCTCAAGTTAGCCCTTGGCTATCGTGTTGTTATCTGTCTCCCTGAAACCGCTTTTACCTGGATGCAGCCATCACGACCAGATGCATCTGCTATGATCACCACGTGTAGTTATCACTTGTGCAGGGTTATGGGAGATAATGCTAAGATTGAGGGTAAAGGAGGGGGGGGAACGCACCATTAGAGTGAGAGGAACTGAGATATATCTTTGCTTTGCTAAAACTTCACGTAAAACTTTTCCACGACAGCCTCATTGATAAACTGAAGAAGTACAGATTGGCTGACTCTTAGATGAGCTGACAATTGTCCAGACTGCTGGTCTCACTGAGTAGTGATCAATGACTTGATGTCAGTTTGGCAGCTGGTAACAAGTGGAGCATGACAGACATCAATACTTGGGCCAATACTGTTCAATATCTTCATCAACTGCCTAGATGCTGAGAAAGTGTGATTCCTCAGCAGATTTCTAAATGATTTGAAACTAAGGAGAAGGAGATGGTAAATGAACAGTAGACCTTCATTTGAGTGAGACCTCACTGAAATTAAAGAGCAGAACATCAGGGAAGGGTTGACATTCCACAAGGACAGATCAGACCTACCTATGCATTGGTACAGGCCAGGAACAAACTGGAAGCTCTCCTGAAAAGGACCTGGAATAACAGTGGGTGCCAACACACATATGACCCAAAAGTATGTTTTCACTGTGAATGATGCAAACTGCAGCCTGGACTGCACTAGGAAAAGCACAGACACCAGATCAAGGAAGGTTACAATCCCTCCTTGCTCAGCACTGGTAACATCACTCCAGGAATACTGTGTCTGTTTTGGGTCTACCAGTTCCAGTGGGATGTTGAGAAACTGGAGACAGTTCAGTAACACTGAGGACCTATTCCAGGGAGATGCAGAGGAGAATTTTCCCCTCTTGGCTGATGCCTGCCTGGACAGCAAAGACTCTGGAAGCCTTAGAGAACAGTGAGCACACTAATGCTTAGCCTAATGGCTTGTTAAATCCTTACTATCTTTATGTTAGCTACTAAATGTGTGCTTTTTACTTATAAGCAGTGTCTATCCTGTTGCAGAGTGTCTTTGAGCCCAGTTAAAGATTTTTTAACAAAAAGACTCAAATGAGGGGCTGTAGCAGACTGCAAAAATTATTTGACAGACCATGGCTTGTGAAAAACCATGTCTCTCTTGGTGAGAGGGCCAAGACGAAGGGGTGAGTAATAAACTATGAACCCTGTGTGTGAAAGGAGAAAAACAAATTCCTGATGTCCAGCCTGATTTTTTTCAGACTATCTGACCCTAGCTGGGTGCATAACTCTTTGCTACAAGTTACTCTTTCCATTACAGCTACTGAAAGGAATGCAAACTTCAAAATTTTTTATACAGGTGACAGAATCAAATTCTTCAGATTCTCCAGTGGAGTGAGGGGTAAAACACATCCAAAGTATCACAATTTTCACTTTCCCTGGACAGAAAAGATTGAGTCACAAAGCTCTTTAACTGACAAGCTTTGACTGTGTTCATCAATACCTTGATATTTATAGAACAGAAGAGCAAGGACAAGGACTGAAGGAATTGAAGGGTTCTGTTTTGCTCATGGCAGCATCACCACAGGGCTTGAACCGGGTTGGATGGACCACGTTTACTGACCCACGTTTGCATTGTAATTGAACCTTTAGTTTACTGAATCGTATTACTAGGAAAATTTGCTAATGTTCCAAGGTCTGAAGTCTCTGGGTCTGCTCCACTTAGTCTGAGTCTGCTCCATTTAGAGTAAGATCCTGTTATTGAATACCATAGGTACTTTCCTCTCCCCTATCTTCTATATCTGTCTTTCTGCTTCTGATTTTATGTGGACCTATTATAAGTTGTGGTTATCTGAAGACTTTCTTCAAGGTGCTGTACTTACTTTCATAAGGCTACATATTCTCCATGTTTTCCTTTGTATAAGAAATACCAAATTATATGATTGCTTTTGATCCGTATTTTTTTTCATCTCACTAGATCTAACATCTCTATTATAACAAGCTATAAGGAAAGTATGCTGCCTCTTGCCTGTAGTAGTTATTGTAACATTTATGTAAGAATATCTCATTAGAAGTCAGCACTTGGAAGGAGAATAAAGCCTATATGGGACTAAGGTCAGAGGTATGATGAAAAGAAAGGAGGGTTGAAAGCTGTTAAAAGCTTATCTTTAACATCTTTACACAACTGAATTAACAAAAATAAGGTGCTGTATGTTTGCATGGGTAGGAAAACATACATGATTCAAAGAGCTATTGGCCATTTCACATAATCTATGACAATAAGAAAATTTTAAAAGAATCAAAATTATGCAGTAGCAGATGTGCCACATGAAATCACTGCCTTTAGGTATCTGGAAATGTTTTGCAGCTTTCTTCCCCAAACCTTGATGTGAACTACTTAACCTAAGGTTCACAGTATTTAATTACTTGCTGCTGTGACCCGGGAGGAAGGAACCTGGCGGCTGCTGAGCAGACCCCGGGGAACCC
>JAOXNO010000020.1:5931200-5947181 GCA_028565335.1 Limnodromus scolopaceus
AACTGGCAATTCTGTCAACACAGAAGTAGGTCACAAGCTCTGATGGAACACATCCTGAAGTCCTGCCTTTTCTTTTTTTTTTCTTCTTTTTTCTTTTTTTTTTTTTATGTAGGGAAATAAATTTGATAACTACGGAGTTACAACTCTTGCTCTGCATAACTGAGATCTACTCAACATGTCTACTTTCAGCTATGAGTTTTTTGTCATTTTCTCTTCTTGGGACACTCCACCCTAGAACAGTAGATCTCAAATTTTCTTCACATAAAGGAATTTACGTGAGTGGGAATCATCTCTCCTTTAGCAATTGAAAAGTCAACCATTTATTTTAAATTTGGCTTCTAATGTAGTGAGTAGAGCAAATCAAGAGACTCTAGTGAGAGAAATTTCTTACCTTTTTCTTGCCTCTAACCGTGAAAGCCGTTACAAGCAGTTTAGGAAAAACACCTAAATTTAGATGGCTCTAGCTACATGAACTGAGACATGTTATGTCAGCCCTGGGTATTTCCTGATAAAAGACAGAAGAAATTTCTTCGTTTCTTAGATTGTCATATCATGGGTTTTGCTTTTTTTTTCTCCTCAAGATTTTTCCCCTGAAGAGCTATATAATTAAATTTAGGCTTCATAGACAAAGCCAGCAGCAGAGCAAAAGTACAGTGTCTATATCTGCAGGATCAATGTATTATACAACAAATGCAATCCTGTTATTTCACCCAGATACTTTACTTCTTGAGCTGCATTAGAGCAGTACATACTGCTGAAAATTAATAAACCTATGGCAGGCTATCAGTTTAAAGCTGATAAATGTTCTTTGCTCTGTCCAGTTTACCACTTGGTCACTTTAACCCATCTAAAAATATCAACAGTTACCAATCTCTTGACAAGTTGTGTTTTCTTCTTTGTCTAACACTCTTTCCTTATTACCACATTTTGATTAAGCATGAAATATTCTCACATCCTGCATACATGTGTTTCCACATACAATTGAGCTAACCATTCATAGGGGAAGCAAGAAAACCAGACAAAGTTAGCAAATGCCAGATTATCTTGTTACTATCAATTGGCTGAAAGGCTTAGAGCAGGCAAAGACTTCCTTTGCCCAAAAACCAGCAAACTTGTGCACTGGTTGGTGACTGTGAAGAGGCCAGAATCTTTTCCTATTTATTTAATTTCTTTATTTGGATGTGGGACAAGAAGACAGTTCATCCCGTGGTGTTGCACAATCAATAGAATGGTCAATTTGAAACAACAGTTTTATACCTATACTACTAGACTATTTTATGAACCTTTACTCCTCTCCTTGCTTTCACAAGTCTCACTAGTAAACTGTCAATCCTAGTATAAAAGACACGGATAGTAAGAGAAGCAAAAAAGTCTAGACTCAAGGAATAGGTTAACATTTGTTTTTTTAAGTAGTTTCATCTGTCAATTTCTCCCGTTCATTCTGATATCACAGAATGATGCAACTGAAGGCCAAGGAGCAGACTCCAGCATCATTGAAATCAAATTCTATACTGTAATGCACTTAAGCATATTCTGCACAAAGACGAGCAGACGAGATGAGCACGAGGCATAAGTAACATGACCTAAATCTATAATGAAAGCCTGCACATCTACAATGTTAAAAACTTTCAGTGAGTATAACAAGAATTCTAGGGCAACCAAATTACATCATGTCTCCACATTGTTTTTTAGTAAGACTTGAAGTAAGTTTCCATTAAATGGAAGAAAATTACTGCATCATGTTGCACCCCAGCAATTACTGATATATTGTAGCAGCCTGCCAAATAGTCCAAATTTTAAATCAAAAAGGGTGCATGAGTAAATTCTGTAATGAAGATCATAAAGTGGGATTTGGGAGGTTTGAAATTCTGCTTTTTAAGTATAATAAGTGAATATCATCACTTTTGTGTTTATGTGATTTCTTTGGTTATGGACAACAATAGAAGTCATGTAGGCCATCAATTAACTTAAACGTTCCTATAATGCTATGCCAGTATGAATCAGCTATTGATTTTCAAGACGATGAAAAGGGGTTTTTTTCTCCCCTTTGTTAGTAAGAGCTGGCAGGTTTGTGTTTCTCATGTCATTTGAGACTGGTGGAGCAGTACAGCTCCTCTATCCGTTATTTGAGATAGAGTACTGCAACTTTTGCACTGGTTCTGCTCATCTGAAATCTGAAAGGACAGATTTTAGTCTGCATTTGCACCAGGACTAATTGCAGGAATTGCATGGTTTTGCATCAGGCATTCAGCTTCAAATTAGAGCCAGCCCATCTCTCTCAAGCTTGTGTATCAAGAATGCTAATACCTCCACCTTGAGCCAGTTTCAGTGAATAAGGAATGGTGTACATGTAGGTAATGGAAAAGGATTTGGGAAACAATGAATTTTCTTGAGGCTGTGCTGGAATGAACACAAAACATTTACAGAGCTGCAGATAAGTCTGAAGAGTCAGATAAGGCCAGAAACAAACACAGAGAACAAGATTCAATTAGCAGTAATTTGGAGTAGAAACTAATCTTCAGTTGTTACCATTAAACAAGTCTTGAGTGAATAGCAAGAATCCATTTAGCTTTTCTGAATTATTACCTGCAAAGTCAATAGGTGTTTATTATCTTAGGGAGAGCAGTCTTGTTATCAGTCCCCTTTCTTAACTCCTAATGGAGCCAGCTGTTTATTTTGGATAATGGTGCACTTCACAGCACATACCAAACCCTCATGCTGTTGCAGTTACACAGATCACATGTCCCCTTGTTCAACCAAGAACTGAATTTGTTTTGATGTGGTGAATGATTTCACACACAGCCTCAGGAATGGAAAATCTGTAGGTGACAAATCAGTTCTTTCTCAAACTTTACAACTGTCAAAGTAACAAACTGTGAAGGTTTTTTCCGGTTTTTGTTTGTTTGTTTTTATTATTTTGCATTTGTTTTGGGTTTTTTGTGGGGTTTTTTTGTTTGTTTGTTTGTGCAGGTTTGTGGGTTTTTTTATTGTGGAGATCAAAAAGGTACCCAATTTAAATCACACATCAAATGGGGATACTGAACAAAAAGAGGTAAGCTGTTCAACAGGGGAGTTCTCTAATTAGTTGTCATACATTCCCGTAATATTACAATGGACATGCAAATAGCTTATCACGTTACCTTCTAACCACCTTTCTTACATGATACACTTGGAACTCCAGAGACCCTCACTAAAGAATAGGTAAAATTTTTGACACTTTGTCTAATGACAGACATCTCCCTCATTCACAGAGAGGAACCTGAAGTCCCCTGTAAGGGATCCCCTGATGGTCAGAAGAGCGTGTCTGATGTCTCAGCAGTACCGAGGTCATTCTGGACCAGTTCCTACTTCTGTGGCTTCAGTATGCTGCTGCAGCAAACAGGGACAAGTGGGGATGAACTGAGTCTGACAGGATTTTCTTTATTCAACAATAGATGAAAGCAGCTCTTTTCATAAAAAAGAAGTTTCTGAAGTTAAAACAGGCAATATGTTATTGCTGTTACACAACTGAGAAGGTTTGGTATGTAATGGTGAAGGAAACAGAATGCATGTTACGGGTATAGTTTCAGCTTTTTCGCTCTTGCCCCTGGATGATTTGCTAATCTAGAAGAAGGTTAATCTGGAGACTCTTTTTCATAGGCCTTACTTTGGAAACTGCCAGTGCACAAAAGGAACTAACAATTGGAGAAAGAAGAGATAATTTCATGTTAAGACTCTCACGGCAGGAGAAGAAAGCCTGAATTCAGGTTCCTTCTTTAAACTTTTTTTTGCATTTTACATGATTCAGCCAGCAGAGACAATGATGCAAATGGGAGCCAGTGATGTTAGTTAATTCCCTACTGACAGCTGTGGACTGCTTCGATTCTCACCTAAACTAAAACAAGTCCCAAATAGAGCTAAAAAGACTCCTTTGTTTCCACCCCAGATGATTATATAGAATTTTTAATTCAGGACTCTTAAATAAATAGAATTGTGTATGCAGATTAGTTGTCTAGCTTGTGTTGCTAATTATATTCCTGTAAAATAGGGAAAGACAGCCAAGACAAATACAGGGGTTTAAATGAAAGAGAAAAATACATAAACAAATTTGGGTTATATAACTGACATAGCTATGTTATTTAATTTTGTTAAGTAACAAACCAAATTCAAACCAAGCAAAACCAAGAGTTGCTTCAGCAACAGAAAATGTTTGAAAAGTCAGATACTACCACTTCTAAGGAAGTCAAACATGATAAGTTAATTGAACCATCTCTATCCAAATGTATAAATTACAGCACATACAAACCTTCAAATACATTAAAAAATATAAATTCACTTCTATAGAACTTTTCTGAAGCAACCAAAGTACCCAGAACACTTCTATGCTTGTGTAGTGTCTACGTCAAATTTATATTTTGAGCAGATGAAAACATTCATCATTGTTTGGCTCACATTCACCAGAAGTTAGTTCTAAATGTGAGAATACTTGAAGTAGGTTCTTGCTGTCTGTTAGTAAAATTTGAAATAGTTTATAAAAATATACTTGTGTGACTGTTTTTCATGATAAGGGGACAACCTTCATCTCTTCTAACCATTCTGACATCATGAATCCTCCAAGAGGTAACTGGAGAGATCAGGGAGTTTAAAAATTTCCCTGAGTGAGATATCTAGTATAGGGACATCTTGTTGGAGCTGATCTGAAGATCCTGAAGTTTACCTGAAAATCTGCATGTTATTCTATAACAGGATCTGCTGTTCCTCTTGTATCTCAGACAGGAGACAAGATCCTCTTGTAGCTTATCTAGTTAGGTTCGTCACTGATACATTTGGATTCACCTCCATTTTATCATCCTTAGTTTTCCACAGCCTATGAACATTAGTAAGGGATGCTGCTGCTTCATGCAGTTCCTTGTAGTCAAAGGTTTCAACAGGTTGCAAATACCACCTTCCTCATGGCTTCTTCTCAAGCCACAAAAGTCCGGTACTTAAGTCGTTGTAAGTAGCACAACTAGGAGATGGAGTAGATTGTTATCCCCAAAGCATTGCTGTCTAGTTGGATAAATGAGTTTGGAGGAAAAAAAAGTTTGGAGAAACTATGTGGTGTCACACTTGATCTAGCTGAAGATGCTGTTGCAAGAATCCTTGCAACAGAAACTCCTGTCACTAGACAGGGATTGACCACCCTATTGGAAAGACTGGATACCCCAAGTTGGCATTGCCCTATGCCAAGATCCCAATAATTTATTTAAAAAAAAAAAATAAATTCCTGTACATTAATGTCTGTGCAGCATCTGTGCATTCATAATGACTCTTCAGTCTGTATTGCGGCACATGTGCAGATCTACTGGCTAGTAGACAAACAGGAGATCCAACTGGCTTCAGAACAAACCTGCTGTGTACTGGTGCTTCCTCCACTTCCCGTCCTGAAATCAAATAGGACACAGGGTGCTCTATTTTAACATGTCTGTGAACTTTATGACAGGTTTCAGCACAGCAGAGTGAGATTTTTAAAAACATCTGCATGCTTACTAGTTTATTTGGCATGTTTTTTCACAAATACCAGAAGCCATTTCTCATGATGAAAACAGATTCTGGGGGATAATACATGAAACTTTCTACTGCTAAAGAAACATCTCCACTTAAACTTAGTGCTCTCATTTTCTCATAGGCTGTACTCAAAAAAGTCATGTTGATGAACTTTTGCCAATGAAAAGCGTATTTCTGATAGCTATCATTTGAGCATTATAATATTTATATTATAATAAATGAAATTCAGGCCCTTGTGGCAAAGTCTCAAAGTATGATTTTTCATGAAGACAGAGGAATGATGAAACTTCACTTCAATTTAATTCTGACTCTAGTCTCTGACTTGGCCATCAATCATCATATCAACTTAGCAATGTTTTTCCAAGACCTCATTCATTGCAAGGGAAAGCTAAGCTGCACACCTTAAACATAAAAAAGCATTTTTCTGTTGCCTCTCCACAACAAAATGCATTCACAAATCACCTAGATTGCTGGCTATAACATGACAACTCATATCAGAATTCACTGTATGAAAAAGAGATTGCTTTGGAAATATGCTCTATTGAATCCCTGCTTTCTGAAATGTGTGTAACATCTACAGGGATTTCACATCATGTTTAATGACTGGTATCTGCTGGTATCAAATGCCTTGTCTTGGACAAGTGGCTCCAATCTCTATATGCAGATGAATTTCCATCTCATGCCATTGTTGAAGTACTGGCTAAACATTGTGAAGGGAATTAAAATAATGAAGAAAAATATATTCACTATGCAATAACTATGATTTTTTGGAGATAGTCTGTAGATGTGGATTCTTCAGCTAAAGCACATTGCAAGGACTTGTGGAGAAAAAATCCTGCAGAACATTTGGTGTGATTCCGCCCTGAAGTCTTAAAGAAAGATTGCCAAAACTATGCAGGTACCCCTCGACATCAAAGCCATGACATATATATACTAGGAGTGATCTCTATATGTTCAATGCCTTTTGGCTAACTGTTGAAAACAAAATAAGCAAGTTTTTCCCCAGCTTAGCTGTAAATCCAAAATTTCTTGCCGAAAGTCAAACTGTGTATTCATTGCGTAGCACTGAATTTTACAAGTTATCAAAAACCTTGAAAAAACATTGTCAAAAAAACCTTCTAGTGTTTTAGAGAGGAAAATCACTCTAAGAGTTAGTAACATCTTGCAATATTCACTACCTTTAAAAATGCATGTCTTCGAGTCTGCTTTTGAAGGCAGTCAGACATGTACCTATTTTTTTCAGAAACAGGAGCCTATGGAAGGAACCAAGATTTCCACCCTTGACCAGATGAAAAGCTGCTTAAGCAGTGAGGCTGGCAACTAATGAGCTGATCACTTGCCAGAAAGCAAGCCATAGCGCAGTATTTGGAAATTTATGTTCTTCTTACAACTTTGCCTTTGATTGTACATATCCACTGACACATTTGAGTGTATTTATCAGATGCTACAGACAAGCAGAGAATAAATAGGCTTACAATATTTCTTTAAAAGAGCATGTTTGGTATAACTATGGCGCAGTGCCATAAATAAATCTCTTGCAATCCTGCCTGCTGAAGATAATTATTCAGAGACAATTCTATATTTATGAGAAACCTCATAACGCCTTTCTCCTCTCATTTCTTGCTCTAAGAACTTGGCTAACTTTATGTGAAGTGCTTTTTCTGTCTCTTTCTGAGACAAACATACACTTTCATATTCATAGATCATATCTTCTCTAGACTACACAACCTGCTAATCTGTTTTATCTGTATAAATTCGGCAGTACATCACCAAAGAACATACAAACAGATGTATAGGGCATAATAAAGAAATCTTCTGTACATCTTCCTGTACTTTATAAATGAAACTGTCTGTCTAGATAACAGGAGCAAAACCTCTCAAAAACTCAGAGTCTAGACTTCACCCTGCTCTGCACGTGGCACAAGAAGCCCCATCGCTCCTCCCATAACATCGTTACTTTCCTTTCTGGTGTTTTGCCCTGACTCCTGCCAGGCTCCCCTGTGCTGGTGGCAGAGTAGGCCCCATTTCTTCTCCCCTACCACACCTGCAGTTTTGAGCACTTTTTCTCCTTCAACCTGATGACACGGACAGCCTTACTTTCCCTCTGCTACAAGGACTGCATGTGCATCACATCAAACTGTGCTGCAGCGTGTGCGCGGCCTGTGACAAGTCATTTGTGGCAGATGAAGTACTGCTAGGGGCATTCTTTTGGAAGTAAAATGTGTATATTTTTATACAATTATGCGAAACAGATGGATCAGACATAACCATCAAGTTTATTTCTCTGTGTGATTTCTTAATTTTAAGCAGGTATTTGTGGGCTGCATCCACCTTCTTCCATCATTGCTAATATTAGGTGGGGTTTTTTTCCCCCCAAAAATAAAATCCATCTGTTCTAAAATGTGAGATTTTATTATGCATGAACAACACAAACCCAGTGCAGCTTCTTAAACAAAGAATCACAGAAATGGGAATATATAACCAGAGCATTAATAATTGTTTCCTTAGTATTTGCATATTTTCCCCAAAGCAGTGTACTATATTTATTTCTTATAAATTCAAATTTTAAAATTCTCATGAATATTTATATACTTTTTTCTATCTGGTGTCACAGTTTATTTGAGTTATTTTTTTTCTACCAAGAGATAACATGGCATTTCATTTTAGGTTATAACACTATCTAAAGACAAGCTAAAACATCTAGACAATATACTATGATATCATAAAAGGAAGAGAAAACTCATAGAATTAAATAGAAAAATTCATTAAAGTGATGGTAGGGGGTGAAATGCAAAGATCAACCAGTTTTGAATGGTTTTAATTTCAGACTTGTCCATTCGCTTGACACAAAGAGTGCAAACTTGAGAAACTAAAAGAGTTGGCCCATGTATGGGAAGCTTGTCTGGCCTACTTGGAGGTACTACCAGATTCTACTTCCTGAGACCATTCAAAGGACTTGGAAAGAACAGGGAATGAATGAGAGTTCTGTACTACTTGCTTCATCTGGTAGGGCAGATTACACTCAACTGTACCTAACAGTTCCTATAGCATCATATGTGTGCCCCATATTTATGCAGCCATTTAATGAAAAGAATATAGCTACACTGAAAGGAACTAGAAATAAAAATGGAGAATCAGAGATCTGCCCGGATTTTTTTTTTTCTTTTGAAAGCTAGGGAGTGGCTTTCCATGCTTGCCTAGCTGTGACTTCTCACATGTAGTAAACAAACAAAGATAACAAAGGAACAAAGATAAGGTATAAACAAAGAAGAAAGTATGATGACAAAGTGAGACTGTATACAGTTTTAGAGCTGTCTAAAATTAATATGAGGTAAAACAATTCTTAAAATGGAGCAAGTCACTTTGGTAGAAGACAATTTGGAGAGAGTAAATATTCAATCTAAACAAAGGGAGGAAAATATAAGAAGCTGCTAGGAAACTCTGTCTCTCCCTTTTAAATCCCCTTGCATGTCTTTGTCCTTCTGCCCTCTTCCCCTCCCCTTCCCCTGAGAAATGAGCTCTCTTTTCAGTCAGCCATGTGAAGTGGAACACTGACTTTGAGCTAAGAGGAATAGAGAAACAGAAAAATAGAAAGAGAAGAGGTGAAGGAAACAAGGGCTGAGATTTGAGGTGAAGCACTGATTGACTTCCAGAGCACCTTATTTCTCACCCTTGTCTATAATTAAGTAAGGTGACTAGCTCAAACATAGACCTTTATAACACAGAGGTCTATGTTCAGTCAAGTGAATCTTCTCATGGCAAACTATAGAGCTTAAATGTCAAAAAAAAAGCATAATCTAAAAAGGAAAATATGTAGTTTACTGACATTTGCTGTCTTGTTTTCTAAAATCCTAGCCATCCTTTTAAATTACAAGGAATATCATTTTTATTTGCCAGCTATAGCAAAGACACATTGCATAAATCTTGCCTGAGATGTTTGACTGGACAGCTTCACTGACAGTTTGAGATGGTTCATTTTAGTTGTTGAATGTAAAAGTGGAACAAAAAGTTCAAATAAGTGGTAGGAACCTAAACACAGCTTGAAGGATATTGAGTGGTCAGACATCTTCATATCTGATCCTTGCATTTCCTATTCAGAAGCTAGTAATATATATAAATATATATATAAATATATATAAAATATATAAAAATAATATATAAAAATAAATTTGTCTTACATAATTCAGATGTTAGAGGTGACTTTTAGCTGTCGTTGTCCTTTGGTCTGCTTCAAATTTCTAGGTTAGAAAATTATCCAAGTTATATAATAGATCAATGCCATCACATTCCAAGTGTTATCTTTATCAATAAGAGCATCCATAAAAGGACATAAGAATTCATAACCATAATCTTTTAAATCCTGTTCAGTTACAACCTCAGAACTGGTTTTTGTTTAAAATTTTTTTCTAGCATTTGCTTCAGAGTTGAGATTCAGAGCTCTAAACTATGTCAAAGAAGGTAGAAGAGGTAATATTATGGCTTCAGCACTAGCCCCAGCCATGCACATCACTTAGCATGATATTAGCTCATTATCAAGCACATTCTTCTGGAAAATCCCAAATATGACTCAGGGACTAGAGTGAAACAGGCTCTGTTTCCAGTAAGCAGCAGAGATGATATTGTGCCATATTTGTCTTGTTTTCTCTGAAAGCATCCCAGTTGCCTTTGCACCTCCTGGGCATATTTCTTTATATAAGTCACTTAAATAAAAGCATTTTTTTCCTGATAATTTTTTTCCTGAGATGCATATTAAGGCTGAAGGTGAAGCTTGGGAAGTCCCAAATATCTTGTGAGGTTATAGCTCCAGATACTGCATCCAAGAGGCAACCAGCAAGTAGTTTTTAACCTTAAGCCTTCTATTTATCTGTGATTCTCATCCTTCTTATTAAACAATCACATTCATTTCATTTGTTGTTCTTGTTCTTAGACACTCCTTGTTTAATTTTCAAGTCTCCTACATAGGTGGTTAATGTCCTCTGTTTTCCAACCTGCTGATATCTGGATATATCTTATCATCTCTCTGACAAGTTTTTGAACCTTAATCTTTGCAGATTTAACAGGTCATCCTGGTTAAGAAATTTTCATTTTATGGGTCGAACAAGCTGCTTCCTCTGTGTCACTTTATTAAGCCAACATCATCAGCCCTTTCTTAAATCAAGTGTCTTGATGATACCATTTGGAGAAAGTTTTATTCTGTGGTTTTTTAGTAAGAAATTTATTATTCCTTTGTCCAACTCCAATTGCTGGGCAATAGTTGCCATGCAATGCAGCATTCAAGCATTAAAAAAATAAGAAAAATCCTATACCTCCTTATTGATTGACTCATTGGTCACATGTAAGGCATAGCAGAAAGCTCAGTGTTTCAGCATGATCAAAGAGTAAACAGTTGGGCATATAGGTCAATCAGGCTAACAAAGTAAACATTTGAGTGCAATAAAAGCACCTTTTATGCAGCTGTAACAAATAATAATGAGGTGAATAAAATAAATTACGTACGATAGCTGCTGAATGCTTAGAAATACACGTAGCTATCTAGTGAATAAAAAGTCATATTCACAATGAATAACAATACAATATGCAGCACAACACTTAAACTAGATGAAGCAGTGCTATTACCCAGTTCCTGCCTTTAACAGGTGGGGGCCCTTAGTGACTTCCAGCAAACAGAATTAATGGGTTGTAGTCACCTTTTGGAGAGAAGGCACTGTTTCTCACTAAGACAGGTATTTAATGTGCATGGAAAATACTGAAGACAATATATATAGTCATAAATGGAGTCCTAAATGCTATCAATTTGTTTTCTTAAATAATAATATTATCATTTTTTTTCTTAAGTAGTGGGCAGTTTCTTGGTGTTCTTCAAGCAGAGTCTTCCATTACGTTACTGTTACAGATAATATCATGAAGGTAGATATATAATTCAAAGCCATATTTTGAATTCTGATTCAGCTGCACAAACTTATTTATACTGAATGTTTATCCTGAATGCTTGAAAAAGTGGCTTTTTTAGTCACTGCTAATGCCTCTCGTTCCTGTAAATCAGTAGTCTAGTCTCCATGTAGGAGCTTTCCAGACTTAATGTTTAAGAGTTATAAGGAAGGTAATAATGTCAAGGGCCTGTTCAGTCAAATCTATTCTGCTGTTTCTTCCATTCTTTTAAATGTTGTTCAGACTCCCAGTTGATTATTGATAGTATCATGACTTACAATGCTTCATAACTCCTTGTCCTGGTTTCAGCTGGGATAGAGTTAATTGTCTTTCTAGTGGCTGCTGTGTTTCAAATTTGGTATGAAAGGAATGTCAAAAATGTGTATTGTTCTTGTTGTTGCCAGATGATGTTCATGTCAGTCAAGGACTTTTCCAGCTTCCCATAGAAGCTGAGAGGGAACACATACAGAACAAGCTGGCCAAGGAAATATTCCATACCATACAAGTCATGCTCACGATATAAATGGGGACTAGTGGGAGGGCAGGAATCCATGACCACTGCTGAGGATGGGCTGGACAATTAATACACTGGGTGGTGAGAGTGATTTGTGTTGTATTACTTTATCTTGTATATTCTTTTACCATTATTTTTGTTGTTATTTTCCTTTTTGGTTATTGTCCTATTAAACTGTCTTTATCTCAACACACAAGGTTGGCGTTTCTTTTCCCTTTTCCCTCCTTTTCTCCCTCTTCTCCCTATCTTTCTGAGGGAGTAGGGGGAGAATTGAGTGACCAGCTGTGTGTTCCTTGCTGCTAGCTAGGGTTAAACCATGACAGTTGTCTGTTTCATTGGTCTCAAAATTGTGCTCAAGTAATCTGGGATTTTTGCTCGCACATCACAGACATGTATTTTATTGTTCAGGGCTCCTGTCCAGATGTTAATAGACCCCTGATAGCATTTAAATTTCTAAAAAGGGCTTACTATATGGCCTCTCTCCAGACAATAGAAATACCCTAGAATCTGGAAAACACAAGCTTACAAGAAGACGTCAGCTTCGCACGACTCAGGAGTGTTTTTTTTCAATTTACGTTGAATGGAGTTTGTAAGCACAGGGGAATTTTGAAGATGTTAATGTGTAGCTAAGTGTCTTACAGGTCAGGTGTCTTTACGTGATACAATACTTCTGTGTCTGTAGTCCTAGACCTCTATTCTTTACACCATTCTGGTTTGAAACTCCTCAGACTTAGAAACACAGCAGAGAATCAAGAGTAACTCCTGTAACTTAGACTAGTGCTGTAGACCATGGAAATGCCATTCTTACCCATGTCTTTCAAAATTAGGGATGAGGTCATTTCATATATCTATTTACTTTATTTCCCAAATCCAATAACTTAGTGTGAAGGGCTTCAAAGCACAAGATAGATGTGGCTGGGCCACAGAACTAATCATGTCAACTGGAAAATAACTGTAACTGCATCATTACCACTTAATGTGTTGGGTAACTCCAAATGTACCTGAAAGATAATAAAGAGTGTCGGTATTATTCATATCTTTTAATTGCTTCCATTAGCATTTCTCTTTTTTTATCCTGAGGGCAAAATAGTATCACCTCATTGATTATACAGTGGATACAGGAGAAATAATAGTACAGAATCAAATATACTTTTAACCACCCGTTGCCATCTTATAGCTATAAGCAAAAGCATAACTTGGCAATAAAACCTATTTACTGTTAAAATTAAAATTGCTTTTAACAGTTTTATAGCATGCAAACAATTAAAATAATTATATGAGGCAGCAGCTGTTCTCTCACACTTGTGGAAAAGGGAAGAAGAGGAAAAGACTGTTGGAAAATTTAAAGTCAGGTAACTTCTTCCTCCAATAAGTGGGATGAGAATGCCAAGAAATGAGTAGGTTCTCTGTAAAGGGCAGTTTTAATAATAAAGGAGCTAAATAATTGAATCACTTCTGTAATGTATGTATTTTTATTCTAGGCAAACAAGTTTTGTGGCACCAACAAGAATATGGCTTATTTTAATATTATTCTAGTATTGTTATTCTCACAACATAAAATTGGCTCCTAACTCCAGCATTGGGCACAGGATCAGAACAGAACCCCATTTCTTCAAGTATCTTGTCTGCCAGGAGAAATACACAATAAAATACCTACAGCAACAGGATAAAATTTAGCAATGTACAACAACCATGAAAAAAGCACAAGTCACACTAGATGGTTTAAGTAGCTTTTTCCTGCTGAAGAACAACTATGAACATTTATCCAAAGTAAGATAATTCAACCCAAGCAGAATGAGCGGGGTACTGGGGAATTCAAATACTGCAAATCTATAGTTCTTAGAGGAATGTCAAATGATTTCACCTGCTATTTGAAAATACTCAAGTTAATGAACATATGTGACATATACCTTTAGAGTAAGAGTGATAGTGCAATTCTAGATTCTTCCAGCCCTCTTTCTGTTTGATTGCAGTTTTTTGTTTGTTTCTTTGATTTTTTGTTTTTTCCCTAAACGCTTAGGAAGAGGCCAAATAGATCAAGCTTACTGGCTAAACCAGAGTTTACTCCTTAACCCATTTAAAAAACCATTTGCTCTCATTTGCGTTGCTTCTATAAGCAGACCTGATGAAAGCTGATGGCTGAAATGTTTGTTGAATCTTTTCAGCCCCAAGTATAGACTTTTGGTATTTTACCTGACAGAGCTTGTATTAGGAAGATGGCATTGTCATCTTCTGAAAGCCAATACATTGGTTTCCTATTTTCTTCCTCTGACTCATTCCACAGAGGTTAGGGTCTGTAGACAGTGTATGTCCCTGCAGCAGGGAGCTGCATTCACTTTGAAACTTAGTACCATCGTTGCTACGATTCTCCAGCTGGTACAGGAGCCCTCAGGTTAATGCATAACAAAGGAAGACATTTCCATCCTCCGGCATGTAGGATGGGAAAGCACTGAGAGATGCTGCTCCTGGACAGAATCTCAGGAAAATTGTACATGGGGTAGTCTTACTCAAAGCTGTGGCAAGCAACCAATTTCTTCTGCCATCAGTCAGATATCTTTGAGATAATGCTTCAGATATTGCTTTGGGAAACTGGGCAAAAGCAACCTCCTTAGGACGGTGAAATTTGATCAGTTTTACTCTTGTAGCATGTGCGTACAGCAATGCTGACTCGGTGCTCTCTGGTTCTATTGATTATCCATAGTAAGAAAGACTGAAATTCATGATCAGTTTGAATCTGATTCTGTATAAAACCACCCTTTTTGCTTTCAGCAAAAGCTCACCTCAAACATTATTTGCATTAAAATGTCCATTCACTCTGTCCTAACTGTAGACCTATTAAACCCAAGTAAATTCATATTCCTTTGTTTTTCTGTTAAACTGATTATCTGCACCTGAACATATCTTAAAATTAATACCTACATATTATGTTTGTTGGTTTTTTTTTTTTCACAGAGTAGAATAAAACAGTTTGAATTATGTGAAATAAATGTATGGCCATAAAATGTAATAATGCATTACCAAACACTTTCATTTTTCATTTTATTACCATGTTCAAATAACTATCAACTTTTTTGCTAACCTAAACAGATATTCATTGAATTATTGTATTCCCTTTTTATTATGATTACAATAATGAAGATGGGTAAATCATCTTCCTTATATTGTATTTGCATTAAATATTGCTTTTTCAGAAGATTAAAGGTGCAGCCAGAAATCCTATTTCTGATACTTCTATTTTATGAATTACTGTACTTACCAACGTGGAACTTCAGTTGTAGGGAGCATACACTACAATTGTTCAGTATTATTTTTGTATGTGACCAGCAGAAAAAGCCTACCACAAATAAATGTGTGCTTCTTTCAGAGACATTTTGAGAAATGTGGACATCTGTTCAAACACCTCAAACCCTCAAACATATTCTGATTGCAAACTATACAGCTGTGGGTCTGTGACTGATTCAAGTATCAAACTGAGCTTCTTTTTTTTTCCTTTTCTTTTTCTTTTTTTCTTTTTTAGTCTGAGAGATCTTAGTCCATTTCATTTTCCAGTTTCTGAAATACTTAGAGAAATCTTCAAAATTCTATCCTAAGCTTATTTATGGTTACTGAACAATTTTCTTTTACACAGCTCTTCAGTTGTAAGGGTGCCCTCCCACCTGAGCTTTATCCTGGCTATCCATATTTAGCTTCAGCTCTTGTTAGCTAAACAAACCACATTATAGAATCATAGAATCATAGAATCATCTGGGCCGGAAAGGACCTTCAAAGGTCATCTAGTCCGACCCCCCCGCAGTCAGCAGGGACATCCCCAACTAGATCAGGTTGCCCAGGGCCTCGTCAAGCCTCACCTTGAATGTCTCCACGGAAGGGGCCTCAACCACCTCCCTGGGCAACCTGTTCGAGTGCTCCACCACCCTCATTGTAACGAACTTATTTCTAATATCCAATCTAAATCTGCTTTTCTTCAGTTTAAACCCATTGCCCCTCATCCTGTCACCACAGGCCTTTGTAAA
>JAOXNO010000020.1:5962692-5973526 GCA_028565335.1 Limnodromus scolopaceus
TAGATGCTCCATCCCTGGAAACATTCAAGGTCAGGTTGGACAGGGCTCTGAGCAACTGGTTCTGGTTGAAGATGTCCCTGTTCGTTGCAGTGGAGGTTGGACTAGATAACCTTTTAAGGTCCATTGCAACCCAAACTATTCTGTGATTCTAAGAGAATGCTTTGCACTTCACAGGATCTAAAGGTAAACCAAAGAGATTGTTTTGAATTTACAAATCATCCTCCTTAATCAATTTATATTCTAAATTTTCCCTTGTTTGGATTTCCTACATACTTGTTAGAGTGTTAGATTGACAGGTATGTGGATGTTCTGGAACCCCAGAATTCCAGAACAAAGAATGAGAATTATGTTTCCTAGTTCTTATTTTCTTTCTAGTTTGGAGAAGCTCAATACTTTTTTTTCCCCTGGTTTTCAGAATAAGCAGAAATTTTAATAAAATTATAACAGTGTCATAAACTTAACTGAAAATATTCTAAAGATTCCATTGCTGAATATGCCTGTAAACATGTGTCTGTATTTTTAAGGTGGTGAGGAGTCAGCAGTGCATGCTGACTTCATTAGTCATGTGGGAGTACATGTTCTTTCATAGAATTTTAGTCCAAAGTAGCTTTATGGAGTTAAACAATAGAAAACCACATATGCCATAAATCACAGGAAGCAGTAGTGTGTAGACATTATATAGGGAATAAATTAAGGCATTCAGTCATAAAGGTAATAACTTATGGAGAGAGAAATTAAGAAACAGTCAATAGGTTTCAAAATGAGAAAAGGAAGTCAATGAAGCAGGATGCTCAATGAAGCCTCCTTTAGGTGATGAGAGCTGAGGAGAAGACTTCTACATTAATAGCCTGCAGAAAGGTAAAGAAGAGACCCTTGTTAAACAAGGAGAATGAAGGAAAAGAAGGAGAAATAGAAATAAAGTCAGAGCTCTTATGATTCCTGAAAGTCTTAAAACTTTTTGGGACTGAAAAATTTTATAGTACTTGCCTTCTGATGTATATCTGATGTAGAAATACTGAATAACTCTACTCTGTAGTGATACTCAGTTTATTTACAGCTGCTTCACGTACTAGGAGCAATTTAGTTTTCTCAGTATGTCTCTGCCCAGACCAAGTCATTCTATCAGTTTACAAAATGCCTCTGGATGTGATAAAAGTTCTAAATATTTGAGGGGAGTAAAAAAGAAAAGCATGACAAACTTTCATCAGTATGCTGTTTTGATCCTACCAAAAGGAAGGGATCCCATGGGAGAAAGTATACCATAGTTCAAAAAATCAGGACAAGTCATTCCTCATCAACAATTCGCGTGTTCTAATCTGAACAAATGTGTAGTACTGGGTCTTGCGTTTCACCTCCAGTCTGGAGTGAAGTTCTCCCTATCAGCATACCTCTTTTACAGAGAACTTGCCTATCCATCAACTGAGTTTTGTCACATTATACATTGACAAGGGATTAGATAATTTGATTATTTGGACAATTCTCCTTTTAAGTGTATTAAAGGGCAGAGTGACTCCCCAGTAAGAATAAATTCAGTTGCATTAAGCAGGTGACTGAGAGACTTGGATTCCATTACTTTTTCTGTTGTGCTGCCTTAGCCAAGTTGATTGGTTAATAAGATTGTTTCTAATTTTCCCTTTTCTGCAAAATGAGTTAATGTAACTATCTTTCTAAAGTGTTCTTTTTAGAATATACAAAGAAAGGTTCAGGTAATACATTACAGAGGATCAAATGGGATCTAAAAGTTTTAAATTCTGTTCTAGCAGTGCAAATGTGAAATAAGTGTTACTAAGCTCGCTGATATTGTGGATTTACACTAACTTGTAATTGTTCAAGTCTTCTTCTGAAACATTCTGACCTAATGTACTATTTTTGTCATCTTTTTTTATCAAAGGACAACGTGTACCACTTATACAGCATTACTGAATTAACCGTTCAAGACCACGTCTGGGTTATGAAGAATTAAGTAATTGCCTATTAAAAATTATGCATTATGCCTAAAAGACACAATGACACCAGCAACGAAATTACTGGCAACCCATTTACAAGCGCATGTTGATTTAATTAGGAAATTTGCTGGTTTTTTTTTTTTTTTTAATACTTGTTTCTTAATTAAAGTCTTCACGGTAAAGTGAAGTGCTTATTACATCCATTTGGTATGGATGTACTAGCCACATTTTGGGATACATTTCAAATTGCCTGAAGACCTTGCCCCCACCCCATGCTTTCATTCATATTTATTACATAAATAGAGAAAACTCATTCCATTTATTTCAGATTCTGTTTCAATAAAAGGAAAATTAAGTGAAGAGATGTATGTTTTCTGCAATAAGACATAGAGGAAGGAGGAAAAAGATATTTGCTGGCTATTGTTTATGATAGTATGTACTTACCATCACTTTGCAAAAGTGTAACCTCAACTCATTTTCAGATGAACAGTATTTCCATTGGTGAACAGTTTCGTGACTAACACGAACAGCAACTCTTCACTGATTTAATCTGACTTTCTTTGACTTTGACAGAATATTCCTGTTCCCTGAGTAAGTTCTTGTTTGAACCAGGGTAATATTTAACAGACTTCTAATTCTGAGTTTCAGATCAAGGCCAAAACTACCACAGTAACAAAATGGACGCAGAGCCACAGATGTGGCTACTTCTATGTGCCATTACTGTCATGGTTCCATTTAAAAATAAATGTTGTGCCAAGTTGCATAACTTTGGGTCATCATGTGAAAATCCATGCTTACAAAGTGAAAATAGCAGTTACAGCTAAATATAGGTAGCATATTCCCTACAAAGGACTGGTAGCATAAGTTTAGTGTCCTTAGACAGACCTCTAAGATTGACTTTTGAGATACCCATGTGTAACAAAAATATGTCTAGTAGGAAGTCTATATACTGTACAGAGTAAGAAGCATGATATTTCTGACTACTGCATCCTAGTACATGAAAATCTGTTTCCTGAATCTCTTTGTGTTAATAGCTATGTAGAGCATATTGTTAAGACAAATCCCTAATAATAAAATTATTTGCCCTATTTAGGGTTGCAATCAGGTCAATTTTTTATTTTTTGGGCCAATAGTGACTGAAGTAAAGTATTGGTGATAAATTACTGATATTACATTGTGATAATGATAAAGTAAATTATTTTGGAAAACTAATTTAGTATTTTAATAGTAACATAACTGAGATTTATATGACCAATTTTTACACTCTTGAATAATAACCCTTTTATTGATGAGTTAATGACCAGCTAGATAAATTAAGCTCTGTCAGTTTCACCCAATGCCTTATAACAACTGACATTGGTCATTAACTGGTTGATTGGTAAAGTGTTTTATTATTGCTTTGGAAATATTACCTGAAACGAAGCACATTAATTTCTAATTCTTTATCATTTTTATTTTGATGGCTTGACTTTTTTTAATCAAAAAGTGTGATGCACACTGAGAATCCAAAATCTAAGCAGTTAATGTGATCTAGACTGAAACCATCAAAGTTTTCAAATACAGACATTTGCACTTGAAATAGTACTACATTTATGCCCTGTAAAAGCATCAGGGTCTATAGAGAGAATAAATCTGTTCTAAAGAATTCCACATGCACTCAGTTATAAAAAGGCTGAATACATATAATAAGGTAGTGATTTTATGCAATATTTTCTAATTAAGCTATATGAAACTTTTTTCCTGTAGCATCCTCACAAGTTCAGGTAGGGTTTTTTTTTCCTTAACCTGGTTTAATATGTGCTTATCCAAGATACACGATGGGTGTACTGAGTGACTGTTACATCCTCAAACTTTTTGAATTTTTTAAGTAATATTTTACTTTCCAAGGGTGTTCCCATATGCACCCTTTATTGTAGCAAAATTCACAAGTCAGAGTGAATTACTGTTCTTTGAATTAAGCGAATAACTTACAGAGAACAACTTACTCTTGTAATTAAGAGAAGTACAGTGTGAATTTTCACAATGTATCATATGCTAATCATTTGTCAACAGCCTTTTATTAATTTTAGAGGGTTGTCAGGTTCTCTTACCAAGTACTAAAACCAGCATTTCCCTAAAACCAAGTAACTGTTTTGATCTGTGACTCATTAAAGTTGTGTCTGCTATGTTGTTTAATGTGAATGTTAACATTCACAACCTCTTGTTGCAGTTAGATAGAATCAAATGAAGAGAGGAAAAGATTATAACAAAAACCAAGAATTTGGAATTTCCTAATGAATAACTTAAAATGCTGTAAAAGAACAACAATGACATAGGATCTAATAAAATTTTTTAAATGTTTTTGTCTGTGTGATGCAGATATTCCCCCATGAAGCATAATGAAGAAACATCAAAGATACTATCTGACTGACTTAAAAAAGCCAAGCTCAGTTGTCTTTTCCATCATAAACTTGTGCGGTTGTGTGACTGATCTATCTTGCAGGGTTCGGGAGAATCACGGTATAACTCATTAAGTTATGACTGTAGAAATTCTGCCCTCCCTCTTAAATTAAATAGTGCCCATCCCTAATTAAGCATTTTTCATGCATCATATGGGGTGATTTACAGCTCTGTACATGCTTTCCCTAAGAAGCTTTACAGCTTTCACCACCATTCTATTTGATCATTTCAAGTTTTAACACATCCACTCCCAGTACAATTAATAACAACTGTAACTGAATCTAGGTGATGGGCTGATACTGCTCAGGGACCAATTGTCAGGGATTTAATTTTTCCTTTAGTGGGAGTCTGACAGGAGAGTAGTGGGTTCCTCTTATTTCTCATCATGCCGTTTGTGTTCAATTTCTTGAAAAGCCTTCAAGCATGAACGCACATCTGTAAAAGATCAGATATAGTTTTGCAAGAGTTCTCAGGAATGAGATTAGTTTGCTGTCTGCAAGCATTCACACAGAGAAAATTTGGTTGCTCAAATATCTTGAGGTGAGAAAGTAAGGACAATTTGGAAAGAAAAATATTTTTTTTTAATTGAGAAAAACAAAAAAGCAACAGGCTGAGGCTAATTGTTATCAGTCCAAGTCTGTCTTTTTTTCCCCAATGTTCAAAAGGGGAAAAAAAGAAGACCCAGGGAACTATAGGCCAGTCAGTCTCACGCCTGTGCCTGGCAAGATCATGGAGCAGATCCTCCTGGAATCTCGGCTAAGGCACATGGAAAATAAGGAGGTGACTGGAGACAGCCAACGTGGCTTCACCAAGGGCACATCATGCCTGACAAATTAGGTGACCTTCTACGACACTGCCACACACTTGGTGGACAAAGGCAGAGCAACAGACGTCCTCTACCTGGACCTATGCAAAGCATTTGACACTGTCCCACACGACATCCTGGTCTCAAAATTGGAAAGTCATGGATTCAATGGATGGACCACTCGGTGGATAAGGAGATGGCTGGCTGGCCGCACTCAAAGTGTTGTGGTCAATGGCTCAATGTCCAATTGGTGGCCGGTGACAAGTGGTGTTCCTCAGGGGTTGGTACTGGGACCAGTGCTATTTAACATCTTTGTCAGAGATATGGACAGTGGGATAGAGTGCACCCTCAGTAACTTTGCAGATGACACCAAGCTCGGTGACGTGGTTGACATGCTGGAGGGAAGGGATGCCATCCAGAGGGACCTGGACAGGCTTGAGAAGTGGGCTCGTGCAAAACACAAGAAGTTCAACCAGGCCAAGTGCAGGACCCTGGCCCTGCAACAACAGGGCAATCCCAGGTACAAATACAGTTTGGGCCAAGAATGGCTGGAGAGCAGCCCTGAGGAGAAGGACTTGGGAGTGCTCATGGATGAGGAGCTCAACATGAGCCAGCAGTGTGCACTGGCAGCCCAGAAAGCCAACCGCATCCTGGGCTGCATCAAGAGAATTGTGACCAGCAGGTCATGGGAGGTGATTCTACCCCTCTACTCTGCGCTTGTAAGACCCCACCTGGAGTACTGCGTCCAGCTCTGGAGTCCTCAACACAGGAAGGACATGTGTTGGACCTGTTGGAACGGGTCAAGCAGAGGGCCACGAAGATGATCAGAGGGATGGAGCACCTCTCCTATGAAGACAGGCTGAGAGAGCTGGTGTTATTCAGCCTGGAGAAGAGAAGGCTTCAGGGAGACCTTATAGCAGACTTCCAGTATCTGAAGGGAGCTTACAGGAGAGCTGGGGAGGGACTCTTTGTCAGGAAGTGCAGTGACAGGACAAGGGGCAGCAGTTTTAAATTAAAAGAGGGGAGATTTAGATTGGATACCAGAAATAAATTCTTTACAGTGAGGGTAGTGAGACACTGGAACAGGATGCCCAGGGAAGTCGTGGATGCCCCATCCCTGGAGGTGTTCAAGGCCAGGCTGGATGGGGCTTTGAGCAACCTGGTCTAGTGGGAGGTGTCTCTGCCCATGGCAGGGGGGTTGGAACTAGATGATCTTTAAGGTCCCTTCCAACTCTAACCTTCCTATGATTCTATGATTCTATGTTAGTTCTGTCTACGGATAGCTTCCTCTTTGATTCCACAATTAAAATACTAGAAATGGAACAGGGTCCATAAAAACCTGTAGATTTGAAAGGACTAAGGAAGGTCATCTAATGCACAAAGCATGAGGTGTGAGTAAAATGGGTTGCTCGGAGTCTCAACTAATTAGATTTTTAATGTTTTCAAGGATAGAGATCCCACAGGCTCACTGGTGACCTGTTCCAGTATTTAACCTCTTTTGTATTAAATACTGGCTTGGACTCCTGGCTCTTTATGGTTTCTGCAAAGATACCGTTGATCTCCTTTTGACCCTTCCTGACGGCAGAGAGTCTGCTTACAACTTCTGATGTTATTTACCTGGCAAATCAACCTCTCAGCCAAAGCATACCTCCCACAGATGAGACCACCACCATTTCCAACTTGTGGGAGGAGCACCAGGGACTCCTGACAGCCGGCATGGCAGCATTCCCCCTCAGGAGCTCTCTCTTGGGAGAGGCTTCTGATGTGCCATGGTAGTTTTTCCGGCTGGTGCTGGTTAATGCATTGTGGTGCATCACTACCTTCATTGCACAGGCTTAACAGAGATCCCGACCCCTCCTTGTCCTCTTTCTGCAAACACTGGTGCACGTCTGTGAGCTCCCTTACACTTCCTGATCTTCAGTCAGCTGAAAACAAAAGGTGTGGGTACTCTTACTAATCAGGAAACAGATAGCAGAAGCTGATTGTTAAAGCTGGCAGAAATGAAGGCCTATAGAAACCTTCAGAATGCAACCCTCATCGTCATCAGCAAACCACCACAAGTTCCCAGAAAATGATCCCTAAAGAAATTCCTAGAATTTTCATGCTCTCTGAAAAAACTGCTGAAGTCTTTTGAGACAGATAAGTTAACAAAGCAAACTATAGGTGTTTGCTCTATTGCACTGTATGTCCGCATTCACAGCTGAGACTGAGCCAATCCTTAGCTCCAAAACCAGTGGCTTTTAATTCATGGAGTAAAATGGATTCATTTTCCTTAACTCTGTCCATCTCCACTGGTTTATTCGAGATAGTTTCCTTATACAAGCTACACACATGAACAGCATTACTCACCTTTTTTCTCTCAGTTTAAAGTATAAAGAAGTTCTCTGAATTATAAGCTTAGACTAGGTGGCTCAGTGATATTTAAAGGTGGTGGAGATGGGTCTGTCTCATAAGTAGCATCAGTAAATCCAGCAGAATCCAGCCCTTGCCTCTGAACAGGTATTAATGTGCTTCTGTCCCAGGATGGTTTGCAGTGAGAGAGAATACAAATGTGCTATCTCTGTATAGACCTAAATGGTTTCATTCAGGTTAATGAAAGAGACCCTGAAAAATACTCATGGCTTATTGAGTGGGCTAGTAGATATGTTTATATGTAAATAGGTTCTGGCAGGATTTTTTTTCTTTTTTTTTTTCCTACACTCATTAACTTAGAAAAATTGTATTCAGTGTTAGCTGACCTAAGGAGCACATTTATATTTGCTCAGGCAGCAAAAATGTAGACAAGAAAATGTCTTTTTCAGCAACATAAAGACAGATGATGCATACAAGGAGAGTCTTTAGAATAATAATTATATAACTAACTTAATTAGTCTCTACTTCAATCAAAAGACAGTATAATAACACCAGCAAGTTGGTTTATATCCATAGAGACTAAAACATTAAAAATATATACAAAGGGTTCTCCAGGGTGTTGTGTTGTGTTATGTTTATGGCCCTTGGAACAGAGCAGAATCTATCCAACTGGATGAAATAGGAAAATATGGCCAAAAGTAACACAGATTTTTATAAAGCAGATCAGAAATGGAACAGAAATATAATACTGACACTAACCCCACACACCCACTTCCCCCATCCCCCCTGCACTGCCCTGGCAATCCAGTCAAACATAAAAGTCAAGAAAGTCACGGTGTTGTTTATATTGTAGCACTACTTAGACCGGCACAGGGTCCCTAGTGTATGAAGTGTTTTCGAAGACCTAAGTAAACCCTCTGTTGCAACACACCCAAACGAGATAAAGAAAGGGGGTAACTATCTTACAAGTAGAGAAATGAGGTTTCCCCACAGTGACACAGAGAATCTGTGAAAGCAGCCAACTGAAACTTGAGTCTGGGACTTTGCAATCCATTAATAATAGGATGTGGACATAGGACAGATTTAATTTAAATAAGTATGGAAAGGTACTCTGGAAACCTCGGAGAAATGCAGGCAAACGTTCACAGCTGGCCACATAAATTCGTTAGTTCCTGCAACTATTAATTCACTCACTTTAGTCTCAGAAGGTTCCCAGAAGCTACAGGATTTTTTCCTGCATTTCTTTGCACCGTATGTGTTGTCACTGAAATGATTTCAAACTCAGTCTGACTGGTCATGATACAGAATGTCTGTAGCAGCTTTTGTGAATTCTCACAAAAATATTACTCCATGCATTCTGGGATATTGTACTGAAAATCTCTCTGAAATATAAAGGGACAGTGAATACAAGTGATCACAGAATTGGCAGGGTAGTGCTTTTTCTCTCTATTTCCGCTAAGTGTAGATGAAGTCTGATGTTCAGCAGAAAGCTATTAACCACCATGTGGTTGTCTTTGTCTGAAATATCAGCAGAAGAATCTGAGGTATCTGTTACATTAATTGTACCAAAATTTACTCACCAAGGAGGAACATCAGTGAGCAAAGAATCCCTGATGGCAAAATTGTGTGATGAGTGAAACTGTACTCATGAACTCATGAACTGAACTCATGTTAACGTGAAAGAATATGTATCTTCAGAAAATAAAATATAGCTAACCAGCAATGTCAGAGGGTCATATGGACAAATATATCATCCCTTTGGGAAGGAAAAAATATCTATTTATTTGGCTTTGATGTGCCTTTCTTCAGTCTCCCATTTTTATTTACCATCCATAATGCTTCTAAAAGAACCTCAAAAAGAGAAGAAAGTTTTCTTTTTCCCCCTAAATGTTTTAATGTAGCTATTCTCTCACTGAGAAAAACTGTGATCTCTTTTTTTTTTTCCCTGACAACTCAAGATGTTCCACCCACACAGAACTTAGAGGGTAATGAAATTAAAATTATGTGGCATTTTCTTCTATTTCTTGCATTATGGAAGAGTGAAAATGGGAGCAGAAAGAAAAAAAATTACATCAGAACTTAGTCTTAACTGATGATTAACTAATTAATGTGATTGTCTTAATTTAAAAAAAATAATTAAATATTACAACAGTAGTATTAGAAAAGTGTCTGTGAAAACAGGTCAACAGGTAACATATGCCTTGACCTGTGTTAATAATCAATGTATTGCAAAAAACAGCCAAAAGGTGTATGATAAAACAGGTCTCTTGCCCATCTCTCTTCCTCCCTCTTTCTCACACAAACCTTCACACACCACTACAGTTAACAGATATTACTGTCTCTTTGGAAGAAAAAGAGTTATATTTAAATTTCATTTGGATGGTTTGTGTCCTTTTTTTCCAGAAAATACAGGAAAAGAAAGGATGTAAGGGGTTTTATTCATCCATCTCCTTCCACATTCCCCTTACTTTTCCCAGGAAAAATAGTGAAAATGATCTTTTCAGTGAAAGGAATTTTTTACAACATATATACATGTGAAAATCCATACCTAAATTGTTTCTGTCACAAATTAGGAAAATATTTGCTATCTTTTTCAATTGGGAAGTATTTTTCAAATTGTGATTGAAGCTTTTTTTTATTATTATTCTTTTTTTTCTTTACATAGATACATTGTGAACAACTAACTTTTTTAATGTTGACATGTTGGCATATTGGTAAATACTGAAGGGTAGAAGAACTGTGCTCTGAAGTGTGTCCCCTGTCCCATGAACATGAATGTGCCCCATTAGTGTCCTCTGAGGTGTAAGCAACACTGGCGCCTTCTTCTGCCATAAGATTCACCTGTTGCTAGGTGGGCAATAAATTTGAATGTTATATCTATATTTTCTCTGCAATTCACTGATCAATTGATAGAAAAAAAAACCACTCACCCCAACACATTGTCTTTTTAAGATTTCGGGTATATAAACATCTTTCCCTGACTTCAGCAGGATCTGTTGCAAGTAAATTCCCACAGAGAGATGCACAGTAGATCTTATTTGGATGCTACCAAGGAAATCAAGTGGATCATCCATGTCAGTACAATTTTTTACTCCAGATTTGAAGCTGAATCGGTGGAGAAAATTAATCTCCATTGGATATTCTAAGCAATAGAGGTTTCTGAGAAATGAATATGGCTCAATATATTTAGCAAGTTAATTATTAGACATCTCAGTTTTGGCCTTAATTAGTAATATAAGAATAGCTGTAACCTCAGCATTTAATGAGGCCCTAAACCAATAAAGTTTACTTG
>JAOXNO010000020.1:5998687-6009420 GCA_028565335.1 Limnodromus scolopaceus
AACAAACATACATAAAACTAAGACTCATATACATATATACATCTATATACACATAGATATATGTAAGTGCATATTTGTCTATATATCTGAATCTTAAGTTTATTTATATGTACACATATGTGTATGTATGACCCATATAAATATATATATGCATACAGTGGTATATATAGTGATTTATGTGAATGTATAAATAATGTGGTGACTCTTTCTTGATAATATACCAAGTACCCACTTCAGAATAACTTTTGAAAAAGTAAATACTGGAAGAGAAATTCCTAGATCATTTGTTTTAAGGCTTTCAAACCACAGATGATGGCAGTGCAAAATAAACTTGGTTTTATCTTCATCGTTTCACACAGTAATATAGTTTAACATTTATTTTTAATTCTCTGTTATTGCTCTTTACTGTGAGAAAAATGTCCAAGTGTGTTCTTTTTCCCTCAGGCAAAATGGAGTTTTAGCTGTAAACAACTGCACCCAATAGAAAGATCCAGTGCCTTTACTAAGGTTTAGATTCACACCTACTATACAAAATGAACAGTAGGAAACAAGATAAGTGGCAGGATTCTAGGGGGAGATTTAAGATATAAACGTCTTAAATACTCTTTGCATTATGAACTCCAAGTACAACATTTTCTTCCACTCATTTCCATTATAATCTCACTAACCAACATAACTCACCTTTTCTTTTTTTTCTCCTAATGGAATCAGCAGCTTTTCAATGATTTCTTCATCCAGGTTCTAAAGCAAAAATAGACATTTGTATGTTTTATACAATATTTTCTCTAAATAGCTCAACTATTAAAATGTAATTTTGTAGGCTTTCTATAGAATAAGAGTTTCACCTCTGGAAATTGGACACAGCTAGAAAACATTTCTACCTTTCATCTCTCCTGTAGAGAATGTGTATTTCTGGAGCCTATGAATACACAAATGCTTAGTGCTTACACTGAGCTTTTCATCTATGACGTGCATAGAGGACATTAACTAATTAATCTTCACAACCCCCCTGAGGGGTAAGTAAGCATTATCACTGTGATGTTTGCTGTGCGCACAATCAGGAGAGAAGAATGGAAATTGCTAGTGCTCATGCTGAAAAACCGAGTTGTAGAGATGAAGAAATAGCACTTTTCTAGCATGCAGAAGTACCTGGTTTCAAGGAACTTTTGTCTTTGGCTGGCCTTCCCTTAAGATTTGGCTCATAACTGCACTTCATTCCTGTGCAAGCCCTGAAAAAAAGTCCTGCAACATAGGCATATATTTTTCACAAGATGCAGCTGGGAAGTAGAATATATAGCAATCCTTGGTAATGGATTTTAGCTGGATACCAAATGCTAGAGCTGTGAACAGCTTGGCTGCTGCTTTTCTTCTTTTAATATTAATGCTTGTGGCCCATTGTAGGACATATCCATTTTTCAGTATGTTGCAGAGGTTCAGACTCTTTCACTTGTCTACTGTTCTCTCTACTCATTCATATGAAGGTGTCTGGGCTACAGTCATGACCCAACCTTAATGTCCAGGCTTGTTTGCTTTGAGATTGAGCAAGTATAGCACTATTTATTGATCACTCTTTCTTTCCCAATCAAGATTTCAGTCGTTTGTCTTCAGTTAATGGCAATTCCCGTTCACTGTATGATTTTGGTGTGGATTCACTTGCCTAATTTTAGGAATTTAACTGAGGTTAAGGTCACTGTTTTGTCACTTGGGGATTTGGCATTGCTATCACGTTTGAAGGTAGCTACCTCCTTTTGAAATCTACAGAGGGCCTGTTTGCGAGAAGATCCCCAGCCTAAGTGAAATGGTCTAGCATCAAAGTGGGTGGGAATGAACCAGAGCATTTGCTTATGTCTCACGTCTTCCTACTGAGAAGGGTCTTCATCCAAGCTGGAGTTACTAATTATTGTAAATGTTACATAAGAACATAAATATTACATAAGAAATTAAGAAGTATTACATAAGAACTTCTTTGGTAAAACTTAATTATACAATTGTAACCAAAGGCTATCAGGTCAATTCATGTCACAGAATTAGTCCTCCTTTCCTGAAGAAATGACTGTAGCAAAGAAACATATCATATCCCACATGGTGTGAACACCCAGTGAAGAGGTATGACTGATAATTTTTCACAGCAAATTCATGTGTACTTGAAATTGAGATTATACAGAGAACCAATGGAGAATAATGTAAATAAGTTAGATTCTTGTATTTTCTAGCAGGTAAATCTGAAAAATAGGGGGGAAAATTATCTGTCACTAAAATTAGAGATGGAACTCCACACCCTTATAATTGAAAACCTTGGCTCAAGGCTAATGCTATCCTATTACAACAGTAAACATCATCAGCATATCAGCTTGTATAACAAACTTTTAGGTCTGTTGTTTGACAAAGGACAATTGTAACTATAAGGATAGATAAGTAGCCAACCCAGCACTCAGATTAAGTACTAGAGAAACTGTTTTGTCCTGTAGTTAAATGTAATGGCACACCTCAGTGGAAGCAAAGAAGCCCAAAGCTGTGCAAAGGTACTATTTCAACAGCCTTTGCTTTGTTGCTCTCAGTCATTTTCAGTCATTTCCAATTGCCTATTTAATAGCAAGGAGACAGCAGACAGTAGCTTTCCTAAATTATTCATTTCATTGCTTCTGCTTTGTGGTGTTAATAATTCAGAGCTGTTAGAGAAGAAAACCTGCCGGTTTAGTGCTTATCTTTTCTTTCCTTAACAATATCGCACTTCTCAGTCTTCTCCTGATAGTTCATACGATCCAAACCTCAGCTTTCTCACATACTCACCAATAGAAGTATGCTGGAATATACTACATTTTACAGAGAAGAATTTAAGTGTTCTCTAATATCCTTCTGGATTCAGCAGCCAGAGTGTTCTACTGGTTCCAAATATCTTGGAAAATAAATAAATACTACCCTCTGGTGTTTTCCATTTGTAAAAAGTGTTATGTTTTCCACCCTTTTGCAAAAAAAAAAAAGAAAATTGTTTTTTTGCCTTCATTTATAAATGCTAAAGGATTTACTTATTGCTGAAGATCACTGATTTTCATTCAGTCTTGGAATAATAGTTAATATAGCAAAGAAACATAAAAGGGAAACCCAAGCTGCAGTGTACTGAACATAAAGCATCTCAAACTCGCACTAAAATTTCTAAACCCTGTTTTTAAATGTTCTGTATGAATAATATATTAATACTGCCACATTCAAGACATGTTTTGGTACTTCTTCTGATCATATATATTAAAAGAATACATTATATGCTCATATTCTCTAATGTGTCATGTGCAACATGTATCAGAGCCTAATACAGTATTAAAAAAGACAAACTCAGCTCCCTTAGCACCACCCAGTATAACAGTTCCACAAATTACTGCAAACAATCATTCAAACAGTGGTTAGCCAAGGACTAGGTAATAAAACTTGTATGTCAAACCACACCCTGATGTGTTCCTGTAAACAGAAAGAGTGCTTTTTACATCTGTACACATGGATCGACAAGTCTACATCTAGAGTGTATGGTCATGTCTACATGATGACATTTAGTGGAGTTACTGTGCAGATAGTTTTGAACTCATCAGCTGATATAGTCGAGTGGGACCCCCTCTTGCTTGTCCAGTCCCACTTCCCACACATAGGGTTATCCCAAGGTAAGCGATATGTGTCTGATCTAAAGACGATCTTTCCAAAAAGTTTGTTGAGTCTTAAACTAACGACTCTGAGTGATAGAAACAACTGTATTCTGTAAACAGCTCCAGTTTTATTTACAATTATGATGAGGAAGATATATTTATTTGCTTTTTGATTCATGTGGTCTTAGCCTTCCAGTTTTTGAACTACTTCTTTGTGAGAGCATAATCGTCAACAAGGACTCTGTCCTCCTGACAAACTCTTGTCATTTGTCATAGTAGATATTAAACAGAATTAACATGTGACTTTGATTTTTGATCATCCCACTGCGCTCACAGGGGGAGACAAATGAAATAAGGAATGTAAAATAAAACTAATTAGAACAGAGTCTTTGTTACTTGGGGTAGAATTTGATCAATATGTCATAAATTTCTCATGTCTACAAAATATATTTTTTTCTTTCTCCTAATAGAAAATTTGGACTTTGTATACCACTGATGTGCAATTGCCATTTTTAGGCCTGGAACAGGGATCTTGAGCTTTACTAACATAGTCTTCAACATGAAACATCAAGAATTCAGTCAGAATCCTTACAAATTCTTGAGATTAGTTTGGAAAACCATGGGGAAACCATAGCTGGAACAACCTAAATTGCATTTACTTACATTTCAATTTCCATACCTCCATTTCCTGCTCTTAACTGTTTCCTGGAATTGTTATGCACTCAGAAGGTTTATAAAATCTGTATTTGTAAATTCTGTTAAAAATAATAGTATACTGAATCTTGATTCTGAGTTTTTAAAGAAAAAATACAGAACAAGACACCTGCCAACATAAGAGCATTTTACAAGCTTTCTCATGAAGGCTGGTGTTGAAGACAGATAGATTCAAAACGACTTGAACCTAGAAAAAAGGAAACAGAATAGAAGGACATAGCCTCCTTCCCCCAACCTAGATTATTATTCCAAACTCTAAATTTAAAATTTTAAATGCCTAACACCATATCTGAAATCAGATCAATTAAACATATATATATATATTATAGTTTTCTCACTGACTGCATAAGTGCACAGGACTGTGTACATACAGCATATCTAAAGTATGGAATGGTTTCCAGTAATGTCTCACCTACACACAAATAACAAAGATAGGAAATCAAAATCACCAATTTTCTCTCTTCCTTGATTAATCTTGGTGACCATTTTAGACTGATAAATGTATTTTGGATAGATAAAATAAGGTGAGATGGATGACACTCTCTACGACTTGCTGAAGAGTGTGCTGGAAGCAGTGGCAGAGAAAGGCCTGAGTGTCCCCAGCACTTTTCCTCTCATCCTGCCAATTTACGTCCAAGCCAATAATGTCTTCTGTCCGGTAAGCACTTACCGTGGAGCTGGCTGCTTAGTTAGGTTTCAAATAGAGTCACTTAGGGACAATGCAAATTTTGACAAAATGAAGAAAAAGGACCTGTGGAGAGGTGAATTCAGCTCCAACCGTTAGGCTGCAACTGTTCAGTCAATCTCATTTAAGTATAGTTTTCTCTCTCAGCTGTGTATCTAGTCTGATGTCTCTAATTCGTACTCCCTGTGCTGCCCCAACACTTGCTCAGATTTATGGAGCACCATCTCAATAATCTTCATCTCTGGGGCACCGATGGTATCTATGGGGTTGTGGCACTCAGCGTCTGATGCAATTTTGTCTTGATGTCAGAGCACACATCTCTAAGCATCACACTGCAAATGGACAGTTCATCTGTTGTCTTCTTTCTCCTTTTAAAATACTCTGTCATATCTGGTTAGTACATTGTATGATGTACAAGATTAGCTGCATTATAAAGACTCCAGCAATACCCATGAGGAAGGGAGTTTCCACTTTCGCTCTGAATTTCTTTGCTCCCTTTGTGTTTTGCTTTTGTGGTAAAAATCCTTGCATGTTTTCAAAGAGGGTACAAGACATTTCAATCCTGAAGCTGATGGGAGCTGTGTGACTAAATCCCCAGGAGGCATGGAAGCTGCAGCCATCAATGTTTTTCTCATTTATTGAGTTATTTGAAAATGGAAGTCTTTCTTCCTGGTTGTGCTACAGGGTCTGTATAGAGTGAGAAATTTCCCTGCAAATTCCCTGGAAATTAATTCCCTGCAAAGTAGAAGGACCACATTCTAAGTGAAGTGTCCAGAACTGAAAAATGTGGTGTCCATTTATATGAGGATTTTGGCCAGGGCAGTGTCTTTACATTAGTTGGGATGCTCAGTAGATTCAGAAGCACAAGGTCTGATATTGTCACAGTCTCAGTTTCATTATTATTCAGAACATACCAGCATCCAACATCACTTTCAACAGTTCTCTCCATACAGACTTCCCAGGTTTGTCACCAACATTGGCTACCTTCATTTATTTAAGCTTCATGACACTTTTAGATTTGTGGGTAAATTAACCAGAGGAAGCTTTATAACTGCCAGGTGTCCAGCAATTCTCCAAGCAAAGCAATTCCCTTGCATTCTGCTCCAAATGAAAATGGCTTGTACTGTATCTCAGCTGAGTTGGACATATAGCCCCATTTGCTTCCCAACACTGGAACCTAATATAAACTCTGTGTAGAAGAAGTTATATTCCTAGTCTGACAACCAAAATAAATGTCATATAAATTGTATCAAATTAAAAACCCTGCAACCACAGTAAACGTAATATAAGTTAGTGGCATCGTTAAAGTTAATACAACTAAATGGAGTGCTCTAGTTATGAGATGGAAGTAAAGAAACAGGGGAAATCTCTGTGTTTGTCTTTTACTGCCAGTTTTGGTGGTGATAAGTGGGGATTGAAAAGCAGTGGAGCACATTGGAATTGACTATTCAGTGCTGGCAAAGCTCCCACGTTCAAGTATTGTCAGATCATACACAAGAGTGAATTTTAAGCCATGGAAAAGTGGAGGTGGTGACAAGAAGGTTAATATAGAAAAAGGGGTGATAACACAAGCCAAATTACAGCTGAAACAAGCAGTATTTCACAAGTATTGAAGCATAATTGTATAATAGCACAATTAACCTGTGGAACTCCCCAACAAAGAGTAGAAGTAGGATTAATTATGTCTGAACAGTAATAGCCTGCATAATTTTACAGAAGAACAAACACGTAGATAAAAATCACAAATAGGTTGATGCACTCAGTAGCCACTAGATAGGATAATGAAGGAATTTTTCTCTTAATATGACAGAACAACTGGCTAGATGTTAATATGAGAGAAACTGTTATAAAGAATTTAACAGAGGCAAAGAAATTAATGTGACCCTTCTTACAGCAAGATAAACTACTTTGAAACAGCCGTGTAGACCTCACTGAAGCAGTTGGGCTTTACAGAAAAGCAGGGCAAATTTGAGTCGAGGAAAGTACTTTGTGGTACTTTCTTACTGTGGTAAGTAAGTAGTACCACTTATTTTGTGGTAATCAAGCTGTACTGTAGGTATGCTGAGATAAAAATAATCACTGTAGTGAGGACTGTGTTTGTTGAGGTTAAAAACAAAAATAAAGGCATGCCATTTTTTATAAATTGTAACACTAGACTGTTTGAAAAAACCTAGTTTTGGTTAAGTGTGAAATGTACAATGAAGTTGTAACAAAAATAGGACTGTGGTTATATACTGAGTGCCAGAAGAAGTATGAAAAATGGGTTTTTAATCTCTCAGGAGAATGGTATTCTAATGTATTGACTAGAGGTACTTAGAAAATTAGTATGTAACGTCGATTAAATAAGACATCCATGTTTATAGGATTTTTCCCCAGTTTGGATAATGACTCATCCTGCTCCTACAAATTTATGATAAAGTAAACTATGCTGCTATAAATACAACAGCTTAACTTTGTTTCTTTTTTTCCTCTAAGTGCAGCCTAGGAATTTATCTCTTTAGTGTAAATGGCCACAACAGGAAAGGTAAAAACTGTTAATTGAGCCTTATCTACTCTGCTGATCCAGAGCAGATTGTTTTAGAAAAATACCCGATTGCCGTTTAAGTACTCCAAACAAAGAAGAATTTTCTGAGGTGTTTGACATGAAAAATTAGTTAAATCCTTTACAGGAAGATTTGGGAAGGGCAAAGAACAATGACTGTGCTCTGCAGTACAGCCTTATGTTCACATCATAGAAAATAGATGTTTTCATGAGATAGGGGGAATGCTATATTTCATAATTTTGAAACCAGTTATTTCTCATGAAAGCGGGGTGGGTTATTAAAAGAAGAAGGGAAAGAAAAAGGAGAAAAGAAATGGTTCTTGGTTTAGAGCCTTAGCAGAAGAAGTGGAACTTGAGGAAAGATGACATATCTCTTCCCATTTCATTCCAAAACTACTGGCAGCAGATTCCTGCACACACAGCAGTATAGCAATACCAGTTTGTGTCTTTGGATGGCAGCAGCATTCTAAGGACATGATTCAACCCAAAATGTCCTGGTTTATACCAATTTCACACTGCCCAGATGCCACTGGCCCTGATGCTGAGCTCAAATCTAGTGCTGTAAATTGAGAACTGATTTAGCTGACCTTTACTGTGTTGTTTGGGAGTCATGGCAGGGACATGTGGACCATGTTATATGAGACTCTGTAGAACAAGGAATCAGGTCTTGTCCGGTTATCAATCCTATTTCCAAAGCCAGAAAGAGCTGTGTAGCGATTATCTGCAGCATCAACCTGCCAAATGTATTCAGTCAAAAGCAATCAAAATATTCTTGCCACCTTCTGTTCTGCCTGCAGCATGAAATAAGTGTTAATAAGATTTAAAAAAAGATATGTTCAAAGTACTAAAAGATATTGTTAAAGAAACAGAAAATATTACTGAAAATGTTGTTGAAAAATGTTTTGTACAGCTTTTTTTTTTTCTTTCCTTGCTCAAAGAATTGTTTCTGTAGCTTGTCTCCCTCAGCTCTAATTATCATATTTCCTCCATTTCCACTTCACTTCTTACCCGCGGTGTTACAGTATCAAAGGTTTAAAAGGTCTTCTCAAAATTAGTTCTGACCTGAGTCTAACAGGGAAATAATAGTAAGCTTTTAACACGTTTCAAGAAAACCTTGAAGAGATTTGTCCACTTGCATTTGGACCCCTAGGGTTTACAAGCTAGCTGCAGATCTGATAAAGAGCTCATTGTAAAATAAGCTCTAATAAAACAGGCTTATCACAGCAGCTAGAAAATCTCAAAGTAAAAACAAAGTTTGAAAGGTCTGTTTGCTTCAAAAAAGGGATTATATATATTTATATCTATGTAATTTAATATTTAATTGGAACTTTTATGAGAAATACATCATAGCAATGGTCCTAAAATCTACATTTTTCAGAACCTACTTTCTGAACAAAGTATTTCAATGTATCATTTTTTATATAGCCAGGGCGTGTTATGTCTCGTTATGGCAAAAAAAAGCTTTGCTTTCATACATTTTTAAAAGAGCTTATGGTAAGCATAAAGAAGGTACAATAATGTTTGTACTGGTTCTCTAAATCAAAACAAGGTTTGTAAAATTAGCTCAATTCTCTGCAGCCCTTAAATCTCCTCCAGTCTCTAAGTTATGGCATCACAGCAGATAAATGTGGGCGTCAAGCCACTTGAGGAATTTCAAGTGAGCAATTTATTTCAGTTGGCTTAGATCTTCTTAATGAACCAACTGTGCAAACCCTACCATGGGTTGACTTGGTAGGAATAAAATCACAGACCCTGAGACCAAAATTCCTTCCACTACGTTAAAGTGAATTAAAAACAAGAAGGTCAAGATTTTAATCTTTTAACCTCCCAGCAAAGAAGGTTAGTAGTTAAAGGAAAAGCTTTCCCTCTGGCTCAGGTGAATGTCTTTTAGAAATGATTGAACTAGCAGCAAGAGGGAGACTATGAGGAAAGGGATATAAATGCTATTTTGAATGATGATGAAGTATGATTGGAAAACTTCTACTCACAGAGAAATAAGGTTGGCTACAGACCTTGCTGTTTCCATGATGTAAGACAACCCTCATTTTCTCACCCTAGAGAACACAGCAAGGACAATAAATACATTTATACTTCAGAGAAGTGATGTACAGTAATTTCCCAGTTGCCATGGTGAGGAACAGATGACCTAAGCAGATGAACAAGCAATGTCAGGCCACAGCTCTCAAGTGAAAAAGTTGAAAATTGCTAAAAGAATGCTAATGACATTATCAGGAATGTTTGTGTACCAGTATTAATCACTGAAACTATTATGATTTTATGGGAAATCCTGATTTCTTTAAAGACTATCCTGAAAAACACCTTTATTTATTTATTTATTTATTTATTTATTTATTTGTTTGTTTGTTTTTCCTTAGATCAGACTTTGCAGAAAACATTTGTTTTCCGTTTGAGCTTTCTTTTTAAGAGGACTGGTAGCCTGCCCTTTTCAAAGCTGTTAGAATGCAATGCATGTCTGTAGCTTTTGCAAACTTAAACTCATCATTAAGCTGACATGTTTAAGATATATCAGGCTAGGATTCAGAACTAGATTAGGAGGTAAATGTGGTCATCTTCTTACAAGTCAGTCTTAGCTCCCACTGATTTAGTGGAGATATTGTTAATATACATATAAATGTATTGTAATTCCAAGGTTAATCACACCCACTGGAACCTGGTTCAGCAGTCTCTGCATAGACTTCCAGCATGCCTCAAGAACAACAGTAACCCAGCAAATTTCTGCAATTGCTCCAGAAGGAGATAGGTATTAGGTTCTGTGTTGGACACCTCCGTTCTATGTGAATCTTAGGCACCATGGGAAATTAAAAAAAAAACCCTTGGAGTTTCTTTGTGGTCAGGTAGCCAGACCCCAGATGAAGAAGGGATGCAGAAGTCATTCCCACTGGCTGTGTTTGTCTTTGACTGTGCTGAGTGGTGTCCACTTGCATTGGACAAACTGTAATCCACCATCGGTCAGAGTCCAGAAAGAAGATACGCTCTGCTTCTAAGAAACGTATCTGCTTTGCCAGCACCTCTCTATAAACCCCTATAAGCTGGCTGCCAGCTTATACATAGACCAAAGGAAAACTATTGGCGCAGATCTGGCTCTTCTCATACATGTACAATCCCTACCCCAAACCCAAACCCCCCCCCAGCAAAAATT
>JAOXNO010000020.1:6026789-6041639 GCA_028565335.1 Limnodromus scolopaceus
AGGATTGGTGCCTGGGGTTCTTCCTCCCCAGGTGCAGGACCTCACATTTGCCCTTATTGAACCTCATGAGGTTCTTCTCTGCCCAGCTCTCCAGCCTGTCCAGGTCACGCTGGACGGCGGCACAGCCCTCTGGACTAGCCTCTCCTCACAGGCCTTCCGTCATCTTGCCGCCCCCCTTCCCTCCCCTTTTTCTTTCTATATCTTTTCTTTCCATCAATTTCATATGGACTCTTCATGTTTATGTTTGTGTGTATGTTCATTCAGTGGTAAATAACATAATAATCACTAAATTTTCGGTTTTTGGTTTGCAGTGGAATATTCCGATGGCTGAATATTTTTGCCAAGTCTTACAAATGCTTAACCGGGAAGTGACATTTCTGTGAACAACTTGAGGTCACTACTTTTTCCTTTCATCATTGGTCTGTGTTACCTCTTCATGGGGAGAGAAACTATTTGTAGAAGTAATCAGGCAGCAACAGTAGACTTTCTGATGCTATTAGACCTAGGAAGGGCATGCTGTGTTACTTGAGAGTGTTTCTCCCATTTCTGTATAATTTTAGTCAGAGAATTTGTTCCAATTGTGATGAGGAAATACGGATGCAAAACTTCAACATATGAGATTGTATCTAAGCTCAGGAACTATAAATGCACAGTTCATCTCTAAAAGCTCTTGTAATTGCCTACTCCTCTTGAAAGAAGGATAATTGATCTCACGTTTGTTAAATGGAAACACTACGTAAACATTCAGTTACTATAACAACAGGTGCATCACAAATTCATACCCTGATTTACCCCAGTAAGGTGCTTATTAACCACCTTTTGTTATAGTAGACTGGAGATTATGACTGTATTTTCAAATGCCTGGAATGTGTAGCTATTCACAGGCCATGCATGAGACTATGCAAGGACACTGTTTCAGTATGTGAAAGAACATAAGTACGACTCTTTCTCCATTCTCCTTCACTGTTTGCTGCAAATAGAACTTGCTGCCTCAATATCATGCCTTTTTCATATCTTTAATCCCTTGCTATGTTTGAATCCATTAACAAAGTTGTGCTTTCTATTGGGTTTGACAGATGGTTTTTTTGCACTCATATACTACTTGCTTAAGCTTGTTGAGTGGGTTCTCTGTTATGAAGTTTGGTTTTCTGCATGGACTACCTGCAATGACCCTGTACTTCTTTCCCACCTGCACAGCTGGGTTGCACAGCCTTCTTTTACACAGGACATTCAGAGTGTATCTTTCTCCTTACTGCATATTGTCTCCCTCATGTTGTTGCTGTCTCCTTTTTCACCTCTCGGACTTCTTGTGAACATGCTTTCCACCACCCTAAGCCATGGTAGTTTATGTAAAAGAAAGGATTGCTGATTGGTGCAGAGAGAAGAAAGCTGTCCTGGCAATGGGAAGGGCTTTAGTTAGAGGAGTTTATCCTGATCGCCATAAAATATCTTATCTTAGGCACTTACAGTTTAAGGGGTAGCAGCTCTGGCTTTTCTTTTCTTCCATGGCTCTGTTCTAGATGTAACCTATCTTCGTTGATGACAGGTCAGACTCAACAGCTGCATCTGACACACGCAGAGGTTCCCTGGATTCTAGGGTGAAAAGTTTATTCTTCTTCCTTATTTTAAAAGCATCTTGGCTCACCAGGGTATTAGATGCAGTAACTCAGATACTCTGATGACCAGTGGTACCTACTGTGGATCCAAGCACGCTAAACAGAGGAAAGACTGTGTTCCAGAAAGCCCTGCCAAATTTTCACTCAATCAGTCATCCATACCCAAATGCTGTTCCCATGGTCCAGCCTTGCTTCTCAGCTTCTTGTACCTATTTTCCCCCACATGCTATGATGCTCCTTCCTCTCTGATGCAGTGTTTGTCTCTTCACAGTCCACCCTGTCATTTTCTACTATGTGGTCTCCCATCCTTCTCTTAATCATTCTTACATGTATTTATTTTTGCATTTTAATATTCCAATTGTGTTGATTTGCTGATGTGCTCAGATTACAGTTCCACAAAACAGAAGTCCTCGGACAGGGGTAAATTGTAGTATGCCACAAAAAAATGATACAGCCTTTCAAAAGCCAAACATGATGTGGCTTCAGCTAAGCATCAAAGGCTAAAGAGCTACTACACAAAATTTCTCCTGTCTGCCTTGGATGAGAATCTCACATCCTCAGAAAGTCTCTACCTACACAGTCCCTGTACACAACCCAGCTGCTTTTTTTTTTAACTTATTTTGACTTCCCCCAAAGGATAGGAAATACACACATAAGATGTACTAGTAATAGTGAGAAGTAATAGTGACCAGTATAACAATTTGAAGTGTAATTCAGAGCTGGGAAAACAGAAGTAGTTAGAAATTGTCAACTTTTTTAGACACTTTTTCTGGGGGAGGATAAAATCTTGGGATCTGCAGTATTATCCATACTCTGTCCCCCTGTTTATAACAACTCAAACAAGCACTTTGATGTTGGTGTATTTAGTAAGTAAGTAGGCTGAGGTGAGAAATGGGTAAGATTCTTCCCCACAACCCTTTCTGCTAGTACTGGCACTTGTTCTAGTGCCCTTGTCCATTAACTGGGTCGATTCTGGGAAATAAAATGAGCCAACGACTTTATGAAGTGGCACAGATTGCATTCATATGGTTAAACTGTCTTTTCCACTTATCCCCCAAAAGAAAAGCCTCATCTGTGACAACTGCTGAGAAAAATCCCTGTCCCATTCTATTTTGCAGGTTGTGCTTGAGCACTGGCTGGAAAAGCACTAACTGGCACAGGCTAAAACTATGCTAGCGTGGTAGCAATTTTTAGTTTACCTCACTGAAGCACAAGGATCTGTGGGTACAGAAACATTCGCTTGTGGAAAGAAGCATTAAAAAGATTTTACTGGAAAATTTAGCTAGTATCTCATCTGTCACTCAGGTCTCAGTAAGGGGCACTGCCCCTTACTTGGTACCAGCAGGGCTTCACAGTTTTTGAAAATGTTTAACATTTTCAGGTACTGTTAACCGAACCTGGCTGAACACCTCATCCCTCTTCCCACTCTTAACAGAGACTGTCACCCTGAGAGCTATACATTTAAATACCCTTTATCCAACACCCAGGGTATTTTTATTGCTCCCTTTTTAATTTGAGCATCATTGAAACGTAATCTGAAAAGCTGCTTGAATACCTTCAGTGTTGTGGAGAGTTAGTATTTTCCAGGTTTTCTAAGCATCTGAACTCGAACAAATCCCATAGTTTTGGTCACTTTTACATTATTCTTAGCCTGCTTTTACATTTCTAGATCCTTTCATATTGCCATGATCTGACAATATGCAATTATTTTATTTGTTTTCTATGCATAATAACCTGCAGGCAGCAGCCTTGTATCTAATAAAGGATTCTGTCAAAGAGAGACTTGGACAAAACAGACTTTACTGGTGATATTCATTGCCTGTAAAAAAGAATTACACAGCAAACAGACATTTATTCCAGATCTAACTGCCTATTCATACAGTTCAACAGACTGTCAGATTAACTATAATGGTGCCTTCTGGTGACTTTGAATAATACAACAGTCTGTGCCCTCTCAGATTTTTTTCCCTGTTTCTGTTTAAAGTAGATATATTGGATGTCCATGTCCAGGTTTCGGAAGTTGGGGGCTCCATCATCGCCTGTGTGAGAAGAGCTTGAGGTTTCTCCCTGTCCAAATCTGTTTTAACTGGCAATAAATTGAACTAATTTTCCCAAGCAGAGTCTGTTTTGCTTGTGATGGTTAGTGGTAAGCAGTTTCACCGCCTTTATCTTGACCCCTGAGCTTTCTTATTTTTTTTTCCCTTGTCCCACTGATGAGAGGGAGGGAAGGAGCAGTTGGTTGGGTTCCTGGCTGTTTGCCAAGGCTAATCCACCTCAGTGGGATTAAGGGATAGCACTTGAAAGCAGAACACATACTTTTTCCTTATACAGAGATGTAAACTTAGCCTGTTCAGTTTAAATTTAAACTTCTGCATGTAAGCCTTAAGACTCCCTAAACTCAAAATCCCCTAAATATTCAAGTGGAAAAACAAGCATAGAAATACCTTGTTTGAAGATACATATAACTGTACAGAATCACAGAATCACAGAATCTTCATGGTTGGAAGGGACCTTTGAGATCATCGAGTTCAACCACAAAAAAAAACCCAAACCAAACCAAAACCAAACCAAACCAAAAAATAAAAAAAAACCCACACCAAAAAAACCCCACAGACAGACAAAACCTAACAATCTTGGGCACTAGAGCATGCCCTGAAGTGCCATGTCTACACGCTTCTTAAACACCTCCCGGAATGGCGACTCCACCACCCCCCTGGGCAGGCTGTTCCAGTGCCTGACCACTCTCTCAGTAAAGTAATTCTTCCTAAAGAATTCTTCCTAAAGAATACACTAAGTACATACTTGAATAATACATATGCATTTTCTATATGATGCTTTTTAAATGAAGAATTTATCTCCATAAGGTTTTTGGACAGAAAAGATGATGTTGACTGTCATTAAATAATTTAAAAGCAAAAAATAACAACCTATACAGACAAAAGGTTTCAAAACCCTCTACTGGATAAGAGTAAAGAACACAGCCAAGTAAGCAACAAATTCAACCAGCCCAACTGTTCCCTGCATTGTTCTACTGTGAAAAACTTACCCTCTGGCTTCTAGTAATTACATTGCGTATAATTTGGCAAGTGGCATTTTTTCTTTAACTGAAACCTAGGGAATGCAAGTGCAAACTCTTATACATCACATAATCCCCAGGAGTAAGAGGTTAATATTACAAGAGAAATTTTATCTTGTGTGCATAATAAAATGAGAATACATTATTAACTTGAAAAGATACACGTTTCAGAAGAACACAATTGATTTAGAAACTGAAGCTCCTGTAAGTTTTAAATGAGATTTAATTTCTAAGTAAAGCTGTGTCTTGTTTATCAGCTAAAAAATGTTTTATCAACCTGATCATTCAGAATAACTAAAACAATTTGTGAATTCAAGACAATTTCAGCTAATTGTTGGAATCAGAGGAAGAAAAAGAATAATTCTTCACTGACATTTCTCAATGGAAAAATAGTTTTCTTTTCAACTTAGAATACTGTATAATACAAACTTAACTCATACTAAAAATTAGAAAATTCTCAAAGCTGTATAAGAAAATTAGCAAAGATTTTTAGGATAGTTCTTCAATAGTTTTCTGACTGTGTATGTTTGGGTTTCTGCACTTGGTTTCACTTGCTTTCTCTTTCTAACTGGGAGTGATGGAACACCTGTATTCGATTGTGAAAGTTTTTTCCAGATGTCTTATTTCCGTTTCAATTTTCATACTATTTGTATGAACCATATATAGACACACAAACGTCACTTTAATCTTACCTAATGTAAAGTGTGACAAAATTTTCTTTTTTGAAGCATAACAGACTTTTTTTTTCAACTTATAATTTATTTGTGAAAATACATATACTTTGAAAATAAAAATTAAATAGGTGTCTATTTCTCAAACATATGTAAAGATATTCAGTTGAATCAAAAAGTCAGCCTTCACTTCTTTTCTTTTGGAAAAATGTTAGTAATGTAATGGTTGGGAAGGTTTATTCCAGTGGTGTAAATCAATGGTGCTCCTCTGATTTCAATAGAACAATGCTGATTAACTGCAAAGAAGACTCCAGCATTTGGTTTCCAAATCCACGAGTAATAGGGTCTTGGAGGAAAAGATAGTTTCCCTGCCTGTTGCAGATATGGAGTCTTGTACATACATAAAACATAAAAGCACACACCAGCGTGCCAACAGGTTTTTAATTATTTATCACACTCCAAACACAGAGTGTGATAACATTCCTGAAGTCACTTTTTTCCTTTGTTATAGCTGGTTTGCTTAATAAATGTTCTGCGTTTGTTTGCTAAGCATTAATGTAAAATGGAGCAAAATAAGATCCTTGTCAAGGATCATTTAAATGGTAATGCCAGTGTTGCAAAAGGTGATAGTCTGTGTCTCTTGTAAATGATTTATTCCTACTTTCTCTGCATAGCCTGGTTGCAAAGCTGACTGAATTAGCATCTGTTCTTTTGGACTAACTAAGATTTTTTTAGATGTCTGCATTTTCTGAGATACATATATTAAAGGTGTGCTTGCACTGGGTGTGCATGCATGCAGGGGTTCTTTTATAATTTAGGAGCTCTGTGGAGTTTGGTTTCCTTCCTTTCAGAGGAGATGACTTCAAATATTTTATTTTATTTTATTTTATTTTATTTTATTTTATTTTATTTTATTTTATTTTATTTTATTTTAATATATGGTATAGCATGCAAGAATTTTCAAACCCCAGATATATTGTGTGTGACACAGAAGACTACATGGAAGCAAATTTCTTTTGACACTGTCTGTACCACCACCCAAAGTTACAGGTCTCTTCTGCAAATTAGATACATAACATTTTCTTGTTCAGTACAGATAGAAAATGAGATCCAAAATCCATGCGTGTCTATTGCCTACTTAGGCTATAAAAGTACATCTACAAAAGAGTTAATACTTTAGCTAAATTTTATGTGTCTAAATATAAAAATGACCTTATTAAACTCATGTTCGGTTGAAATCCCAGAGTAGCCAAGGGTATAACTCCATGGATACTCATTTTGGCAATCACTTTCCCAATGCCTCTGAGCCATTGGTCCCTTAGGTATTCACTGTTGGGCACAGATGTACCAGCTGAAACATTTGTTGGGCAGTTTATATTAACCAGAGCTCTGAAATTATCAGGGAGAAAAAAATGCCTCTTTTTGTAAGATTTTGAGATATGAAATATGAAAGCAGCTAACTAAAGGCCTTTTTTTTTTTTTTTTTAATTTTAAAGTTTCAGGAATTAACCAAGGTGACCATCTAGCTTGCCAAAGGAGTCAATGAGGAGTTAAGCTAGGTACTTTCATGATTTAAATGTTGATCCCTGTTATGGACAGAATTATTTTTTGGTAATGATCAAGCTGCTTATGTGTGATTCCTGTTTTTAATTTTAGCTGTCTGAAAGGAGGATGTTTGTGTAAATTAGTTATTATTGAAGCTCCTATCACAGCAGACAGAGAAAGAGATTCTCTTACAGAGGGCAAAGTGTTCCTTCCAAGACTCTCCAACCAACAGCATGACATAGGTTCTAGAAGTATTTCTGCAGATGTCTTAGATTAAGCATCTAACTTCAGATGCCAAAGTTACATGCAGAGATGCCTTGACTTCAGTGCCGTTTTTTTGACTGTAGTACCTTTCTGGGCCAAAAGATACTAACATCCACATTTGAACACACCCACAACTACCAAAAATGCTTTTCAAATGAGCTGTCTCAACCTCATGCTTCTTGGTAGGAAATTTGTTTCCCTTTTATTCCATCTTTATTTTGTCCTCTTGCCTTTTACTGTTGCTTAGAGTTCTTCCCACACTTCAACATTAGTCAAACAGGTGGCTCAAGGTTCATTTAATCAAGTTTTGAGCCTGGCCTCGGTAGGTGTGAGGTATAACCTGGAGCTTGCAGCCAGAACTCCCAATCAGACGTTTTGAAATAAAAAACCTTTTCAAAGGAGGTGTAATATTTTCCCAGGAAAGTACGCTATGGTTTTGAGAAGAAAGGTTCTCAAATCCAGGATAAAACTTGTAGTGTATTGAGAGACAGATCCATCTATCCCAGGATGGTTTTTGATTTTGGTTACAAGATATTTCCATTCTCAAATTTCCATTTCACATTAATACTGATTCTCATTTTGGTTACTGCTTTATTCCCTTGACCTTACCAGTGAGCTTGCTTTGGTGATTGCAGTTGCCCTTCTTCACCTTGCTTTCAGTAAGTTCTCCTTCAGTGAATACCCTGGCACTACTTTAGCTCTGTATTTCAAAGCCAATATTAAATGTATGGTTGGCCCAAGTACAGACAAGGTTACTGAATCCTCCATCTAATCACAAGGTGACCAGCACCTCTGCAGTGTTTTGTCTATAGTAGCTGTTCCCTATTAACTCTGTTTTCAAGTTAAGTCTACTCCTACATTCAGCTTTCTCTCTAGAGGTTAATCTTCATGAAGTATGTTCTCATATTCTCTTTGAATGCTGGAGAGTCCACACTGACACCTCTTTCCTCTCTTTTGTTGAGGATATTCAGGTACTGACTGTCAGTGTCAAACAAAAAACTCAACAGTAGTAGATCTTGCACCGATGTACAGTGATGACATTCAAAGCACAGTATTAAAAAATCGAATCTCAGGAACATCACAAATGTTTTTGTCATTTTGCCAGTCTAATATTGCTGCTTAACAGTGTTTCTGGTACTGTATGGTGGCTGGCAAAACAACTCAGCTGGAGCAGAAAAGGATGGCGGCCTCATGGAGCACATAAAAATTGCTGTATGACTGGCAACTTTCTTTCGCAGGAGATGCACAGGAGGAATCTCTGGATCTACCAAGATTGTGCTGCAACTGTTCTTCATTCCCTGGAAGCTTTTGTATTTCATTTTTTCAGGACACAAAGAGCAGTGCATGTAACAGAAGTTCCCAAAACTTCATCTCTCACCACATTTCAGAGTCATGACTCTATTCCTATTCCTTCTTTGTGACTTTATATTTGGAAATGGAAGAACTGCACCTATTTTGAACATCCTTTTTCGTTCTGCTTTTATGCAGTCTTTCATTTGACTATGTTGTTTGCTTTTCCATCTTTGTCTTAGGTACTTACAAGAAAGAAGGAACAGATCTTAATTTATTATCTAGTTCATCATTGTTCTACACAAGCAAGATTATCAGTCTATGTGTTGCTTCTTTTTGTGTAATCTATTTTCAGAGGTTTCTAGTGAGGAAGGCATCACTGACTCCTAGGTAATCTTTGCCAAGATTTCAAAATTATTACCTTATTGTGATCTCTGACACCATGAATAAAAATTTTTTTTCACTTCTGCAGCACTCGAAGTAGTTGAAGGCTGCCGTCAGCCCTTTCTCCTGTTACTCTTCCAGCAAACCAATTGCAAACTGTTCACTCTTTCCTCCTAGCAAAGGTTTTCTGAAATTGTGATTTGTTTCTTGGGTCTCTTCAGCTGTTTAACATTTATTTTCAAATTCAGTGTCCCAAAGTGGATGTGTTTGTCCCCTCTACATAACTTCCCTGACTTTGTTCCTGGTCTTAGACATCTCCAAACAAGACATATTGAGGCAAACTAACCCTTCTGGGACTGAAGTTGAAAAGCTATTTTTAAAAGCTGTCTATTCTCTGATCTTTATAATAGAAAAGACTGCTCATACACCTGTGAAATTTGGTGTTCCTTTATAGTGGCAAAGGAAGACCTGTGGTTCAGTTCTGCAGTTGCTCGAGCAACAAGTTCCTAAGACAGGTCTTCCCTCTCAGAATAGAGCACTTCTTATTTTAGCAAATTGTGCGATTTATTCTAATTACCTTAGAGCTTAAAACAATGCTCCAATTGTTTTGCATACTCAACTTTTGACAAAGCCAGAGGGCAGAACCAAGCATTCAATTGATGGGGTCAGACTCTTTTCAGTGTGGCAACAGGACAAAGGGCAATGGGCACAAGCTGGCACACAGGAGATTCCATCTCAACATAAGGAAAAACTTCTTTACTTTGAGTGTGCAAGAGCCCTGAACAGGCTGCCCAGAAAAGGTGTGGAGTCTCCTTCTCTGGAGGTATTTAAAACCCACCTGGATGTGTTCCTGTCCGACGTGCTCCCGGTGACCCTGTTTTGGCAGGGGAGTTGGACTAGATGATCTCTGAAGGTCCCTCCCAACCCCTACAAGTCTGTGATTTGGTGATAGTGGAGGGAATCTTGGAAATGTTGTTTAGAAGAATAGATGGGGTTTGATGTGTTTGTCTCAGATATTCAATATACTGAACAGAATAAGGTTCACAAAAGTAGAATTTCCGACTAAGAGTCACTCAGTTTCAGTTTGACATTTCTGGCTTAAGAGGACCAGGTTTGGTCATTTATCATTGCTGTATGTTCATGGGTGATAATTTTAATGTCTACTTCTAACATAAATACTACAAGAATGACTTACTTGAGTGACTGTTTCTGGGTAGCATGTGTATCTGTAGTGAGAATATATTAGGAATATTGCAGATACTTATCACATTGCTATGGAAATATGCCATGCGATCAGGAGCATAAAAGAGGAAAGGATCTGGGAGAAAAAAAAAAAGGATTTTCAGTCTCAGGTTGGAGAAAGGAACAGGGACAGGAAACAGAAAAAGAGGGGAAGTGTGATAGTGAGCTCTAAACTAAGCATTTTAGGGGCATTAACATGAATCTGTCACTGTATACATGATCCTCATTGGTTTCAACTCCTTCCTGAACCACGAGTTTGTGAATTCCTCCTTCTCAGAAGGTATCTAATTTCCCTGGTTTCCCTATTCTGCCACAGTACTGAATTCCAGCTGGTTTTGGGACATCTTTCACCTCTGAAAGGGGTCTGAGTGCTCCTGGTTTCTCCATACACTGTATCCCAGGTAAAAGACAAAACCCACTCCTCTGGACTGAAACTTCATACATCAAGGATCCCACACTCAGACAGGAGCAGGCTGAAGAGGGCATGTGCAAGGTGCACATCATACAAACAGAAGCATTGATGTTTCTGAGGCAGCAATAATAGAACCAGTTCAGGTGACTGAAGCAGTTCACACACTGAAAAGCTGCTGCTTCAGACTAAATTCATCTCCATGCAGTTTTCTCATTCAGCTGGGAACATTTAATGGAGATGAATTGGCCACTTCACACTTCTGTGAACCTCCTAAACTACAGATGGATGTGGAGAGCCCTTTGCTTTCATCCTTCCTTTTAAAAGTCCTTTTTTCAATACTGGCAATGTCACTATGGCAAAAGCAGTATTTTGTGATTAATTCTATATAATAGTACATTGGATAACTAGACTTCCTATAGCTAGGCTGAAGAAGAATTTCTGTCTTCTGGGAACCTTTGGAGGTATTTTTCAGTCTGGATGACTGACGGGGTTGTCTTAAAACTTGATAGAGATGCAAGCAGAATTAAGAGTATAGAAAAAGAGTTCCTGAAGCAAAGTCCTCCCAAAAGTGAAAGATGTATACTGTATAAACATATTTATTTTCTATATATTTATACATATGAATAAGTGCGTGAATATACATGATATAGGATTTTAGTATGTATGTCTGTGCTTATATAAAATAGTTAATAAATTTTGATGTTTTCACTCTTTTTAACAGCCCAGAGGCTCTGTCTGCCTCCTTCCCTATGTACACCAGTTCATACAGTCCTTCAGAAAGACAGTTTGGAAACATATTTTAAAAACTGTTTTGGCTAATGACTTATCATTACTTTGGGTGGGAAGAAGAAGAAAGTTAAATCAATCAGTTCTGTTGCATTCCATGTAGTTCAATAAGACATAGAATCTGGGCCTTACTGCTTGTGAGCAGCACATGTTCCAAATACATATTTCACATGTCTGGGGAAAAAGGGAAGGTTGTTCAGAGAACAACTGTTGGTGTCTTGCTAAAATCAGTTCTGCTTTTTTTTTTTTTTCTGGAAAACACAACTGGAAAGAAATGTAGAATGAAGAAAAGAAAGCAAAAAATTGTGTACAAAAGATTGATTTGGCAAGGTGGAAGTGAGGTAATTAAGGCTACAGTAATGTATTGGTGGTTTACAGGAATGACACTAAGTAGAAATGTCTGTGAAGGGACAGAAGTATGTAAAGGTGTCAAATGGAGGAATTGGAATGGGTAAGACCAGTTAGTTATGGAAGAGAGAAAATAGACTGCATATCATGGGTCACAGAAAATCAAGGAAGCTTCCCATCACCACTTCCCTTACACTTTTTGGATCTTCAGGAATGTGAGAATGAAGTACAGTTAGTTGAGAGAATTATTTAGAACTTCACAAGGCAGTTCTGAAACTTCAAAGGTACATTCCAGATTTTTACACTCTCGCAGCAATGGAAAGCAAGATCTTGAGCCGAGGCTGAACTTCAAGTGGAAGTGAAGGTCCCAAGAAATACAACTGCTGAACATGCAGGTACAGAAAATATCACCTTCATGAACTCAAAAAGTAATGGGAGTATTTTCTGGTAAACGGGTTGACCTTATGTAAGAAAAATCAAAAGCAGAGAAACAAAACCTAAGTATGTCTAATTTATATCTGCTGTCTTACAACTCAAGGTAAAAAGCCAGCCCTGGAGTCATGGATGTTGGTTGGCTGGGAATTTTTTTTACATAAGATACACTATTTGCTTATATCCTAATACCAGAAGGAGCTGGTTTAAATTATTTAGAGCAGTGAAAGCTGGCCACAGTGAAAATTATTATCTGACCCAGGAGGATTATGAAATAAAACAATGTTTCCAATAAAGTGTATTGTGGTAATTATATATATCGTTTTATCATGGGCTACTTCTGGAAAGCGTATTTTCTAAATCAAGGTATTTAGCAGCATTCAGAAAATAACCTGCCTACTCTAGGAAAAAATATTTAATAAAAACCTTCATATATGGAAACAGCATGAGTACAGATTCAAATTTTAGTTCATTTTAAAAATAAGTCAATTTTATTCAGGGAATGTTGCATAGGGAATCCTATAGCTTATCCTCATCGCTGCAGGAAATAGCATAATATGAGAACACTCACTAATGTTTTCTTGCAGGAAAGAATCCAAGGTTCTATTAACTTGTTGACTAATAGGGTTGTTGGGCTTTTGTTGTTGGTTTTTTTTTCATGTGCTATATATTGCTTGATACATTTCTTTTAAAATGGCATAAGCCATAAAATGTACAGAATATGGGAAACTCAGTTGTCCAACACCTTTAATACAAAAGATGTCACACAAACCACATTTCCCAGTGTGCTTTTTTCCTAACATGTGGTTAGGCCTAACCTTTTTCTTTCTCTCCTCCCAACCCAGAAATATCAGTACTTTTGTCCCTACATCCATCATTTAGCAATTTGTATGAAATAACCCTTCTTTGCTCCCTCAAGCCCTCACACAATTACACAACAGAGAGTAGTGTGAAGCACAGGATTGCTCAGTTAGAAGGATATTTTAAGTAGTATTGTTTGGTGTGTGTTAAGAGTTTAGGGTATGCCTTTTTTTGTTACTAAATATTGAAGAAAAGTATGTTTTCTCAGACGTACATCTCTCTGCCATAACTTCTTTAATTCTTTCCAAAGTCTATGAATCTTTAAAGTCCTTTAGACACTCACCAATTTTCCTGGACAACATCTGCCTCTGTCACAGCACTGTTTTACCACCAAAATCAACAGAGCCGGATCTCTTTATCTTGGCTAAAACATGATCTTTCTAATTCTCTCATTTTCCCGTGAGTCATTAAAATAGGAGAGAAATCTTGTTCTGGCTTATAACCTATACAGAGGCTCAGGAGACCTCAGTTTTGTCGTGGCCACTCAGTGCACAGTGACATTGAGAACTGTCTCCCTCCAACATGGAGAAGAACCCCACTGCTGATGAGGATGTCATCACATAGATGGGCCCTTTAGAGTGTGTGATACCCCATCTGAGTGATGTCACTTCATCTTCTCGCTTCATTATTATCCCAAGGGAATAGAAAACAGCATGCTCAGACTGAGAGTAGTTCTTTCATTTAAATTTCTCTTGGAAAGGCAGAAAAACAATAAAACCCAAGAAATTTTGTTCTAGCAGGAACAGTTCACATTTCGAGTTAGACTAATATTTTTTCTTAGCTCTGATTGCAAGTCAGTGCCAGTCTGTGAGTTACGATTCTTTACCTGTTTCCATCTTGTTTGCTGGTGGAAATAATTGTATGCTGCTCCTTGCTTTCTCTGCACTCCTGCCCAAAGTAATAATAAGTTTCTGATAAGTCTCTGCTTTTCCTTCCTACCCGCTTGCCTACAAAGCAAAGCAATATATAATAAAATTTTCTCAAAGGCCGATCCCTGAGCCAGTGTTAAGGGAGATTAAGAAGGACGGTTAGCAAAACCAGCATAAGTGGCACTATGTCTCAGCGTGTATGAGAGAGAAGAAGAGCTCATGTCTAAATCTTGTCCCTGGGTTTTGTCTAGATTTAACACCCACTTCCAAACATTGCCTAGACTCTCAGGATAATTCTTTTGTGATAAAAAATTCTTGTATGATGAGTATTTTTCTATAATGCAGAGTCATTATGGTTGGAAGCTAGACTGACCTTGAAAGACATAGCAGATTTTAGCCCTACTGGACCTGCTGATAGTTAACTCAGAAAGTCTTGTGGGGGATGTAGATGTTGGAGGTCGTCTTGGTCAGAGTGATCATGAAATGATAAAACTTTCAATTCTTGCTGAAGCAAGGCCGGGGGGCAGCAGAACTGCCACCTTGGACTTCTGAAGGGCAGACTTTGGCCTCTTCAGGAGCATGGTTGAAAGTGTCCCTTGGGAGACAGTCCTGAAGGGCAAAGGTGCCCAGGAAGGCTGGTTGTACTTCAAGGAGGCGCTCTTCAAAGTGCAGGAAAGAGCCATACCCAAGTCCCAGAAAACAAACAGGAAGGAAAGAAGACCAGCCTGGCTAAATAGAGAGCTTTGGCTGGAGCTCAGGAACAAAAGGAAGGTTTATGATCTTTGGAAAGGGGGCCTGGCAGGCAAGGAGAAATACCAGGAAGTGGTGAAGATATGCAGGGGGAAAATTAGAACGGCCAAGGCTCAAGCTGAGATCATCTTGGCCACTACAGTTAAGAATAACAAAAAGGGTTTTTTCGGTATGTAAACAATAAAAGGAAGATTAGGGAAAATGTGGGCCCATTGATGAATGAGATGGGCACCCTAGTGGTGGAAGACACGGAGAAGGCAGAGTTGCTGAATGCCTTCTTTTCTTCTGTCTTCACTGCTAAGGC
>JAOXNO010000020.1:6047811-6061122 GCA_028565335.1 Limnodromus scolopaceus
AATTCCTTATCCACTGAACAGTCCACCCATCAAATCCATATCTCTCCAATTTGGCAAGCAGGATGTCATGGGGGACCATGTCAAAGGCCTTAGGGGTAATAATCCCTGGGCACAGGGCACAGGGAAATTTCACTGAAATTATTCTAAGAATACTTCTTTTTACAAGTTTCCTGTATATGCTCGCATAGTATATGCTGTTGTCTCATCCCTCTTCTAAAGCAAAATGTACATTCTATGATTAGACAATCGTATGTATTGAGAGTCTTACTATATTTAGGCTGTCTTTTTTCATTTAACTTTTCTTGATTGCCATTGGAAAGAGGAGAGAAGATGGCTGAGGGAAAGACATCCATTATTAGCAGCAAAAAAATACATGTTTTGGGCCACCTTGTTTTCCAGAAATAGAGAGTTGATACAGTATCTATTGGATTTCCTTAAGAAAAACGTGCCAAGCTTGTTATGTACGTATGGCAAATTAGACAAAGACCATATTTACATTACTTTAATTTGCGAATGAAACTTTCCATGAAAGAGGCACATAAATGGAAGGCCAAGGCAGATCTGTACTGATGCATAATCCTCAATACATGTGTAACATACTTACTACAGCTTTTGATGACTGTGGTATTTATCATCATATTTCATGCCTGTAATAAAAATTTCTGTTGTGCTTACTCAAATAGGTCATCTAGTACAACTTCCCCTGAAATAAGCAGGGACGTCTTCATCTAGATCAGGTTTCTCAGAGCCCCATCCAACCTGACCTTGAATTTTTCCAGGGATGGGGCACCTACCACCAATCTGAGCAACTTGTGCCAGTGTCTCACCACCCTCATCATAAACAATTTTTTCCCAATATTTAATTTAAATCTACTGACTATCTGTTTAAAACCATTACCCTTTGTCCTGTTGCAACAGGCCTTGCTGAAGTTTGCCCCCATCTTTCCATCTTTGTCCCCATAAGCCCCATTTAAGTACTGAAAGGCCACAATAAGGTCTCTTCAAACCGTTTTTCTCCAGGCTGAACAACGCCAACTCAGTCTGTCCTCACGGGACAAGTGTTGCATTCCTCCTATAATTTTTGTGGCCCTTCTCTGGACCTGCTCCAACAGGTCCATGTCTTTCCTGTGCTGAGGTCCCCTGAGCTGGATGCAGTATTATATGTGGGGTCTCACAAGAGTGGAATAGAGGGGCAGAGTCACATCCCTTGACCTGCTGGCCATGCTTCTTTTGATATAGCCCAGGATACAGTTCGCTTTCTGGGCTGCAAGTCTGTAACACAGCCAGGTCATGTCTAGCTTTTCATCCACCAGTGCTCCCAAGTCCTTCTCTGCGGCTACTCTCAATCCTGTCGTCCCCCAACCTGTATTGACAATGGGGTTGCCCTGATCCACATGCAGGACTTTGCATTTTGCTTGTTGAGCCTCATGAGGTTCACACAGACCCACTTCTCAAGCCTGTCCAGATCCTTCTGAATGGCATCCCGTCCCTCAGCTGTTAACTGTATTGCTCAGCTTACTGTCATTGTCAAACTTGCTGAGGGTGCACTTAATCCCATTGTCTCTGTCACTGATGGAGATATTAAACAGTACTGTTCCCAATACGGATCCCTGAGGGACATGTCACTGAACTTCCATCTGGACATTGAGCCTCTGACCACTGCTCTCTGGACCTGATCATCTGACCCATTCCTCATCCACCAGTCTGCCCATCAAATCTCTATCTGTCCCAAATTATTTAGAAGGATATTGTGGGGAATGGTGTCAAAGGCCTTACAGAAGTCCAGAGAGATGACATCTGTAGCTCTTCCCTTGTCCACTGATGTGGTCATTCCAACCTAGAGGGCTACTAGGTTGGTCACACAAGACTTGCCCTTGTGAAGCCATGCCAGCTATCTCAAATCATTCTCTTTCCTCCATGTGCCTTAACATAGCTTCTAGGAGGACCTGTTCCATGATCTTCCCAGGCACAGAGCTGAGGCTGACAGGTCGGTAGTTCCCAGGGTCATCCTTTCTACCCTTTTTAAAAATGGGTGCAATGTTTCCCTTTTTCCACTCACTAGGGTCTGCACCCGGCTGCTATGACTTTTCAAATACAATGGAGAGAGACAACTACATGTAGTAGCAAGTATGTCAGCCAATTCCCTCAGGACTCTGGGATGCATCTTTCACTGAATTTCAGTGAATTCTTTTTAGAGTTGGAAGGGACCATAGACATCATCTAGTCCAATCTTGTCAGGTCCCAGAGAGTTATATATATTCAGATTCCTCAGGTGGTCTTGAAGCTGATTTTCTGTTAGAGTAGGAGGGTCTTTTCTCCTCCAGTCCCTGCCTTGCAGGCCATCCATTCAAGAGGTGTGGGAATAGAGGTTGTCATTGAAGACTGAGGCAGAAAAGTTAGAATCATAGAATCATCCAGGTTGGAAGAGACTTTAAGATCATCTAGTCCAACCATTAACCTAACTCTGATAAAATAACAAAAGAAAACCATACAAACCCCTCCTGCCCCATTACTAAACTATGTCTCTAAGCACTATGTCAACCCGTCTTTTGAAAACCTCCAGGGATGGTGCCTCAACCACTTCCCTGGGCAGTCCATTCCAGTGCTTAATAATCCTTTCAGTGTAAAAATTTTTCCTAATATCCAATTAGAATCTCCCCTAGCGCAACTTGATGCCATTTCCTCTTGTCCTATTGCCTGTGACTTCAGAGAAGAGACCAATCCCCGCTTCTCTGCAACCTCCTTTCAGGTAGTTGTAGAGAGCGATAAAGTCTCCCCTCAGCCTCCTTTTCTCCAGCCTAAACAATCCCAGATCCCTCAGCCTTTCCTCATAAGACTTACTCTCCAGGCCCCTCACCAGCTTTGTTGCCCTTCTGTGGACCCGCTCCTCAATGTCTTTTTTTGTGGTAAGGGGCCCAAAACTGGACATAGTACTCAAGGTGGGGCCTCACCAGTGCCAAGTACAGGGGGACGATCACCTCCTGAGTCCAACTCACCATGCTGTTCCTGGTACAGGCCAAGATGCTGTTGGTCTTCTTGGCCACCTGGGCACACTGCTGGCTCATGTTCAGCCACTGCTGACCAACACCCCCAGGTCCTTTTCTGTCAGGCAGCTCTCCGACCACTCTTCCCCAAGCCTGTAGCGCTGCATGGGGTTGTTGTGACCCAAGTGCAGGACCCAGCAGTTGGCCTTGTTGGACCTCATCCCATTGGCTTCGGCCCATCCATCCAGGCTGTCCAGATCATTGTTGAGTACGTCAGCCTCCTCCTTGTCTGTTGTTACCAGTTTGTCAGTTATGTTCATCGGGGTGGTAACACTGTCTTTGACCTTCCATTTCCGGCTGACGTATCTGTAAAAGCCCTTATTCTTTGTGTGCCTTAACAAGTTCAGCTCCAGCTGCACCTTGGCCTTCCTAACCCCATCCATACACAGCCAGGCAACATTCCTTTACTCTTCCCAGGACACCTGACCCTCCCTCCAGTGCCTGTGCACTTCCTTCTTGCCCTTTAGTTTGACCAGAAGGTCTTGACTCAGTCATGCCATCAGCTTAAAAACTAATTATTTATATGTTTAAAATCAGATTTGGATTCTGGTTTCAGAAAGGTATGATTAGCACCTAAATATATAATATTCTGAAATCTTGGCCCTTTTTGGTATTGACTGATTTTGGTTCATCGTTGCATCTGTGATGAACCAAATGAAATCTTGAGTATCATAGCACAGAGCATCATCACATATAAGTCCTTTTGCTAACTCCCTCTATGCCTCTCCTTGGCACCTGAAAAGCCAAAGCAATCTATCACACAAAAGTATTGAGTAAATAATTAACGTTAAAGAAGTAGCAGGGTACTGTAACTATAAGCACCTGAGAAGAATTTCCAAGAAAATTAATAACTTTTTTTGTTTCCAGAACAAGGTTTGATTAGCATCCAGTAAGGCAGACCTGTAGCTCAACATTGAACAATGAGCATTAACCAAGAACTACTGCTCTTTATATGAGCAGTGCCCATTCTAAATGAGCCAAAGGTCCTGTGGCTTGTTGTAATTTTATAAAGTGTTGTAAGGTGCATAAACATGCACAAGACAAGTAAATTCAGATACACAGATTACCTGAGCTCTAGTAAGTCTGAACACTGAGTACTGAGTGCACGATTTGCTAAGAGTCTTTTGTGTAGTTTAAATTCCAAAATGGGAATAAGAGCCTTTCTCATTAGCTTTGTCCTGGTTTGAGCAACACAGGATTAATTTATCTTTCAGAATTTTACTTTTCAGTGAGGTACCTTCTAATCCTTGGGAAAACTGTACTTTAGAAGACTATTTTCTGAATTTGTGAAAATTTACTTTATACAGGTATGATATGCAGGTTTCAAGGTCTCAGTATTTTTGAGCCTTGCCAGGTGCAGGGATGAGGAGGAGCGAGACCTGGGCAGTTGACCCAGGCTGGCCAATAGAATTATTTCATCCATGAACATCACGTTCACTATAAATAAGAAAATTTGCTGAAGAGTTTTTCTCTGACTCTGAACAGTTTTCGGTGATGGCTGCAATCCTGAGAACTTCTCAGGTGCTGGAGCCCTGAAGCTTTCACTTCCTCCCAAAGTCATAGCGCTTGTAGTGTCCAACATTTGCTGTCCATTGCTGGGAGTGCACAGCTTCCTACTGATATAATTAGCTGAGTATAACCCTTGTATATTTTATATTAGTATCGGGATCAATACTGGTTCTTTAGTATTACTGCTATTAAGTTTTTACTCTTATTCTATCAAATCTGTTCATGTTTCAATCCTTGGGTTTCTTTCTTTTTTTCCATTCCCCTTCCCAGATAGTGAAGGGTAATCAGCGGACAGAATAATTGTCTAAATGACAATAGATTGTTGTGGGTTCCTCAAACCATAATAAGATTCAATGAGCATGGAATCTTATTCTAAGAATCTGGTTGAAAATTATTTGGGGAACCTGGGTAAACTAATGAATATTTCCAGTCCTTACAATCTAATGAGACAATTCAAAAATATTATTTGGACTGGTATCTTTAACACTGCAAACTCAAGTCTCCCTATACAAGAGGTTAGTAAGTGTCAGAGATGTAATGTAGATGACAAACTCAGGTGTTGGGAATCATTTGATAATGGAGTGGAAAATATAGTATGTCTGAAAATGGAAAACAGAAAAAATATTTTCTGCTATTTCTTATTGAATTAAATAAAATTTATTGTTCCTCTTTTCTAACAATATGTCTCAGCATTTCAGAATATTACCTTATTACTTCAAAATCTCATGAGAGAACACAGAAAGACTATGCTTATCCTTTTCAGCAGTTCAAATACTTGACTACACCATGTCTGCACTGTTTTCCTTTTTCTTTTTAATTTCTTTTCACCAAAATATTACAGCAGTTGTCTGCTTTAAACTTATCTGCATGAAGTGAAAACTGTAGCAAGGATTCTTCATATGCTAAGAATCTCTAACAAAACCAGCTTCTGAGAAGTGGTGCATACCATACTAAGCAGAAATTCAGGGGAGCGGAACAGTAGTCATAGTCTCCCCTTTTGGCATGTCAGACACTGCATTACTACATTATTAATTTTTTCATCCTTGCTGTCCTATAGAGCACAGAAATCTCTTTTCCTCCCTTCTTTCATTCTCCTTCCTTGTGTTCTGTTTTGGAATTAGGTTGCAATAAAATTTGTCCAAATTCAGGCTTCAGATTTTATCCAAACCACATCTCAGAAAATTTTACAGATGTAACAAAGAGTAAATCTTCATTTCCACCTATTGCTAGTTAATAAGTGACTCATTTGGATGCATTAATGTACAGGAAGTTCATTATAGTGGAAAGAAACAGGCATAGAAATAAAGGGGGGGATTACCCAGATTATGACAGGACTGAAGAACAGAAGTCTTCACCATTTGGCAGATTCATACAGAATTAAAAAAAACAGGGCTCCAGATTGCTCTCTTAAAGGCATCTATTTCACTCTTCATAGTGCTGATGTGGAAATAATTTGGCTCAGAATTCCTAATGCTATATTTAGTTAAATGAAAGCTCTTCTGATAAATGCTTTTATCTGGATGGAGTGTTTGTTTCTCATCTACAGTTTCCATTTACTTCTCTCGTGGCTCCAGAAGCTCCACCCCACTTTAAAAAGTTTAGATTTTACTGACTCTGTATTTCAATTTCTTAGTTGGTGTATTTCTCTTCCCCAAAGCGCACTTGCTGTATTGGGGAAATATTACTCAGAATAGAACACAGTATGTAACAGTATGATATGAGATTTTCAATGAGTTTTTGGTAGTACTTGATCTTTAAAAACCAAGCTCCACACATTGTAATACAAACTTGCATGCTTAAATTGAGTCATGTTAGCCTTAAGAACTTCAGTCAGAGCTTTCACACGTGATGAAGACAACCTTTAATTGCAGAATATTTGGGATCAAGTGGAAATCTCTAGATCTGGGTATCTACAGGTTTTTTCGTTTTGCTTTGTTTGTTTTTCCTTAACATAAATCGTCTTCAGAATCTCTCTCCTTCCCTTCCTCTCTTATTTACTGTGACTCCAATCTCATAAGTCTTGTGTGTGTCCCAGTGTGTTTGCTTGCATAATAGTAAATGTTCCATCATTTCTACAACCATACTCTACAAATGTTAACAGTAATGCCTTTGCTTAATTGTACCATGCAATCTTTAAAGTCCAAAAAACAGCCTTAAGAAAGAATGTGGTATGTAACGCATGAGTTGCCCTTGGTAAGATCCTATACTAAACGCTGCTTGGAAGGAAGATGAAAAAGGAGGCCTCCATTCTTAGTGGATTACTCTAAGTGCTGCACTCAGGTTGCGTATTTATTTTCTGATTCAGCACATAATTAGATTGCAAAAAATGTCAATAGGTTCATTTCTTCCTTTGAAGAATAATTATTAGGATATTCTTTCAAGAAATAAGACCACAGGGAAGACTTGAACCTGGTTATGAACTTTCTGATGGAATGCTCTAATCTCTGGTGTCCTAGAAAGAAAGAAGACTTTCTAGACGCTTTTGTCTGGTGCCTGTTTCATCAGGCATGTCTGGAGAATGGATACAAAGTGGGCGAGTGTGGAGAACGAGAAAGTTGGAGACGCGCTGCTGAGCGAGAGCTCAGCAGGTGTTCTTGTATTGATGGGAAGGAGGCCTTGAGTTCAGTAAACCAGTGTCCTTATATGTTGATGTGTGTGTGTTGTGAAATGTAGTAAACCGAAATAGTAATGTTTCCTTAGCCTAGGCAGGATAAACATTTAAATGTAACCAATTGTATTGCTCACAACAGTGTTTGGACAGTCACTCACAATCTATTTGTGAAACGAGCACAACGCATGATCAAAAGACAGAAACTATATATGCTGGAAAAGTGAAACAATAAACGTCTTTGCTTCACCACTTAGCGGAGTCCATGACTCTTGTGCTGTGGACGAGCAAGGTGAAGAAATGAACTAGGTCTTCGACTTCTTCACATACCAGGCAAGTTTTCTTGAGTATGGCCAGAAAAGAAAACATTTTACAGGAAGTGGTTCTTATTGCTTTAAGGTTTCTTAATATGTTTCCAGTCTGAAACATAAGCTCATCAAGGATTTCAAGGTTTGAATTTTAGATTAAAGCTCATAAAACTGGAGTTAGGTGTGGCTTAAACACCTAAATCCCTGGTTTGTCATAGTCCTCAGTCCTTGTATTTATTAATTAAATAATAACCATAAAAGCCTGTCTGTTAATTAAAGCTGAGATTTCTAAAGAAGTCTGAATGAATTAGGTAAGAAATTCAAATTAATTGGAGCCTTCTAATATCATAATACTGCTCAAAAATCTTAGACTAATTCCCTAATGGTACCTTTTTTCTTTATTTGAGTTATACTTCAACTGCTAATGCTAAGTAAAAGGCAAAAAAGATTCCTGACATAAATAAGATTCTAATTTTTTTTTCCTATTTTCAGCATGGTTGCTATCAAAATCTATACTTGAAAAGCAAATCAAATTATCTTTTCTTCAACAGGCAGAGGCTACCAAGATGAAAGTGTATTCCATCTCCTGAGGTACCTATAGCCCTTGCTGAAAGTATAAGAGTTGTTCTGACTCACCTGGATTGCAGAGCCTGTAAGACATATACAGACACAGTAATTTTACCAGATCACACATTACCATTTGTGAACTTTAACACACTAAAACCAGTAGAATTTAGCTGTTATTGAAATTAAACTGTCTTCTGAAGCAATATATTGCCTGAAAAAGTGACCTAAAAAATAAATAGAAAAAGATAAGAGATGTAATAATAATTATTAGCATCTTCTGCGACTAAAATCAAAGTCTGTTTTTTGATACCTTATTTCATAAATGTGCCTGTAGCCCCCAGAGAGCTTATCTGCAAACACTTTGGAAAAACCGTGCATGTTAGTACGCATGGACTGAAATCACTCTGGAGCCCTTGCTGCAAAAACTTGACTGCAATGAGGGTTTTTCTTTTTCCTTCTCTTTATTCACCATGTGGAATTGCAAAGAGATCATACAATGAAAAAAAGGAAAACAAAATACGTGTCATTGTGTACTTAGCAAAACATGGTGCAAACTTCCCAAAATTCTGAAGTGACAGTGATATCCCTCATTCTTAGAAGAACCTTGTCATCAGTCATGCAAGCAGTGGTGCTTCCTTAATATAAACATCACCCCTAAACTACTGAAATTATATCCACCCAATCTTACAGTCTCCTCAAGACACTGATCTACACAGTGATGCTATAGAGAAGAAAAAAATCCTTGCTTTTAATTTTTATATTTTTTTTAATGAATAAATGCAACAGTAACTTTAGACACTTCACCTAACCCTAGGAATGGAGGTCAACCCTTTAAACTAGCATACCAAACTTCATGTCTCTATGTGTAGTAGGTGTTCTAAATTCCCACTATAGAAAACGAGTGTCTGGTCAATAAAGCCAGAGGAGTCAAGACAAAGGTCTGCTCAGCCTATAGCTGACCCCTGGCCCATCACACAATTTCATGTTTAAAACATTAATTTAGATTTCTACACATCTATAGGGGAGCTAGGGAAGTTATTCAGTTGCACAAATGAATTTGTGTAATGACTTTTGAGGCAGTTTCCCTAGCCCAAACACTCTAACAGGCACCTCTATCTCACCTTCACTTGCAGCTCCAGGGCTCCTGTTCATCCTGTCTTGTATCCACTAGTTCTGTATTGATGTTTTGGGCTTTTCAGTGACTCTAGAGGCGTTTCAGAGGCAACTGAAACAAGCCCCAGAGAGAGAGTAATTATCCTCCATATTTGTAGCCGTGAAATTAGATGCTGAGATGTGGTGTATGAGCTAGAGGATGATTCATTTACCTAAATCTATATATCTTGTGCCCTTTTCAGGAACTCTGTGGTATCTGATATATCCACATGGGACTGCTAAATACAGTCGAGAAAATGTACACTGTTCTGCAGCAGAAACTGGAGGTCATGATGAAGTATTTCATGTAGCACTGGACATTAAAACCTGTGAAACTGAATTCGGTCACAACCTAGGGAGGAACGGTAAGTCTGTAAGGCCAAATAGGCGGTAGACAGAGTCTTTAGTTCGGACTTGTGTCTGTGTGTGTGGCATCCAAAAACATGCTTTTAGGCATTTAAGGAGTGTCAAAGGCTGAAGACAAGAAAGGGACAGATGCTAGCCCTTTTCCACTGGCTAATCACAGAGCTAACTAAAGTGGAAATTAAGCAGAATGTAACTATGTAAGTCCTTTTGTAGATCCCTTTGAAGTTGTTTGACTTTCAGAAGTGTTGAATACTCTACACTTCCCAAAATCAGGGACTTACACCCCTGTTCTTGTTGAGGTTCTGTTTTCTAAGCATGGCTGGAGGGCTTGATTTTCATAGGTGTTGAGTAGTATTAATTAATGCCTGTAGTTTGGCACCTGGCAAGTGCAGAACACAAAAATTAGATGCTATTTTTGAAAATGTGAAACTCTGTCTTTAAGCTCCAGGGAAACATTTCACAGACATGGAAAGGGGCTGTTTCACCAGCTTCACCTCACACATGTAAATCACTGAGTTTTATTTTTAAATGTGGGTTGACTTTTGGGGCTGGGATGTGGGGTAGGATCTTGTTTGGAATAACTTTGCTTTTTTCTTTTTTAAAGGGAGAGGATTAGCTTGACTTCGTACACAAGCTTTGGGATCTGAAGAACAGTGACAGTTTTTTTGCAGGTGGGGTACCACCTTTTCCAACCCTATAGGCTGATTTGAGGACTATCTGCTCTGGGATGTGTATGGACTCTGTCGCTTAGCAACCACCCTCCCTCTTCTCAGAGTAGCAGGAGGATGCTCTGCGCATGCATGTGCGCGGGTAATCTGGTTTTCAGACCACAGAAGGCCTTGTTGTGATAGTCAGCCAGATCATAGACAGAGATATTTTGCAATCAGTTCATTTCAACTCAGCACAGGCAAAATCTGAACCAGCTCCTCTTAATATTCAGTTTCTGAGCTGGAAATATTTGAGATCATTGTAGCTTTTCTGCTGGAAAATCTAAGGGAATATTACCTGGGGCAGTGAGTTCCTAGTCCAATTTTTTACTGAAGAGTCAGTTGCAAACTGTGTGAAGTCTTGCTAAAGTATCCAGGATGCTTTCTGTCAACAGAGGGAAATGTGAAGAACATACAGCTACAAAACCAGGGAGTCATTACTGGTGCATGAGACTGAAATGAAAGATAGCCATTTAATTGGTTAAGAAACACACAGAGTTCACATGATGATTTTTTCCCTCTGGCTGCTTGTCAGAAGTGTAATGAAGCAGAAGTGAGTTGGTATGTATGTTTGTGTTTGTACTACCTACATGGGTGTACGCTAGTCATCTGGTGCTGAAGGTTCTAAGACGTACACTAGATGGTGCTTGCACAACATAAGGAGCAAAAAGTGTGTCTGTTTCAAGATGTGTCAGCAACTCAGTGCTCCACCTCCTCTCCGAGTATCTTCGGTGATGCACACTCTGTTCCATTAAGTGGAGTCATGTAATTAAATATAGAAGGTTCATGAGTGATGTAAAAAAAATAGTTATTTTCTATTTCACTGACCAACGTAATGAATCGATAAAAGCATCCATTCGCATATCTGCTTACATGTTCACACATGCTTATGTATATACGCAGTCTTGGCAGCTCCAAGTTTCTAAAGGCAGAGAGCTGGTATCATGAAACCTTTTTTAATATTGCTTTAAAGAGCTAGACACGCACAGAACTGAAATGAAAGGAAAGGGTCTTTACTATATATTTGTACAGTGTTCAGCACCATACAAGCCTTAACTAGTGTCTAAAATCTAGCATGAACTACCAAGAATTTTGGAAATGAAGAGGAAGAGCAAAAAGAAAAAAAGAAGAAAAAAAAAAGAAGAAGGACATGGATCTTCCCCATTTCATCAGTATTGTCACAGAAAATAAAAAGAAAAAAAAAAAAAGAAAACCCTGAATGCTAAAAGAAATTATTTCTGTAAACTGTGTAAAGATATATAAATTGTGTAAAAGCTTTTTATATAACCTTGGGACATTTGAAAAACTAAAGGAAAAAAAAATTAATTAATCATTGTTATATTGCCATGTGCTCCATAAATTTTTAATATACCAACAAAGGATATCTTGGATTTCATAAAAAAAAATAAATAAAAACCTTCAAAAATTATTGAAAATAATTCAAGTGTCAATATAATATGTATATTCACCATATCTGAACTGAAAAAGGATAAACACACCACCAAGACATGTCATATATTGATTCTTGTTCCATTGTTTTTGAAGTTCAGGCACAGGAGCAGCTTACAATAGCTTAACATCCCAGTTAAATATGTTAACTCTAAATTTGTTTAAGGATCTTGCTTAATTTAGTCATGTCTGGAGGCTTATATACCTGAAATGTAGTCTAAGATCAAATGTAATTGCTTTCAATGGATGCACATTTTGAGCAAGGCTGGCTTTTGGATAGAGAAAGGGAAGTGGATAGCAGGGCTGGGGGCAAGGAGGGCTGCCAGAAAGGAGAAGTTGAGCCAGATTTGCTTGGATTGGTGCCAACATGTGAACCCAAACATCCCAAACCAAACTGTGTTGCCAAAAGACAAACAAGAGCTAAACAACAGTTTTAGCAGTCTTCTAATAATTGAGATCATTGTAGTCCAGGTGTTTGTAAGAGGAACAGTGGTGGCAAGGTATTTTCTGTGTTTTATTAAGTGGGATGGTATGTAACAAAGATTGGGATAGTGGATATGGTTGTTTCTGAAAGAGCTGTGCAGATGCATACCAAGGCTAAGTTGCTGAAGGCGTAACAGAAGCAGCTAAGCAAAAACAATATTAGCCAATAGCTTTTCAACTCTCAGGATAAGAAAGGCCACTAGCTTGCCATGATTCCTTGGCCATCCTATTTTATTTTTTCTAAAATCCAAGGATCTTCAATGGCTTTACTATGAAGCAAGAAAATGGTTTAAAATGGGCCAAGACATACTAGCTTCCAAGTGGCCCATCATGGAGCAGGGGCATGCCAGACTATGTCTGCATCTGCATTTTGTTACATAGAAGTGCAGCAACACCTGTTTTCCATGTATGCAGCAGAACTAGTAGTTGGGCTCCAAACTTGGCTTCTATGATTCTTTCTGAATCCAGGAGGAGTCAGATACCAGGTGCTGGATTTTGCAGCTCTGTTGCACGGGATTTAGCTCAGGTTATTATACAAAATACCAGTTCTAGTTACAGGCAATCCTGCTTTCTTGTTCTGCTTCCCCCCATTCCTTCTGCCTGCCAGCCTCCCCCTGCCTCCCCTCATGTTCTCAGTCCAGACTGGGAAACAGATATCTGAACCTGGTAAAATCCAGAACTATCTAGGTAGATCCAGATCTTTCCTAGACCTACAGGAAGGTCAAGAGGATTTCCAGAGCAGGGGCTGAGTGTTTTTGTGGGGGTGGATTGTGGGAAGAAGCAGGGAGGAGGGACAGGGAGAAGGTACATCAGGAGTTTTCATGATTCAAATCCAGTAAGTGTATCACATTAGTCATAGGAGAAATGACTGCCTTGCAGTTGGAGCCAAGGTGTCTGGATCATCTGAGTTGGCATCTTCTTCATGTTGTTGTAGCCTGTCCAGCTGACAGATAAATAAGTAAATAAGTAAATCTTACCCCAGCCAAACAGACACACCCATGTGTTACACAAGGTGCACTGAATCATAGACATTAGCATTTCACTGTCTGTGTCCGATGGAGGGTGGGGGTTCATATTCCTGCAGCAGGGGCAGTTAAAATAATCAATGAGTGCATGTT
>JAOXNO010000020.1:6061129-6075929 GCA_028565335.1 Limnodromus scolopaceus
GAGAGAAGGGGGAGGCTGGCGGAGAAAAGGAAGAGAGGGAGAGAGAGGGAGGGTGTGGTGATTGGGGAAGGGGGATGGGAGGTGGGAAAGGTGCTGATTTCAGCCCTGTAGCGTCAGGATTGCGTCAATTTGGGTTTCAACCACGTCTTCAGTCTCGGAGCGGAGCTACTCAGAAGAGCCAAAACAGGAAGGGGGTTGCAAATCAGTGTGCAAAGGGGAGGACCGAAGCTTCCCCTCCCCCTTCTCCTCCAGCCCCCTCACAGCCTCCTCCTCCACCTTCCCCACCGCTCGGGTCTCCGTGTTGGTTTTTGTTTTTTTTTTTTTTTTTTTTTTTTAAAAAAAAAAAAAAGCCACGCTCGAACAGACAAGTGCCCGGGCGCTGTGAGAGCGGAGAGCCGGAGGGCAAAGAAGCGCAGAGCGTTGCGGGACCCGGGCAGATCTCTCTCGGTACCCGGGAGAGGCGGCTCCTGCTTCTCGGAGTGCGACTCTAGCACCGCGGACAGCGGCTCCAGCACCGCGGACAGCGGACAGCGCCAACATGGCTCCGATCGCGGCCAGCCGGCAGCAGTTCGGTAAGCGCGTCCCGGCCCCAACTCCCCGCCCGCGTGGCTGGGGGGCTGCTCCCCTCCCCAGGCGAACTGCACGCAGGCAGCCTCTGCTGAGCCACCCTGCGCCTCCCCAGCACGCAGCTTGTTGGGAGGAACCTGATTTCCCCCCAGTTCTCTTCGATCTTAGAAGTTCTGTGAATTTGCTTTCTTTCCCTTCTCTGTCTCATTCGTCCTTCCTCCCTATCCGCTCCCCCTCGGTAAAGCACCGGGAGAGGTGAAGAGGTTTGTGTAGGTGCGTTTTCAGACCAGATAGGTTCTCTCTGTCTTGGTTAAAGTAGCGTGGCTTCAGAGTTAAATGATGTAAATGCATCCTGTGCCACACAGAAAATCTTTGTTGAAGTAATTCTTGGAAAAATTATAATTCTTTTTTTTCTTGTTGTAGAGATAAACTTGTCAACCATTAGTTAAAGTGAAAGGTAGTCTTGTAAAGGGCATTACTAGGAAGATGAAAATACAGGATTCCAGTGTTTGTAGCTAAACAGCTGCGTCTTGATCAATCTGGGTTTATTGAGAACAGCAATGATGACAATGAACTTTTCAGTTGTGTCATTTCTATGTACTGGATATAGAGTGATTACCTGGGATATCAGAAGTTTCAGAAACAGTCATATATGTGCACTTATAAAATAGGTACATAAATGGCTTTACTTAGAAAAGCAGTAAGTAGAAATGTTTCTGAACTCTGCTTTACAAATATTGACTCTAGCTTAGATTATATTTGCTTTAGCGGTGGTTTAATTCAAGGATCATTCCGCTGACATAAGTGAAGTGACTCCAGATTTATATCACATAACTGAAATAATAGCTTCACCCAGAATCAATATGTAATGTTTCCTATTAATGCACTGCATTGAATGTTAGCCAATTGACTTATATTATGACAACAGCAAGAAATTCAGGTTGCAACATAATAAGTTGTAAATGAAAAACCATTTTTGTTACCCTTTCATCTTCTTCTCTACTCCACCCATTTGATGTTTCTAACTCCACTTGTGACATCATGCTTATCTAATTACTTATTTAAGGAAGATAATTAATATTTTAAACACTAAGTTGATTCCACCACTGCTCTCAGAAGTTGTAGAATTAAAATATAACATAATTTCCATTACTGTAAAATTCTCTTGTTTCATGAAAAACTACTGTAAATGTGCAAATCATTCTCAAAAGCTAGTAAAGTACTCTGATTAGTTTTCAATTACTCTTTGCTTTATACCTTTATACCACATATATTTAAATTTCTGCAGCCTAGAGAATTCTTGAAACTCAGAAGCATGTGCTTAACTTTGAAAAAATACTTTTTGGTTATGTATATAATTTTCAGTCATTTCACTAAGTTCTTTCCTTTCATTTTATTAAGTTCTTATAATTATGTATGGACTGATATAGCTTGTAGGCAAAGCAAAAGTGACATGAATATTATCAGAAGAAATTAATAACCAGGCCCAATACTTTCTGGGCTGGAACATTATGTCCTACTTTGTTCTGATAGTATTGTAGGGTTTTTTGAATCACCCTACTAAAAAGCAAAGGTATAGTGGCTATCTGTCCAGCTTTTACCAGGATGAAGCTGATTTAGTAATACATAGAGGGGCATAGTGTTGCTCTTCTCACCCAGAAGGATCTGCTAATCATTTGAGAGAGAATCAGAACTGTTACACAATTGCCTTTATGCATAAACAATGTCATTCCATTAATATTCTACTGGTTTTCCACTGTTGCAGGGAAAAAAGATTAAGCTCTTATTGTTACATTGTGGGAGGTTTAAACTCACTTAGTAATGTTACTTATGGGCAAAATTGGATTTCCAATTAGTTGTGCTCATTTGCCCCTTCGATGCATGACTTGAAGGGCTAATGATACTCTATATGTAACTAATGTATCCACAAGACAATTCCAGTTGTAACACTTGCTCAGTTTTCTCTTTATTCAATTTAAGTCTAGGATTCATATTAAAGTAGAAGAGAATTATGTTTTAATGTTTTTTTCTTATATACTTCTAAAAAGTAGTGACCTTTCCTGTAAACTCCCAGTGGCTTTGATTCATAGTGTCTTAAATGCAAACCTTAGTGGTTGTCAATGAAACACTTAATAATTTTTCAGCTTTGGATTCATATGTGACCACCCAATGTCACATCCATCTGGAAAAGACACTTGGTATATAATTATTCTAAATTTTCTTGATAGACTTCCTCCTGCAAAGTATTGGAAATCCCAGTGAAACTCTTGAGTGTTATAACCTCCAATTAAACTCAGTTCTTTCAAGAGATACCTCCAGGCAGTTATGGAATCACACCATAAAACATGAGTTAATTGAGTGTACAAATTATTCTAGGAAGCAGTATGAAAAGCAGACGACATATCTATAAGTAACACATATTTTAGAATCTGTTTTATCTAACCAACAAAGATCCATAAACTCAAAGCTGAAACCTTCTGAGGGCTTGTATTACTGACAGACGTAGACTCAAAAACTAACTACACACAGAGGAATACAGGGATGTGTAGCCAAGCAATTACTAAGTGTTATTACTCTTAGGATGGGAATTGTGGTTTCCTCCCAAACACTCAGTGTATGGAAAAATACTAACATAACAAGCACGCCTTAGTATGGGACTACACACTCACACCTGCAGGTGGCGAGCAATATGTAAAATGCAAAGCACTTTCAGTCTGTAGATGCTGCTGCTGTTACTATCCCATATCAGTTTGTTTCACTAAATTTTTACTTTATTAAATGTCACACAGAGACCAAGGCATTGCTGTTTATCTCCTTATTGCTATTTATTTGATTTGCAGATGAAATTCCTGCAGTGGTTGGGATCTTTAGTGCATTTGGCCTTGTCTTCTCTGTCTCCCTTTTTGCTTGGATCTGCTGTCAACGTAAATCTTCCAAATCGAATAAGACCCCTCCATATAAGTTTGTCCATGTTCTGAAGGGCGTTGATATTTACCCTGAGAATCTCAACAGTAAGAAGAAGTTTGGAGCAGATGATAAAAATGAAGCAAAGAACAAATCAGCAGCGCCAAAGAATTCTCTCCATCTTGACCTGGAGAAGAGAGATCTAAATGGCAACTTCCCCAAAACAGCTCCTAAAATCCAGAGCTCTCCAGATCTTGAAAATTTGTCTCCTAAGCACTTTGCAGAAAGGAAGAAAGACTCAGTGTCTCCTGATAGTTTAAAATCCATCACTTCCTTGTCATCTGAAGATAAACAAGACAAGCTAGGAACTCTCTTTTTCTCATTAGAGTACAACTTTGAGAAAAAGGCATTTGTAGTGAACATCAAAGAAGCACGTGGGCTGCCAGCAATGGATGAACAGTCAATGACTTCTGATCCCTACATTAAAATGACGATCCTGCCTGAGAAAAAGCACAAGGTGAAAACCAGAGTGCTGAGAAAAACCTTAGATCCAGCTTTCGATGAGACCTTCACATTTTATGGAATCCCCTATAGCCAAATTCAAGATTTAACACTGCACTTTATGATCCTGAGCTTTGACAGGTTTTCCAGAGATGATGTCATTGGAGAAGTCCTCATTCCCCTTGCAGGAATTGAATTGTCAGAAGGAAGACTGCTAATGGACAGAGAGATCATCAAAAGAAATGTTAGGGTAACATATTTTTTATTCAAGCTTTAAAAGTGGTGTGCTAGTGTTAGCTATGATTCTTGTGTAATGATGCTAGCATCTTGTAAAGAAAAGGGAACAAGTTCATCATGCAAGTCGTTGAGATGCTTTCATAATGGCAATATGAGGATGCAATTATACAAATGTAATAAAAGAACATTACAATGAGTGTGTTGCAAGAAATTACTAATGTGGTAAACTCTATTTGCTTACTCAGCTGGTCAAGCAGGTTTGAGCGGACCCATTTACATTAGGTTAGATGGCCTCAGTCCACATGAATTTGCTTTAAAAGGAAATATATTAATATATTATTTCCCATCTCCCCCCTCTCCTTTTGTGTTTGAAATCATTCTTTGTTAAAGCTTATTGAAGTCAATGTAAATCTTTTACTTCAGCCACATGGTTTTTATAGTAGATTCTTAAAGCACACAGTGTAGTCTTTAGTTAAGGAATTGGAACCTGTTAGAGACAGCATTGTTGATGTAGTAGTATGTTCTTACACTTCAGTGCTGTCACTATCTTCTTTCTCAAGTACTATGACTCAGGTTGCGGACCTACCAAGGATAGTATGACATGAGGGAGAAACCAAAGCATATCTGAAGTCAATAGCAAAACATACTGACTTCACCGGGCTAAAAATATTTCATAACGTTTTGTCTCATTTCAGAAAGGAGAGAACATTTACAACCATCACAACTGAAACACAGAAATGCACATGCATCACACATACGTCTCTTAATCTCTACTAAGGAAGTGGAATGTGTATTGACTTTCAATTTGATTGTTTTCAAAGACCAAGCATTCTGCCAAATCAAATAAATGTCTACCAGACAACATACCTATAACTCTGTTATTTTGCAATTCTATTGCTATATTACAACAACTATAACGATGTCACCGATATTCTGTTGATAACTTATTGGGTTTTCTGGTATATGAGGTATTATTTTTGCGTGTTTCCCTTGCCTTCCTCCTTTCTGTGAAATAAACTACTCCTCAAATCTAATGATCGTAGAGAAAATCTTTGATCTCATCTTTCTTTCCTGTATGTTATACTACTTTAGACAGTGTCAGAGATGAGATTTCACTAACTGAATTCTGCCTGTTTAAAAACATTTTACTGAAGATTTTTTTTAATTTACTTTTAGTAAATGTTTTTCAATATATCTTTACAGAATTTTTGTTTTTCTTGATATCTTTTTCTTTCATTGAGACTTTTTTCCCTCAGGATGTAGGATTTAATTTCTAATCTCTGAAGCTAATGATGTCATATCAACCTATATTTTCACTTATTTATTATTTTTTTTTGTCCAGTCTAATAACCAACCATCAGAAGAGTTGTATAACTAGAGTAAAAGGAAATTGTATTTGCTATGTAAAGCAGTATAGTTCCATAATTTGTGTCCTTTTATGCCATATCAGAACATATAGTTATTTGGAGTTTTATAAATCTTTTTAATTCTGGTTTAGAGCTTGGTCAATATAACTGCTTATAAATAATTTTATTCCTTTTTTCTTTCATTTCCTCAGAAATCATCTGGGCGTGGAGAATTACTGATCTCTCTCTGTTATCAGTCTACAACAAACACGCTCACTGTGGTTGTTTTAAAAGCCAGGCATCTACCTAAATCTGATGTGTCAGGATTATCAGGTAATGGTTTTGCTAATGAATATGCACTAAGAATATAAAACAAACAGAAGACGACAGCTGAAATGTGTCATTTCAAAGACTAAAGATAGTCTATAAATGAAGAAATAGTGTCTTGATTATTTGCATCCTACAAAATTTATTCATATCTAGGTCAATAGATTTATTTTCTAGGGTATGTATTTTACAAATTTGTTTTTCAATCACATGTTAAGAAACAATGACATATGTTAGTAGTGGAAACCAATGAATTTTGTGATTGTCTTGAACACAACCAATCTGCCATAAGTATGGGATGTTGTTTGCAGACACTAAAAGCTTTTATTTATAACAAAAATCAGTTTATTTATAGAAGATCAGTATTGAGTGAGATCATCATACAGTTTATTTCAGCTGAGCACCAAGAAAAGCAATCAGTTACATCTGTGTTGAATTTGGCCCACTGAGCATCAGTATCTATTTGGCAAGGTGAAAAGTTGAACTATGCCAGTGCTGGAAGCAGGTTGCAACATAACATTCATGTTTAGTTGTGAGCTGTACTTGGGGATGTGCTAAGAAGGTTCAGTTTTTGTAGTCCTTTCTCCTGTGCTATTTTGCATTCCTACTTTGAACCTCCTTTGAGGCCAACATTAGAATTACACTTTGATGCACATTAATACTAGGTAGCATAATAACAATAAAATGTGAAGTACAATGTAAAAGGGTAAGACAACCACAGAAAAAGGACAGTACACAGCAAAGGTCTATAGAAACAGTTGCACATCTGCTGTTGATTATAGGACTGGCACCCTTTAATTTCACAGGATTTTTTAAAAGAAGTGGAAGAGGAAATAGTTTGGGAACCATTGAATCATAATTACAACAGCCAATAATACAGTCTTTTTACTTCTCATACCAAGAAATACTACAATTTACCTAGAAAGTTAACCCATCCTGGATCTGACACAACAAAGCTATAGATAACTCCCATTTACAGGGTGGAGTTCTATTGAAATCCTCCTTCTGATCTCAATTTTATTCTCATATAAGGAGAGATGATATAAATGGGGCCCAATAGTTTACTCCACTGTAAGAGAGCATATGTACTTTGAATAAACAACTCTAAATTCAGAACAGAGAGTAGAAGTTTCATAAAGACATCATGACAGCAAGCTGATATCAACAAACCAAATCTGCCTGAGGTTCACCCAGGTGGGAAAATAACCTGAAGAAAAAAGCCTTCCTAGTCTCAGCGACCACTTGGACCCTATAGCACATCCAAACCACACATTCATTTAGTGCATCTCTTATGAGTGAAACTGTAAATTGTTTGCTCTTTCCAATTCCCTTAGTACAACCTTTTTAACTATAAAGGGAATGTAAGAGATACAGGCAGCCATGGTGGACAGCCAGTTAATTCAAATAGTTCTTCATTATTTGTGGTTTGTCAGCAAGGCCAGGTTCAATAGAAATTTGGGTGTCAGTTACATACTGCACTCACAACATTCCTTATTTCCTCTGTGACTTTCCCCTCAGCCCAGCATAGATCTTGGACAAGAAGGAGGGTGAAATGATGTTTCTATGGGATCAGCTAAACAATTGCATAGCTCAATCTCATTAGGAAGATGGGAATTTTATTACTCAAAAGCTGTTCCATTCCCACAAACTCCTTAGTTTCCTTGATCATTGATGTTGAGGTCTCCTAATAGCCCTAATAAAATCAAGAGGAACATTCTAGCCTTATCTACTAGATGACCAGGATTAACAGTCAGAAAATTTCCTTTAAACCGAAATGAGCAAGAGTGTGAATCCACTTATGGATATCGATCCTGATATTTTTAATGCTTGTGTGGCATACAGTCATTCCAAAGCAAATGAACATTTTAGTAACATTAAACCTTATTTTAAAAGTGTTTATTATTGTGATCAAATGTGAGGTGAAGACATTTTCTATCATACCTTAGTTCTCTTGAACTAGTGTCAGTTGAAGGAAATTAAAACCTTTTCATCATCTGACCATTTCAGTCTGATGTTTGGTATAGCATTTCTAAATATGGTTCTGTTTTAATTTTACTTTTTAAAAATGCATTTAACTATTCCTGATGTTTATTAGCTTATTTTTACATAGACTATCTTGTTTGACTGGGTTCAGTATAGAAAGGTTTATGAGGAGCACAAACACTCAAAGTTGGTTAACAGATAAAAATATGGACATTTTCCCTTCCATTCTTCAATAGTAGTACAGTACAGACACAAATTCAACTACATATCCTAAAAACAAACCTACCCTTACATTTAAAGTTTAACATTACTTTTGTTCAATAATTATTGGTAGGAGGATTTAATCAAGTCAATTGACTTCGGTAAAACCACAACAGAAAGTATTCATATCCGTTCGTCCATTTTATCAGCATAAGCTTACTTTTTCCTTTCTGAGGCTTTTTTTTGCACAAGTCTTATTAACAGTAATGATTATTGCCTACTGGTAGAACATGTGAAAAGCAGATTTCCATTACACATAAATATGTAATGATACATATTTGTCAAAGTCCATTAGAATTTTGTATCATTTTAAGCTTAATGGACCATAAGGCAGGATTTATCTCCTGAAGGAGACACCTGCATTTGGTCAGATGAATCATGCCCTAAACTTCACCATCTACCTTGATTATATCTTTGATGATCATAAAGAGAGCTTAAAGGGACTAATTCAGATGTAAACATTGGATGAGATGAGTCATCTGTAATAACTTGAAACATCTCCTCATTGTGAAATAATTATGTTGGTAAGTTATAAAATTCACCATTAACTAGATCGAGGAAATTCTAAATCACACTGTTCAAAACTAATCTGTATTCTCTCTTTTCATTGCAGACCCTTATGTCAAAGTGAACCTGTACCATGCTAAGAAGAGAATTTCTAAAAAGAAAACCCATGTGAAGAAATGCACCCCCAACGCAGTGTTCAATGAATTATTTGTCTTTGACATTCCTTGTGAGGGCCTTGATGATATCAGCATTGAATTTTTGGTTTTAGATTCAGATAGGGGGTCAAGGAATGAGGTCATTGGCCGGTTAACCTTGGGATCTTCAGCAGATGGAACAGGTGGAGAGCACTGGAAAGAAATTTGTGAATATCCTAGGAGACAAATTGCCAAATGGCATATGTTGTGTGATGGTTAGCAACTTAGAGAGGGGTCAGAACTTGAAAAAATATATGTATTTCCATAGGCAAGGAGCAGTTTTCTTTCTATGCTATGTATAATTACAGGCTTGTAACTACAGGACTTTTTTTTGGGGGGTGGGGGGAAAAAAACTGGATTGAATTATCAGAACAGAAGGTAACTAAATTTTCACAGTAAATAAAGGAATTTCTGTTTCATTAGACTTTAACATAATTGGATGAAATTCAAATTCTTCTGGAGTTTAAATAGCCTGAAACTTCTGAAGGAGTATAAACTTCAATAAGAATAGACTATGATTTAGGAAAAAGTCAGCGGAAACCTTATCAGTACTGTTATACAGAAGAAGATAACCTCATTAAAATATATTACTAGATCTAAAAATATACCTGTGGTTTATTGGGGATAGGGGCTGAGTCTGTAAAAGCCACAGGGAACAAGGATGTGTAGCTGGGGAAATCCTTCTGCCCCTCCATCAAAAACCTTCTTTATGAAAATTCAATCATTATTTGTAAGTTTTGGTTACTTATACTTTGATCATCCCAAAGACTGAAGAGATTTTCAGCAATTTGCTTCACATATCACATCATGTGCAACTAGTTGTTTTATGTGTGGAAATACGGTATAATTATTTACACTTGGATTTTTTAATATGTGTATATATGGATTGTTTTACTACAGTGAATGAAATAGATACATTCTACAAATCACTGAGTAAATTACCATACATTGTTTTGTTAAAAGGGCTCATTTATGGGTAACTGCACATGTTACAGTATAGTTAGAATTTGGGATTAGACATGGCTTGTGTGTTATTCCCCTAACAAAGGTTACACATTAAGCATTTCAAGCCATGGGAAAGCATTTCTATCAAGGAGGTAACATATGTGACGTTACAGTCAATGACCTTTCACTAATTATAGTTGTCTCTTCTTTTGTTTCATTAAAGAACAAACAAAATAATGAAATACAGAACAAGATCTTACTCTGTTGTTTAACTTCCTAAATTGTGAGTAGTGCCATTACAACCAGTAAGACTAATCCCAACATAAAAAATTTAATGCATTTTAAACTTTTGCAGGATAGGTCCTATTATAATTTATCCAATATCATGTTAGACAAACTACTTGAAAAGTGCATTTCACTTAGATTACATGCATTAATGTCCATTACTGATTGTACTGGAAATTGGTGGTGGTAAGGGAAAATAACATCTTGATTTCATGTTAGTGTGACATATGTATGTTTAAACTGTGCCAGGCTGGGGCAGTATCAAGTGTAACATAAACAAATATATAAATAAAGCATTTAGACCTGTGAAATTTACTCTTGGTAAATATCTACCAGATAGATTTTTAGGCTGTCAGAACTATAGCACAACTATAAGCAGCGTATTTCCTGAAGTTTGTACACTGATTTCTGATGCAGAATTGTTTGCAAATATTAGTTTGATTTCATTTTCAGTTACAATACATATAAAGAAGACCATAATGATGTTAGTTGTTGACATAAGAAGGATTTAAAAAGTGGAAAACCATTTTCAGTATTTTTGCATACATCATTTTGTCATATGTAATTCCACTGAAGGGAATGAGACTATTTCAGAATTATGGCATTGCTCAATGTGAATAAAGGTAACAGAATGGGCATGCCAGGTAAAAAAATCACCATACATTGGATGTTAAATTATTTTCATTTGGATGTCAAACTACTTTCATTAAGTAACAGATCCAGGTCTTTTTCAAAACTATTGGGGATTTGTTGTCGACTTTACCTGTTCTCATAGGCTAAATTATGTTTGCGGTAAAGGACACTGAAATATGAAATATGCAAGTAGACAAATAGTACTGGAAGTATTCTATTGAGACTCTTCCAGGTTTTGTGTCAGTATTTTCTCCAGTTTTTGAGAATGTGTTTGATATAACAGTGTTTATAAAGTTCTGTAAAAATACATTTTCAAAATAACATAAACATGCTTTTTATGATAATGCTAAATGTAAAAAACCTGCGTATTGTATGTATAAAGGAGAGGAAATTTTCTTTTGCTTATTTCTTTAGAAAGCTGATTAACTGCTTAAGGGCTAGAGTTTGCCAGCCACATTCAAGCAAAGCTAATCCAAAGCCACTACATTGAAGGAAGGATGCCCACAGGCTTCAGTGGGGTTTGAAGGGTAATCACAGAGCAAAACTCTTCTTGTGAGTCAACCCAGCAATATCAATGGGACCATGGATAAGAGGAGACATAGTCCGATCTGATGGAGGCTGGGAGAGTTTAAGTCATTACTACACAGCCAGAGCTGTTACAATTTCTAGTAAGGAAAGAACTTTAAACTGAAAGTGATTGCATGAGAGTGGGACAGCTTGTAATTAAAAGAAAATGAGGTTTTGTGTATTGGCCCATAAGTAGTACATTAGCTTTATAAATGAGATGATAGGAGTCATCTGTCTCCAATGGACAAAAATTCTGACATTAGGAGAAAATAGTCTGCCTTTTTGAATTAATGATGGGCTATGACCATCTTTCATCTTGCATCTAACAAGTCGTCATCACTTTTTTTTTTCAAGTTTCTATAATGGCTTGAGGGTTAATATTTCTACCAAATAAATTGCCATTGTTTTGGGGATAGAAGGTAGGAATGTAAAAGAGAAGAAAAGGCACTTTTTTTAAATCTAAAACATCCTGTAAATAGAATTTTGTTTTTCATTTAAAGCAATGTTCAGCTTGGAAAGTTGAGTAAAGACGACTTGTAACACATCTGTAAACCAGACAAGGCAGGAGCGAATGTAGACCTGTACCAAGATGAGAAATTCTGATGTTTTATAAAGTATTCAATTCTCATTGTGAATATCTTGAACTCTGTTAAGAATACTGTACTGTACTAAACATGTAAAATATGTTTGTCTAAGTAGCTTAAAAAAATAGTAACTCCTTGAATGGGAGACTATCCACGTCTGGAGATCTGTTGTAACTAAATACCTGATTCGTTATGGTGTTGTAACTTATTAGAAGTTATTTGAGAGGAAGCATGGTGTATGAGATTTTGTAAGTTATTTGTGCTGGTTCTGTATGTTGTGCCATGTGTGTAAGACAAGAATAAACTGCTGCTTTCATTCATCCCATCCCAAAACAATTATCCCACCAATGTATCTTTTCCAGAGATTTCTGCTATTGTTTGCATTTGTGGTATATTCTCTCATGATTTTATCAAAAAACATTTGCCTTGCAAAGTCTTCCTCTTCTTACAGAGGTGGACTGCACTTTTTCTGCCAAATACTACCTGGGCATACTACATGTTCTTTATTTGTAGCTTCTTGCTGCATACTTATATTTGTCTTGAATTGTACTGTATGTTCAGGCTAGAACATGGTCCATGGCAGAAAATCTGAACCCTACATATGCCCTACATGGACTGATATACAGAAGTAAACAAGAATGTATTCTGGCATATCAGAGGGAAGAAGTAATACACAAGTCATATTACTATTGGAATCCTGGTGACATTCCATTTGTTTCCCAAGAGCAAAAATTTTCCCTTGGACAATCACGCTGTACCACTCTTACTTTCTTTGATGTAAGGAAGTCATGTCAGGCAGCAGTTTGTCAGGTCAGTCTGGCAGTTAAGGTAGAGAAAGTATTCCTCCAAATGCTATACACAAATACAAACTTTGCTGATGTGGTTTCTAAGGTTATTAGAGTATCTTTGCAGCACAGAACCTAAAGCTAGGGAAGGGAGAAGGCAGTTCCGGATGAGATACACATTGCCATTTAATGACTCCCATTGTGAGCCACCAACTGATTATCTGAAAGTGATCCCTGATCCTTGTCACAGAAATCAATGTATAAAAACTATTACAGGATCAACTAGACAAATACATAACATAGAACTTCTTACCATGGTTATAAATTGGTATATTATCCCTGGCAAATGTGTCCCTAAGACAGATACCAAGTGTGAAAGACTGCTCTTTTTCATCCTGTGCAGTCATTTCCATTTTCTTCCCTACATTGTTCACTTCTCCTCAAAAAATGGTGTTACATTTCAGACCTTCTTCTTCAGAACGGAGGTCCAGAATGTCTGTAGTTTTTCTAACTACAATGCAGCTGAGCCTCAGGGGAAGCCTCAAGGCTACTGTCCTGATTGCTATTTGTATCTTAAATTGTTGCAAAAGACAAATCTTGTGACAACCTCACAGAAGCCTTTACAGACGTCCTCTTGTTTGCAGGAGATGTGATTCCCCGAGGTGTAACACTATTCTGTAAGTCCCTTGTATTTATACAACACCACAGTTAGCAATATGCTGTGCACACAGTAATAACCACAGATGATTGTGAGCAATATTTCTTTTTCCTCAAACAACATTCAAATACGTTCCATGTAAGTTACTACCTTCTTTCTGTCTTAAGAAGAGAAGATTTAGGTGGGATCTAATCAATGCATACAAATATGTGGGTGAACAGGATTGTGGAAGAAGCAGAGACCACAAGAAGGAATAGAAGCAACAAGAACACTGGCAAGGGAAAGCCTGTGATCAAGTCCTAACGACACATAAACAATGCCTGGTGTCCAGACTGATTGAGGGGAATTCCATCTGTCTGGTAGTTGGGGGTTGCAGGGGCGTGTCGGTTGGGAAAGGAGATACATTAGTCCCATATAAGCTGCATGTTTGTGATAATAAACGATTCTGGTTGCATCACCGACACGGGTCAATGCCATCATACGCTACAAATGGTGCCCATGTTGGGTATTACACAGGAGACTGAAAGATGTCCCGACCAGTAGCGTAGCCTGATGGAACCAGGGATTGCCTCGAGGACTGACTTCACGCTGGTTCATCACCTTCTGCAGGACAGAGGTGAGTGATCGGGAACTATGGGGAACACACTGTTGAAAGAGCAGCAAATGAATTTCGAAGTACTATAGTATATTTTAAAGACTCAGAATGAATCTGTATCTACCCTGTCTTTAGTAACTTTCTTTGACTGGGTACAAAAAAGTGTTCTGGGCTTTCCTAAGACAGGCATCTTTGACTGGGGTGTGTGGGACAAGATGGGAACAAAACTTTGGAATGTAGCCACAGGAACAAATAGAACAGCCGCCAAACATTTACCAGTGTGGTGTCAAGTGTCAGAAGTCTTGACACGCACTAAAAAAGAGGCAAAAACTGATCCCCCTGAAGACCCAGAGCACTCCTCTGCTCTACCGCTGCCACCTCCTTGTAACCCTGCGGTGCAGAAATCAGACCCTGGGGTGGACCATGCTTTTGACCCTGGTCCTGTGAACCTTGAAAAGGAGCCGAATCTGTACCTCTCCTGATGATGAGCCGAGGGGGGTGGTTGGGGGTGTTGCACTGACTCAGACTGTGTATTATGGTGCTCTGGAACAGTGTAGAAAAGCAGCTATACGTCCGGGAAATGCAGAATTGCTACAAGCTTTCCCTGTGACTTACTGAAGCTGGCCAGCAGCCCTGCTGGAAATCTCTTCCTTATGATGCGGTAAAAGAGTTGAGACAATCCGTAAAGGCCTATAGTCTTTAATGGGCATATACCTTTAGCTTATTGGTAACCATCGGTCACAGATATGTTATGAGTCCTCACGATTGGACATTGTTGTTGTGTATGATTTTGTCAGCTATGCAATATGCTGTATTCATGACTGTGAATTAAAGAATAAAGCTGAGTATGGCTTGAAGGTTTGCTTACCTAAGTATGAGTTAGCAAATATAGCTTGGCTGACCACAAACAGGGGCCTACCC
>JAOXNO010000020.1:6076029-6095529 GCA_028565335.1 Limnodromus scolopaceus
AAAAGGTCCAGCGTGAACCACCCTGGAAATATCTAGGATGGAAAATTACAACTCACACCATCCAGCCACAAGCACTGAAGCTGGTGTTACAAATAAAGACTCTGAATGATCTACAAAAATTATTAGGAAACAAGATATAAAATGTGTCGATGGCTCACCCCAAGTTGCTGAGCTTGCAGCTGTCTCACGTGCTTTTCAGCTTTTTTTTGATGTAAATCTCAATATCATAACTAATTCTTTATATGTTACAGGAATTGTTCAGCGTATAGAAGGCGCTTTCCTAAACGAAGTCAACAACCCAGCGTTATTCGGACAACTTAAAAAATTATGGCATTATGTTTCCTATCATAAATTAAACTATTATATCACGCATATATGGTCACACACCTCTCTGCCAGGACTCCTAGCCAAGGGCAACCATGCTGCTCATACAGGAAGGCACTATAAAAGCAATTTCAGCTAACTACTGACCAAACACATAATATTATCTTGGCATGCCCTCAGTGCCAATCTATAGCCCCATTTCCACAACTGGGAGTTAACCCACGTGGCACCTCACCACTGCAAATTTGGCAAACAGATGTTACACATTTTGGAGAATTTGGTCACCTAAAGTATGTCCATGTCACTGTTGATACTTTTTCTAATTGTATCTTTGCCACTGCACATTCAGGAGAAAACAGTTGAGATGTCCGACGACACTGGCTAGCAGCTATCACTGCTATGGGTGTACCAGAAACCATCAAGACAGACAATGGCCCTGCGTAGGTATCTAAAACCACACAACTTTTTTTTACAGGAATGGGGCATTCACCACATCACTGGAATTCCACACTCCCCTACAGGGCAGGTGATTGTTGAGAGTGCCCATCAAACGCTAAAGCAATTGCTAATTAAACAAAAAAGGAGGAGTCTGGAAGATCCACCACAGGAACAACTATGGAAAGCCACTTTTGTTTTAAATTTTCTAAACGGAGACAATAGTGATGGGACACGAGTAAATCAAAACTTTGGAGCTTCCCCAATGTTCAAAATACAGCTAATGGTCCATATTTGTGACATGGCCACTGGACAATGGGAAGGCCCCGTGCCATTGATAACTTGGGGGCGAGGATACACTTGTGTTTCCACAGGAAATGGTCCCAAGTGGATCCCAGGACGATACGTTCTACCGTATCTAGAAGCTGAGCATCACGAGCAACCATCAGAAACATCAGAGCAATGAATCTTTTCTGTTCACAAAAGTGTCATTGATTTTAATGTTATCAGGCCTGATAGTTCTGTTAATGAATATGTTATGTTTGCCATGTTTGTTTCCCTGTGATACAAAAGCATAAATCAAGTCATGTATGCTCAAATGCACGCTGTACTTGCCTTGCAAAGTAAGATGTTAGAAGTGGATGTAGAAACCAGCCATGGCATAAGAGAGTTATAGAAATCAATAAGCTTAACAGTACAGTTAATAGTAGTTTTATAGTTCAACAATATAGTTAATAGTAGTTTTATAGCTTATAGTAGTTTTAATAGTATAGGTTCAATGTAATCATTAGGATGTAATATACATGTATATTAACACAAGTATTATTCTGTAGGTTAAACAAAAAAGGGGGAGATGTGGGTGAATGGGATTGTGGAAGAAACAAAGACCAGAAGAAGGAATAGAAGAAGCAGGGGAAGGCCCGTGATCAGGTCCTAACAACCCATAAGCAATGCCTGGTGGTTGGACAGATGGAGGGAAATTCTGCCCGCCTGGCAGTTGGGGGTTGCAGGGGCATGTCGGTTCGGAAGGGAGATGCATTAGTCCCATATAAGCTGCCTGTTTGTGATAATAAACGATTCTGGTTGCATCACTGACCGGGGTCCGTGCCTTCATACGCTACACAAATACTTAAAGGGTGGGTGTCAGGAGGACGGGGCTGGTCTTTTTCAGTGGTGCCCAGTGACAGGACAAGAGGAAATGAGCACAAACTTGAGTATAACAAGTTACACCTAAACGTGAGGAGGAACTTCTTTACTGTGAGAGCGGCAGAGCACTGGAACAAGCTGCCCAGAGGGGTGGTGGAATCTGCTTCTCTGGAGACATTCAAAACCCGCCTGGACAAGTTCCTGTGCAACCTGCTCTAGGTGGACCTGCTTTGGTGGGGTGTGTGTGGACTAGACGATCTCCAGAGGTCCCTTCCAACCCCATATGATTCTATGATCTGTGATCTCTGATTCATGAGGTCCTCATGAAGTATCTCATGGCAGTTACCTGCACTTATTTGCTGTGCTCTGCTGATGACTCCTAAGCAACTACCTTCATTCATAAAGTCCTACCCAGAGCTTTGCCATCCCCTTACCCAGCAATACTGTTGGTGCGCAGATGGAAGAGCTGTAATAGTCTGAGGGCTTAACAAGCCTTGGCAACATTTTGGGTCAATCCTGGCTTCATGGCAAGCCCCATACCTACCACACTCATTTTCACCTTTGGGAAGAACAAGGTTTCATCAGCTGATTTTGATAAACCCCTGTTTGTTCTTCTCAGTAATCAGTGGTCAGGGCAAGGTACTTGTTCTGAAGTTCCACCTGCTCTTGTGGCTGTTGCCAGAAGTCATAAACTTCCAGTTTTCCCTACTGTAACAACCACCCTACAAGTGCTGGACCCCTCTCCAGTTCTGTATGGATCCAGACCAAGCTAAATAACACCACTTGGTGCTGCAAAGGATTCTCTGGTGTACTGAGACCACTGCTGCATGACCTCCCAGCAGCCATACCCAGTTCTGCGGGGAAGGGCTGGGCTTCAACACATGGTACTACGCTAATTGTTGCTGTGACTCTCGTGTCCCCCTCTGCTGCTTGACACTCCCCTGTAAGGTACCAAACTTCCCCAGCAGACCAAACCCAAAGGCAACTTACAGTATTGAGAGCAGAGCCCAGAACTACTGCTGTATGATCAGAGACCACCAGCTGTTGGCAGCCACCCACATATTTGAACTGTGCCGCTCATGACGGCACCTCTGTTTGGAGTCACCAGGCCACAGGTTCCCTGAAGATCCCCTTCAGAAGCATTCTTCCACTGCCACGCTGAAGTGGCATTGCTCTGAGGTGAAGTTTCCTGGCCCCCTGGCTTATCTGCCTCCTGTCTCAGAAATCTGTAAATCTGGCCAGGTGTTAGCATGCACCACTGCCAGCCCTCACTGTGCATGAAGCTGCACCAGCCCCATCCCTGGAACTCCCAGGTATTGTAGAGTTTAGGAACTGTTAACCTGCTTCTCTTCAGAGACCAGGATGTCACTCACCCTGCAGAACCAGTAAGATCTTTCATTATGAACCTTTCTGACAAGAAAATGCTGTTAAGTCATTAAAGAACAGGTTGAGCCTGACTGAAAAATGCTCAGCTTCCTCTTGTCCTGATGAAGCAGGTTTCATTAATTATTGAATATTATTCTTCCTCTTTAGGCCGTCTCTCAAGTGATTTTTTTAGGTTACTGAGCTGTAAAAAGGCACATGATTTTGTATTTTTCTAAGTGAACAATGTGGCATTGAGTTTGGGTTTAAGTGAAACCTGCTGGAATTTAAGGTCCCACTGGGTGACAGGTAAGTGCTGTGTTATTACAAGCAGTTTCTCTAGGGCTGTGTTTGCACATAGGGCTGAGGTAGTAGTCATGGGTAACAGTTCTGAGTTACAGTGTTCTGGATTATGAGTTAATTGGCAAATATAAATTAGAGTAAAGTGTTTGCAATATAAGTTAATGTTGCAAAAAGATCCCTGTCTTTCCTCCACATAAGAAATACTGTGCTATGAAAGGCTCTGGTTCTAAAAAATAGAATACAGAAAAATCCACAAAATTCAAGATGCAAAAGGTCAAAATGCATGAACAAGAATGTTAAGATTATTTTCTTTTAAAATCACTAGAGAAGAAGCATCATTTGAAAATAATATCATTGCTGGTACAGGTCTTTTTTCTAACCAGTCAAGGGCTCTGTATGGTGACTTCAAGATTTAATTTAGTCTTGAAGACAATCACAGGGATAACCATGAATTTTCTCTGACAGAAGCTGTAAATATTTTACATGGCTCTGAAAACACAACTGGCTTTATGGAAACAAGTAAGAAGTATTTCACAGTATCACTAGCAATATTGATTACATTTCAGTAATACTCTCCAAATGAGATTGCCTTTCGGATTGTGTGAATGAAAGTTTTTACTTGGACACTAACAGATAGAAAAGGAAACCTCTGTATGGCTGCATCTTAGGTGTTTGTGTACATTGATTTGTGGGGCAAATAAACAGTTTCCTAGCCTCAATTTTCCTTTCAGTATCACGGGATAAAGCTTAACAACATCAATAGTAGCTACCAACTTTTGTTATGAATTATTATTTTCAATGTTCTCCAGGGCTGTAATGCTACTCTGGGGACTGCATTTTCTTGAGATAAATCCCCCAGAGCTGTATGCCAGAATGGATGTATATGGAGAACAAAATAGCTGTGAATCACAAACAGGCATATAACAATAGAGAATTATCCCAGGCCAAAATCAGAAGTGATATTAAACAGCAGTAAAAGGTAGAGATAAGTAATTCAGTGTGAATAAAGTGCATGAGTAAAATGTTGTCGGCAGAGGCACAAGGTAGAACTCTGATACTTCTTCAGAACAAGAAAAAAACGGACCTCTGGTTTAGCTGGCCTGTGACACACTTTTGTGTTGGTTGTTTTCCCCCTTATTCCCTCAATGAAAGCAATACACCCTTATTTTTAGCTTGCTTCAATTCATAGCAGTTAATGGGCATTTGTGTGATTGCACTTGAATTTGGACAAGAGCTGCAAGGGATGAGTATTGCATTTCTTTGCATGTACAAAAATTGCCTGAAACTTTGCCAAGGCTCTGCTGTTAGGAAGTGCTTGGAACAACGCTGATGTTGTCAATTCTGGACTGATATGATGCCAGCAAGCTCTGTTTGTCTCACATGTGTTCCTCTAATATCCAGGGAAAGCACTTTGCTTTAATTCGTGATCAGGAGGAAAAAAGAGGAGAGTTTTGACCTGGGGTATGGTCAGAACAAGAGATGCGGTTTATTACTGTGTTCCAGGATTTGTGAATAAATACCTGCATACATTTATTATTCTTTTTCCTGTTTGTCAACCCTCGTTTTTGCTGTCCTGATATGTTCTGTTCTTTGACTAAGTCTTCACCCAGACAGACAACCTACCTCTGTTACTCCCTCAACCCTCACTTTCAGTAGTCCCAGTTTTGCTACATCCATAGCTAAATTTGGAATTTCTGATGAAGTTACCTATGTAACCTCATCCTCACATGCTTTTACTGATACCTTCTCTTGGACACGGCTGGCTCTTCAAGAACACAGAAAAGTGCCTAAGTATATGATACAAGATTTTCTTACCCCCTTCTTTTAAACTAATCATAACTGATAACAATTGGAAGAAAACAAATGTTTCCATGCAGAAAAGTATACAGTCTGAAGATGCTGTGAGCTAAGAAAATAGTTCAATTCACACAAATAAATAAAAAAACAAATAAACAAAAAACCCCCAAACAAACAAAACCAAAAACCCACCAACAAGATAACCAAAAAAAACAAAAAAGCCCCACCAAAATCAGACCTTTCTTGGAGTATTTTGTTCAGAACAGAGAGCAAAACCAGATTATATTGAAGTTTGTCACTGCAGTCTTTAGAAACCAGAATGAAAAAAGGAATAATGTGGTCTTTCTACTTTATAAAATTGAATACCTGATATTCTAAAGTTAGCAGTAACATCAAGGGGTTGTTATAGTTGTCCTAGTGTCAACTAACAAGTGACAAGTCAGTATTGACCTCAAGTATCCTAGTGTTTTGTTCTTGGTTACATCTGGGTGTGTGCAGAATCCTCACGACAAAGAGCACAAAGAAATGGTGGGAACTTAACCCCAATGTACATACACGAGCAGTATCTGTTTATTGTGATGATAACTGACTGTTTTCATAAAGCATGATGGGTCAATCTGCTCTCAGTGGGAAGAAGGTGTCAATGCTATATACTTCTCAGAGTGATTGTAAAAGTAGATGATAGGACACTTGCAACCCATAGGTAGATGAGTATCCCTAAGACTTCCTGTGAAAGTGATCAGGATGGAACTTGTGCTGGCTTGGCATTTTTTGACCTCTCAATGGTAATTTGTAACATAGAAATACAAGAGAGTTATGATACCCAGAGCTAAGAAATATCTGCAAAAGGATTATACTGTCAGCAAGCATCAATTATTGTGATTAAAACCTGATGCAAAAATAATGCCTGTCCTAGAATCCCCTTGCTCATATCTTTGTTATATATACATGGCACTGCAAAATATTGTTCATCCACAGACACTTAACTGAATTTGCCCTTTGCCTAAATCTACAATATATGGTACCTATATAAAGCAGACAATGCTTGATATGAATCTACTCTGAAATATAGTCCATGACATTGATACAAAACAGGAACAAAGACAATGCAATTAAGAAATTTGCAGCAAGTAATTTAGGCTTATAATACCAATTTTCTATTTTTTTTCTTTATAATTTTTGGTAAATGTTAAAACTGGCCCATAGCAGTGAATAAGAGAATTATGACATAGTATATCACATTCTTATCACTTTTATTCTACCCAATACATTTAAATGAAATAAATACACATCATCTCAATTGGTATCTGCTGCCTGAGCTGAAAACAAACGTTCTCCTATAATCTTCGTGCTATATTACCCTAATTGTGCTTTGTACTTGTCATTTTCTCCACCCCTGTGATTAAAAGCATCTGAAAACAGTATCTTGCAAAGCCTTTTCTGGAACCACATGGATTAGCCTGAATTTCTAATTCCTGATTTCCTCAGGATACAGGAATTGCACTAAACCCAGGAAATCTTGGTGGAAGGTTCTAAAGCAGCCATGTAGATGTCAGACTGTGTATGGGGCGGTTAACTTCTCCCTGTTGCAGCCAGTCCATTACAGCATCTGATCCGGCATCTCGCCTGGCTGGGCAAATATGCTGCTACCTGGGTTCATTTCCTGAACATACGTAGGAAGAGTCATGCTCAGTCAGACCACACCGTCAGCTAGTTTAATAAATAGCAGAAGGTGAAGGATGTAAAGCAGCGGTTGAGTGAACTGGGGGTGTTCAGCCCGGAGAAAAGGAGGCTGAGGGAGACCTTATCGCTCTCTACAACTACCTGGAAGGAGGGTGTAGTGAGGCGGGGGTCAGTGTCTTCCAGGTAACAGGCGATAGGACAAGAGGAAACAACCTCACATTGTACCAGGGGAGGTTTAGGATGGATATTAGAAAAAATGCTTCATCAAAAGGGTTATCAAGCACTGGAACAGGCTGCCCAGGGACCTGATAGAATCATCATCCCTGGAGGTATTTAAAAGGTGGGTAAGCAAGGTGCTGAGGGAGATGGTTAGGTGGTGGACTTGGCAGTGTTAGGTTAATGGTTGGACTCAATAATCTTAAAGGTCTTTTCCAACATAAATGATTCTATGATTCTAAGGAAGTAGGTGTTTAGGGAAAAAAGATATACAGGTTTTGAGAGCAAACATTTTCAGCAGCCTAAAGACGCAGGTGCTATTGATGAAGAGGATGTACTTTCTGCTGCCAGGAAATTTTCTTTAAGAAAATTTATAGCACGGTTCTCATTGTTACCAAATATCAGACAACTACATGACTTCACCAGTAAGAACTAGAAGTCACAGACTAGGGTGTCATTATGATGACGAAGATTAAGGATCTTCTCTGATGCATGGGACAGTGTAGTAATACAAGTAACAGTGAACAAGTCCAGCACATGTGCCAGAGGAGGTCCTGTGATGCTTGGCCCACATCTTCTGCAATGCTTTGGATGTGGTTTGTATTCAGAGATTCGCTGAGCAGCTCTGAGTAAGACCAGAGGAGGGAAAAGATCTCTACTTAGCACTTATCTGTGTGAGAGAGTGGGAGGCAGGACCCCCCTTAAAGGGTTTTTCTTGAAAAGCTGAATTACAACATGGTTACAATCCATGTATGAAGCTAGGCAACACAAATAGAGATAAAATTCTGTCAGGTGGGAAAAAAAAAACAAAACAAAACAAAACTATTTTTGGGAAGCATAATCTATCCTACTGACATTTCCAGAAGTAAAAACTTTTCATTTTTTCTTTTTAAAATAATGTTGAAACTATTTTATTTGCCAAGATGAGAATCATCTGTTTGAGGAACTATTGATGTATGACTCCAGCTTTATTGTTTTGATTAATTTACACTTTCCACAACATTTTCACAACACTTTCACAACATTTTCAATATTATATTTGTATAGCAAAGTTAATAGGAAATACACTTTGTCATTTTGACAATTGTTTCAATACTTCTGAATAAAATTACTTTTCTACTTATTTGTCTTAATGATGCAAAGATTTGAAAGTTTGAAATGTTTCCCAGTTTCAAATGATAACAGTTTTGGAATATTGCTTTTCTTGTAAAGCAGAAGTTATATTTTCTGAATGTCTTTGTCACTAGAAATTAGATTCTGCTTTTAACATGCTTAAAGTGAGATTGATTAACCCCAGTCCACAGACGTGAACAGGCCTCAAGGAACTACTTAGTTTCCAGGGCTTTTCCAAGAACATTTTTCCATCTTAGTACACTATGGTCTAGAAGGGAATGCAACAGCATTCAAATTAAAAGCCTTCTTATCTGTTGTCCTGTATGTAGCAAAAAGAGGAGTAGAGAATTTTTGGGCAAGCTCAAGTTTTTAGTGATTACAACCCTATCCTTTATAAACCACTCTTCTGATGAGTGTGTTTCCTAGGGGTAACAGAGATCTATTGCAAAGTTCAGGGCGGGAACAGTGCTATTTATTTGTGTCTTTAAACTCAAGATTGTTTTGCTGTTGTGGTTAAGAAATCTAACTGTTCTCTTGTCTTCTCCTTGATGGCAAAAGAGACTGAGACGTAAAGTATTCTGCAAAATTTTCAGGGATTCATGAACATAAGCTCTTGACTATTTGAAGCCCTGTGGCTTAACCAAGAGATGCTATGGTGTCCCTGTGTTCAGCCTTGTGACTTATTGATGAAACAGGACTTGAAGCCTCAGGGGATGCAAGATAGAAGTCAACATGAAATTGTTATGCAACTTTCCTCCATATAACAGAGCAGTAATACACATACATTTCTAGCACTATCTCATGAAGCAGATGAAAAGAAATCAGCAGAGCTATACCAGATGGCTTTCTGAAAACATAACTGCAAACTTTTCAGGAGGTGCTTTTGGATTATCAGGAGTGTTCTACGTTTTAGAGTTTAAAATGAAGGACTTCTGTTTCTTTTCTCAGGTGTTGCACTTTAGCAACGTAGTGTATGCTATCCAGACATTGCCAGAAAGAAACATTATTTACATGATGTTATACTGTTACTTTTGACAAAACAATGGGCTCTCAAATTGCCACATCAATGCTTTTTGATTTTTATATAATATACAAAAGTTTGTACAAGGAGAAAAATGCAGATGGTCTTGATTAACACAGTTATGGATTTGATAACATGAGCTGAATAGGAGAAAGTGCATCGCAAATCAAAAGAAGCAACATAAACAATGGTTTTTCTTGGCCTTTCTGTCTGGAAAATCAAAATCTTATTAGCCCCTATTTATTAAAAGGCAGCATCACTGAAGTTTACCACAGATATATGTGGAACACTGCTATTCCTTAGTATCATCAGGACAGATCCTTAGGAAGAATAACGTATTAGGCAACCGTGAGCCTGAAAGTTATTGGTCGCTAGAGACAAAAAGTGTAGGAAACCTCTTATTTTTATGATCTTTAAAAGAGAAAGTATTCATGATCCTAATACATTCACTCTCTGTAGCTCATTATCACTTAAACACAAGCACAATATTAAAATTAACTTACAAATTTCTCAACTTCCTCTGCTGGCTTTCTGCCTGAATTTATAGGAGTCTCTGTACATTTGAAATGTTCCCGGTAATCACAGGAGACTAAGCCAATGCCAGTTTCAAAATTAAGTTCTTTTTATAAACCCATTCATTCTTTACTCCCTGCTCAGAGAAGGAATTCGGCTATAACCCAGTCATCAACATCCCACAGAATAGCTCGGGTAGTTGTCCACATAATGCATCAGAAAAGTAAGACAAAATATTTTTGCTTTTGCATCTTGGATGAATCTTCTTTCTCATTTGCTAGACAGGTAACAGACATGCTGGATGCCACTCAGTATGAGAAATAATAAAATAGATATTTTAATCAAATAGAAAACCACATTTTCCTGATCTTACAAAATATCTATTCATCATATTTAACAAAGATGCTACATTTATTTTCCAGAAAGATGTATTTGAAAGGGAATTAGGGACAGCATTAAAAAGGACTCTTGGAAAAACAATAAAAGGATGGTATTGCAAGCCATCATTGTTTTTAAGAACAATTCAATTTTTTTCACAGCACAAATTAATAACCTAGAAAAGTACCTCCATTTAGAGTGGGATTCTGACTGAAGAGATGGCTGAAAAAATAAAAGCAACCTTTGAATGTCATCATGGCTACATGAATCCTTCATAAAAATGACAAAACCAGATAATTCAGTGGAAAAACAGGAATCATAGCAGTTATTTTTAGAAAAGATATAATAAGTACAATACAGGAATATTATAGAGTGATTATAGAATAATATAGAGTGAGAATTTGCATGTTAAGATGAAGATACTAGATTAATGATATTAAAAGTGTTAAATATTTCATTGCAATGGCTGTATTCAGATTGAAATATATTTTGATCAAAGCTGTTAAGTACCTTATTTAGAGATTTTTCCACTCCCTTTAATGAATGTGTGATCTGGATCCCCTGTAGGGGATTTCTTGTGGAGTAGGCAAGACGTTGCTTTTTCAGGTCAGATGTGTCCAATATTTATGCCATTACTTGAATGAACTGGGAGAAGCAAGGGTAAGAAGTGCCTCATTTTGCACTCTAGTTATACCCACAAGGAAATAGAATACTGCAGCAAGGACAGTTGAGAGGTATGGAGCTGTCTGCCTTTGATTAACTAAAAAGCAAGCTGACACAGAACAGTCTAACCTGTCCTAAGTACAAGTAGATCCTCTTTCTATGAGTATAATTGTTAGCACAAAGGACAAGATGTAGTTCAAACTTTCTTCCAAGTGTCATGTTCTCCACTGGGCAGGACAAGTCTCTACCTCTAGCCTTCTGTTGCTCTCCTCCCATGTTGCACAAGCTAGTGAAATAACAGTGAAAAATTCAGCAGAGGTTGATGCTTTTCAGACTTAAAAGGAGGGGTATTTAGAAACTACGTGACAACACGTTTGGTTGTGATAAACAAAATAGAAGGCAACAAGCTGAAGAAACAGGAGAAGCCATATCCGGCATGGGATGCCTTTGATGGGAAGTGACATTCAGTGACCCAAGAAGGGCCTTCCTCCCCTTAGTTCCAGAGAAGATTACAAGAGATGTAATTAAACTGTAATTTGACTGGAGAAATTATTCTCAAAAATGACACAGAAAAGTTATTACTGTTGGAAATTTCTGTTAATTTTACCACTGTATTTGCACCAAAAGGATGTCAGTAATAAAATAATGAAATTTGAATTTGCTGAGCTTATATAGGTTCATTAAAAACAGTAGGTTCATAATGGCTTTATTGTAGCAGCAATTAGATATGCAAGAAAATTATTAAAAAAGGTGTTAGCCAAGATGGATTTCTGTAACTAAATCTGGATTGTATGTCTTGACTTTACTTATGGGCCTAACTTACCATCACCTCCCCTCCAAAAAAAATCATCCCTTTACTTGTAATTATTACACTGCAACAGAAGACATGAGAGCAATCTGAAAAAACAGCTCAGTGCTCTCTAAAGAGAAACAAAATTGGTACTAGGGTGACCTTTAGAGAGAAATCTGGAAGGCTGTATAATCTGATTGTCAGACTTTACTGCAAGATCAGAGACCCATATTTATATGCTTAGGCAGGTGTTCATGCAATGATCTGATTTATTCATCTATGCCAATACTGAGAATTATTTGTAAAAATAAAAAAACCTGACAGTGTACAAAACGAATATACAGAAAATGGAAAGTCTGCATTGTTCAAAACCCCATTCTAATTTACAGAGAGAAAACACTTCCATAACTCTATGCATTATTCCTAATTTTTTAGTGAGTTGAATAGTGTCCCATTATTTTATATGGCAAGGCTAAAAAGACCTACCAATAACAAAAAACCCATTCTGGCTTTCGACTTAAAACAAACATCATAATTTTTCATCTTAAGGGCTGAGGTGAGTCTCAAAGTTGCAAAGGGTATAGAGAGATGTATTTTCTTTCTTAATTAACTATATTAAGATTAACATTTTTGGTTTTAACAGCCATGGAGCTATAAAGTTCCTCTGCATAGCAGCCAAGCAAATCATTGCAATGGCAAAGAGAAGCTATGTTTGTGTTAAATTCAAATGGAACCAAACTGTAAAATGGCTTAAATTGTGCCTGGCATTAAACTAACACATTATAGATAATGTGTTTGGCCTAATGCCATCCTCTCTACTTGGATAGATGAACAAACACAAAAAGAGTTTAACTCGAGGATGTTTTTGAATGGTTTTAGTGTTTGTAAATAAAGAACTCTGAAAGCTACATAACTGTTTGGAATAAAGGGTAAACGAACGTCTCCCTTGTAGCAAGATAGACACTGAGCTGATATTCTATGAGCTCTCAACAATTCCACTGTTATTTTCTGCATAAATAAACAGCCACAAACCCAGTGTTGTGGCTGACACGTTCTTTCTTTGATGTTGTTCTCAGCTAGACTTCTTGCAGACTCAACGAAGACCTCAGGAAAGACATATAGATGTTTTCTGTGCACTGGCTTAGACCTTATCTAAGTAAGGTAGTGTTATTCTCCTGCTTTAGTGCAGCTTCTTTAAAGTGTTTGTTGTTGTGTCTAATCGTGTGTTGAACTGCACAGTATAAATAATTCTTCAGAGAAAACAGTGAATTCGGGTTTCCAGAAGTTTTCCAGTCAAATGCTTGTCTTCCCTATAAAAATCATCAATGGTGCAGGTACACTCAATTTAGTCATAGTCAAATAATCTTTCACTAGAAATAAAGTACATTGGATTATTTCTCAGTGACCCTCTATTCACTTAATTAACCACTCCTCTATATGTAGTCTGATTTTTTCTCCCCTGGTTTTTATTTTAAGACAGTAAAAGAAGGTTGAATATTCACAATGTAGCATTCTTAAGGGGACTCTCACTGCAGCCTTGCCTACCTCACTGCAATAATAACTTTTGTATACCACAAAAAAAATCGTGTTCAAAAAGTGGCTATGGAATTCTCCTATTTTCTGTACAAGGCAGTAGGTCATAGTCTTACATTTTTCTCTTTGTTTCACATTGGCACTAGGAGAGGTATCACATAGAGAAAACCTCTCCTTTTCCATCCCATGGCCAAGAATCACCCTTCACTTTGTAAAACTCTCTTGCTTTCCTTGTTATTCTCTATTTGGCTAACATACACAGTTCACAAAACTTGAATCTCTTCCAAATGGCCAAGAAACTTACCTTTTCTCAATTTCTAGGCCTTTGTTTTCTTGTCTGCATGGTTTGTTGGTGGGTTTTTTGGGCTTTTGGAGTTGGTTTTTTTTTTTTTAGTGCTCAGGAAGAGCATCAAAGACAGAGCCAAAGCAATGTTACATATGCTATAAATGAATAAGTCTTTAATGGTCTGGAAATCATCTGATTGATTTAAGAAATTCCCTACAGAACAGTTATTGTGTTGCAAACCTAATTGTTTCAGTTGGTGCAGCTTTTCAGTGCATTCTGGAATATGCTGTGTTGAAAAAGCATTTAAATATATCAAATCCTGATCTGTCCTATCTTTTTTTTTAGTTTTGATTCCAATTACGAGACATTGGTGGTGGTAAGGAAATAATATTAAAGTGTCATAGCCTCAAAGTATTCCATCAACTAGACTGTATAAAAACTAGGAGAAGCAAAGGCTGTCTTGACAAGCTTCTTTTTTTAGAATTCAGAGGAAAGAAAGGCACAAAGAAATTACTGAAAGCTGCTGGTCACAGGCTGTCGGCTTCAACAGGGGAAAAAACAGTGTCAAATGTAGCAGTTCCGTGGTTTTCCACATGTAACCTATAGGTATTTCGGGAAAAAAGGACAGTATTAAACATGAAGGACAGGTAAATGGCAACTCTGTTTCCTAGAATGTCAGATTTCCTGTAAAGCATTTGCACCTTCCCTAGAAAGCTTTTGAAGTCTGCAATTCAAAAACCAGCAAATATTTTTATTGTAGCCTTTCATTTTAATCTCTTTCAATAGAATTGTAAGCTGTTTAGGCCTAGTGTGATATATTATTCCAGTTCTGATTTTCAATACAGAGTATGGGATCCTCCTCAGAGTCCATTTTGAGGTCTTCAAGTATTCCAAGGGACTAAGCTCTCATGAAACCTATTGGGGGTGGTTAGCTGAGTTTGTGAAGCTGGACGGCTTCTTGGAGGTAGTGGTTATTTCACAATGAGTTGAAATAGGTCTGGAGGACTCAAGCTGATGGTTCTGGATAAGTTAAGTTACATTGTTATTTCTTATGATATTTCAGGCACAACTGCTCAATTTTGTTTACCTTGGATTTACTTGATGCCATTTTATTGCTCTTTACACTTACTGTGATTGTATCCAGCCACACACCTAACACTTAGCAAGATTTGACTCATCTGGCCAGTGGAAATTAGTCAGCCAGTCTTCCTTCTTAAGCAATAGAGAAACGTGGCGAGTTTATCTTAGAAATGTACTTTAAGATAGCATAAGACCCCTTTAAAGTCTGTTTTACTTTTGACTCTAAAGGAAGTAAAACCCATTATCATACACTGAACAGTGAGGTTCAAGTGAGATAAATGTCAACCATAACATTTTTTTTTTTTTTTTCTCAGAGAAAGAAAGATAGCTAGATATGTGGGAAGAGAATCTTACTAAACTCTGTGACTTTGCTCCTGGTTTCCCAGAGAGATTTTCAGGATGAGATTTATGATGAGGTGGATAGGGGCTTTCCAGCCTTCCAGCTTTTTCTGAATAAACAGTAATTCAATAGTAACCTGATATAAAATTAATTTCCTATTAACGTTATTACATAGAAGTATAAGTTGCAAGCATACTATTGATGATTACATAGCTCTAGTTATCATTCAAGTCTGTCCCTATTTTCATGCTGTGGTCCTGAACTTGTTTTTGTTTTCTGTGTACATTTTTAAATCTTTTACTTTTCTCTTCCTTCTTAGTATCTGCGATAACTTTTGAAAAGGAAGAAATACAAATCATATTGTTCCACATAAGCGTTGCAGGTGGAGACCTAGCCAGGGCCATACTTATAGTCTGTAGACACTTCCATTACATCTTTGTCTACTCAGTTGTTCATAACTTTCTGAAACTTTCAGGCTTCAGGCTACAATTTTATACTCTTGGCACGACCCTGATGTTTTTTTCCTGAAGCTAAACATAGCAGACAAAGTCTTTTCCATCTTTCAATACTTTGACATTAAGCAGAGCCCCAGCACGTTGTGAACACGTTCATCACTAGAAGGAGAGTTATGCTATTGGATCACATAATGGATCTGCATCATACCTTGTCCTCCAATGACAAGTATCCATTGTTGTGCCCGTAGACACACATCACGTCATATACAGCCACATAACTACAGACCAGAATTGCATGCAACAGGGCTCAATTCTTCTGTTCTACAAACAGTGGATTTTGCCAACAGAATTAAATAATTTCTTCTATCTAATATCTTTCTTGGAGAATTTAGTGCTCCTGTGTATTTTAATAACATCGTTCACAACATGGGAATACCAATACACAGGACGAAGTTACAGAACTTCTCAAAGTGGAATTGGTTACCCCACAATTTGAACATTTTCTCACTAACATCTAATACTTTTCCATTGCAGCTCCCTTGATGATTCATTTCCAAGTCTGAGTTTATGAATCTGAAAATACAGATTCAAATCATAGAATCATAGAATGGTTCGGGTTGGAAGTGACCTTAAAGATCACAGAGTTCCAACCCCCCTGCCATGGACAGGGACACCTCCCACTAGACCAGGTTGCTCAAAGACCCATCCAGCCTGGTCTTGAACACCTCCAGGAATGTGGCATTCATAACTTCTCTGGGCAACCTGTTTCACCACTCTCACAGTAGAGAATTTCTTCCTAATATCTAATCTAAATCTTCCCTCTTTCAGTTTAAAACTGTTACCCATCGTCCTTTTGCTACACTGCCTCATAAGGATTCCCTCCCCATCTTTCCTGTAGGCCCCCTTTAGGTACTACAAGGCTGGGATAAGGTGTCCCTGGAGCCTTTTCTTCCCCAGGCTGAACAACCCCATCTTTCTCAACCTGTTGTCAAGTGAGAGGTGCTCCAGCCTTCTGGTCATCTTCGTGGCCCTCCTCTGGGCCCATACCAACAGGTCCACGTCCTTCCTGTGCTGAAGACTCCAGAGCTGGACGCAGTACCCCAAGCGGGGTCTCACGAGAGTGGAACAGAGGACTAGAATCACTTCCTTCAACCTGATGGCCCCATTGCTGGAGGTGCACTCCAGGATGCGGCTGGCTTTCTGGGCTGCCAGTGCACATTGCTGGGTCATGTTGAACTTGTCCACAACCACCCCCAAGTCCTTCTCCTCAGGGCTGTTCTTAATCCATTCTCTGACCAGCCTGTATTTGTGCCTGGGATTGCCGTGACCAGGGATCAGAGGGTCCATTGTGCTATCAGGAGCTGTCTAGGGTAGACACCTCCTTGTACTATTTGCATTCCTGGTTTTTATTCAGTTTTTGCTGGGATAAGGTGAAAGTGGAAAGGAAGATGGAGAAGAGGCTGTAGAGGGTATTGCATTGAGAGTATAGATTAAAGCAGAATACACGGAGTCTTCTTGTGGACGACTGTGTCTGTGTTGTTACCGGCCACACAGAGTCAAAATTTCTGGGCAAAATGTGAGGCACCAGCTGTATTATCTAAACTTCACTGACCTTAACAAGATAAATTGAACTAATCTTTTTACAAAGTATGTATTTCTTTGCTTCCTCCTTTAAGGATTGGAGGTAACTTTCTCTGTGAAAGATTTCAGTACCATAAGTTTTAAACATGTTATTGCAACTGAAAAGATTAAATTAACGTAACCTGTGGCCAATTAAACTTTTTGCTTAGAAATAACCTAGTATAAACTTTATAGTTTATACTCATATTTTTTTTCCATAGTGTGTATACACTTATCATCATTAAATCACTTTGTGAGGTGATTAGTACTTCAAAGAGGCATATTGACACTTTTGTACAAAACTGAAACAGAATAATTTAACAGAAACATTTTTTACCACTTACAAGAGGATTTATAAAGTGTATACTTACGCTGAAGCAGAAATTCTTTACTGTAGGATTTATAAAAACCTGTAATTTACTGACACACCTTGTAACCTGTTAAGACATATATCAGCATATTCACACACAGTGGTTAGGAATAATTTTTCAATTTCATTAGTAGGTCATTATTACTGATCATTTTAACACCAAGACAAGAAAGTGTACATATAGAATGAAAGACCTACTAAATGTTGTCCAATAAAAGGAACTAAATAGAATGACTGTGGGATTCTATTGAAATAATGACTTGATAGCTCTATCCCTCTCCTTCCAAGGGTTTGATCCGACAAAGAGGTCTGGATTGCAACATGGCTACAATGATTGGAAGTATAACCTTCATCTATTCACTTAAATACTGTTAGAACTTGAACAAATTTTTTATTTGTTAAGCTGAGCTCCCACTTCCTTTCTGTAGAAAATTAGCTCAGCAGGCTCACAGTCACCAGACTGCCATGATCTACAGTTGCAAATGGATCTGTGATTCCTCTCTAATGATAGAGCTTAAGAATGTGGAATACCTAGTGACAGCTGTTATATGAAAATAATCAGCCTTCAATCAGTCGGAATGATCTCGCAGCAGGCTTCTATTATTCAATAGCAAACGTTTAGAAGAAAAATTTTATTGGTGCAGAAAGGAAAAAGGAATTAAGCAATAAATAGCTTGTCAGCAACCCCATAGCAAGTCTGATTAGGGTTACACTATTACAAACATACTCTAGAGACAGAGAATAATATTTTGGGATTTTTTCATCCAAGACCAGAGCACGTTACCATCCCTTTTGATTTCATTTTTCTTTCTTTTTTTCATAAATGCTCAATAATAGGAAATGAATTATTTATGAAAATACAGACTTGAAATGCTGACCTGCAACTTCAATATAACATTAAAAATCAGCAATTTTACCACCCACAACTAACAAGCTCTTTGTGGTTTCACTGAAAGTCACAGAATTGTGCTACTGAGAGTTGTTGATGCCTCTATATCAACCCATAGGTACCGCAATGGCCATAACAATAAGCACAACAAAATAAATGACAATACAGAACTGGACATTTACAACACGTGCTTTTGCAATAGGATTACAGGACAGTCATTCTAAACTAAAATCATCATAATAATGCATTTTAAATGCCAGAAAACTAAAAAATGCACAAAAAAGAAGTTAAATTCTGTGGTACTACTCTCAGAGCTTGCAAGATCTACTTAGATGAATAACTTTTTTACAACTAGGGAGGATTAAGACCTGATCTAAAAGAGATAATGAAATTAGTACATTTTATGGGATGTAAAATATCTTTTATTGTCCATTTGCTCAAGTAGCTAACATGGCAAGAGTGCGCATGTAGGGAAAAACTGATTACATCCCTTACTACTATTTCAAACTGTGATTGGGCACAAAACAGGGGCAAATAATGAATCAATTAATTAAAAATAATTTTTCCCTTCTTTCATTTCTCTTTAAAAGTGTTAATTTAGACACACCTCCCTAATAATTATGGTCCAAGAACACTTGGAAGTCTCCTTTCTGTGCACTGAAAGGAGTTTATTATCACTCATAAACACTAAGATATGTTTTGGAACAAAAAAAGTCATTGGTTGAAATGTTCTGTCTGGGGAACCCCACTGAACTCTATGGTAGAACTGAGACTAGATGTGATCCAATAGATTTTTCTAGAAAACATACTATACTTATATGACACATCTATGAATTTATATTTATATTCAAAACATACTATACTCATATGACACATCTATGAATTTATATTCAAAATTATATATTATTGGACTAAAGATAGTGAATTTAATTGGATTTTTTTTGAGAAAGAAAGCAAATTCTTCACAAAGGGCATTTATTACAGTACACACTATTTAACAGTCTATTCTTTATCTCATTAACTTTGTCTTCTGTCAGCAAAAAACCCCATGCTATGAAAAACTGCATGGGAAGGTTTTGTCAAGATGTTGTCTGATCTCTTGACTCTAGGCAAGAACAACTGCAGTTATGCTCAAACCCAGGAACTGCTTTTGAAGTAAGATGGTGTTTACTGAATAGTCTTA